>CM060951.1:156712007-157312007 GCA_030765055.1 Mantis religiosa | reverse complement strand
CATAGTGTATTCAAAGATGCACCAGCTGTATCAGCAGATGTAGAAAGGAGTTTCTTATATTACAAAAATGTGCTTTCTGACAACAGGTATTCTCTTAACTGTTGAGAATGTGCATATATTGCTGCTTTCCCACTTTACTATTAATTCTGAATAAGATAAGATTCTTTTATATATTCATCTTCCTACTTATATGTTAAAATTAATATTAATTATTAATTTCAGTTCAAACGTTACAGAAGTAAAAATTGTTTACTCTCTCATACCCCAAAATGAAGACTAAATTTTTAGTCATGTTTTAAATATATTTATTAAATTTTGGACCATTTTATTGATCATTTTTTAGATGTTCTTTGGTCATCAAAACTCATACTCTGGTTATGATGATTAGTACATTGACTACCACTGTGCCTAGTCACTGTACATGAAGGTAAAATATAATTATCCAGCCTACTTGCTTATTTAGCAAAATATAGTCTTTTATATTTCTATCACAAGATTTAAAAAATATTGTTCTCCAATTGGATAGTCAGTATCAAATACCAAACTTGTTGCAGGACTCTGAGCGTTGCAATCAGTATTATATCTTTCAGCCATAAAATTAAACATGGAAATTATGTGAAAGCAACAAAATTTCATTGTTTGTGTATGTACTAGCCATGTTCGCATATGATACATTTTATACAGAACAAACAACTTCATTTACAATTACTTTCTTGGAAGTGTTGAAAACAGTGTTGTTATGATAAATTAACTTTAAAGAGAGTCGATTAAAGACACTAGACAACACTTACTTTTAAATTTTTCCGGAACTAGTTTCAGAGGCTTTGCCTCTATCATCGGCCGGCTTTCGACTCTTATGCGACTTATGAGCCATAGATGCAAATGATGATTTGCGAAACATGTCCTCAAAATAGGTACGAAAGTGAAGCAGATGTGTAAAAAATACGACTCATCTAAAATTTAATAATTTTTCGCTTCACTGTGGTGTTCCAATACAGTTAAATCTTGATAAGTTTCTCTTAGTTTTTCCTATGTAGTTTTTTTTCACAGGTTTCACAATTTATCTGATAAATTCCTGATTTCAAATTGTTGGGGATTGAATTTTTTAGTGGTTTATTTAGCAGGTTCCTCAGACTGAATTTGTTTTGGGGTGCTAGTTCTAAGTTTAGTTTTTTGAAGATTCGTTCAAATTTTCTAAAAGCCCATGGATGGTAGGTGAATTTTCTATATTGCCAATTTGTGTTTTTAAGTGGTGTGAGAGTGGTATTTTTTTTATATTATCTTCAGTTTTTCCTTTCTATTCATCATGTTCCTTATGATGGCTGGTTTGAACCCATTTAATACTGCTATCTCTTTTATGTGTTGTTGTTCTTTCAAAAAGTCCTTACTCAGTGGGATGTTGTATAGCCGGTGAATTAGACTTCTAAAGGCAGCTAGTTGATGTGAAACTGGGTTGTATTCATTTTTCTTTATGTAATTATCTATGTGTGTGGGCTTCCTGTATATTCCAAAATCTACACCATGACAATTTATAGTTATCTTGAGGTCCAAAAAGGGTAGGGTGTTGTCTCTTTCTACTTCCATTGTAAACTGGATGTGATTATCTTGCAAGTTAAGTAATTTTAGAGAATCTTCTCTAAGTTTTTCCGGAATGATAGCAAAAACATCATCAACATATCTCCGCCAAAATTTGTAAATCTGTAGGAAGGCCTTTATTATGTGTGTTTCAAAAAAGCTTATGTATAGGTCTGCTAAAATAGGCGAAAGTGGGCTCCCCATAGCTAATCCTTTTGATTGTCTGTGGAATTTTTGGTTAAACATGAAGTAATTATTCCTTATGCATAAATCTGTAAGATTGATAATGTCATCTATTTCTGTGGGGTCTGTTGTAGTCTGGGTTAGCCATTTTTTAAGGAGTGTAGGTATTTTTTCTACTGGAATGCTTGTAAAAAGTGCCTTAACGTCAAAAGAAACTAGTATGTGATTTTCCGGAATGTTGTACTTCTGTAGGTGATTTATCAATTCTAAGGAGTTCTTTATTCCCAAACTTTGAAATTTAGTCATATGATTTTAATTTTCTTACTAACCACTTTGCAATGTGGTACGTAGGTGAATTGATGCCATTGATGATGGGTCTCATGCTATTGTCTTGTTTGTGGATTTTTGGCAGACAGCACAACCTTGATAGTGTGGAGTTGGAAGATTTTAAGTTGTATTTTTCAGATGTACTTAATGTTTTTGTAATTGATACTGGTGGGTAATTTACCAGTAGATAATTTGACAAAGAAGTTCATAGTTCCACCGCCAGAGAGAGAGCAGACAACAGATGTCAGTTGGAAAGAGATTGAAAATGGAGGCGAATGCCTTTGAAACTAGTCTCTCATTAATATAAACAAGTTAGTGACGAGTATTAATAAACCAACTACAAATAGTTTCTGAGATTCATTTGTATATATTCATGTCACCTGTTCATGGAGTATGATCTCCATTATAATGTAAGCATATATGACAGTAAAGCATCTATCTTCATAGCACTATGTTTGAAATAACAATTTTGAATACACATCAGTTTCTTTCTGCATTCGATTCCATACAATTTCAATAAATATTTATCAAGATTATCGAATCATGCTTTGAAATCTAAACTAAACTACAATTTTTAACGTTTTTTGTAATTCTTTTCATTTTTACAGCATTTTATAAACAGTATTAGTAAATCAAAACAATGAATATAATATATATTGTATTATGTTTCACTCCAGAATAACATATACTTGTGTAAAAGATTTAATAACGTCATGTAATACTATAATCTCCAGCATGTAAAAATATAAATATCTAGGGATAGTTGATTCATCTGGTATACTGATTCTTATATGCTCATGGTTGCAGGTAAGTTAACAAAAAACAGAAGCCATTATTAATTTATATTTGAAGCATCTAATGAAGATGGAATGTATAAAAGAAAATGTTTAAATATAGAATGATGAGAATTATTAAAATGCCAGCCATGATGAGAGAAGGAAAAGAGGCATTGAAAATGAGAATTGTATCTTGAAATTTCTGCAATAAACTTCCTTGTGTTTATTGTAATCAAGTATATTTGACATCCAGAATAATTTCTCATAGTACGGAGCAGTGGAAGCAACAAAAGCTTGAATGTAATCTGCAAGAGGAAATATATATCTTAAAATATAGTATTTCAATCAAAGAACATGCATACATCCATTACAACAAATATACAAGCAAGACTGTGCTCTTTGGTGATTGTTACTACTCCAGACTACTACAACAGAAGATGTCATATTAGTGGCCCCAAAAGTCTATACAGTTAACATGGATGAGTTGATAAACAAATGCCTCGATAAACAAAATGATTACTTGTTTAAAGCTTTCATAACAATTATGTCCAGAACGTTAGGTCTTTCATTTAGAGGCTTTATGAGGAACTGACACCCATATGCCACCTATGAAACAAGGTGGCAGCTTGGATGATGGTACTGATTGGACTAAGGCCTCTGAATGTTTTGCTTGCCACCCTTTACTTCTCAACTGAAAGTTTCTGACAAACATTTAAGTTTTTCAGATGAGAAGGAAGTGGTGGTGGTGATGAAGATGAGATCTCATTTTTGCTCTATTTTGCAGGTGTGCGACTGGTGAAGCCTGGCCGTCTATTATGTTGTCATGTATCAAAGGTCGTCCTTGTGATCCTCTTGCTAAAAAGCCAGAACTGGATTGTGGCTCAAACCTCGCCTACGCATACTTTGTTTCGTTCATATTTTTCTGCTCATTTCTGGTAAGTAACTATGCAGAGTGCTTTAAATACAGAGTTATCATATAAATCTCCATTAATTTAATCTCTGATATCTCTACTCAGGTGCAATTGTTTCTGAATTTAAGGCAATGTGTCTCTGAAATGGTGCAAGAAATTTATACAATTCATGCTACATAATTGGCTTTTGAATATCACCATTTTAAAGCCAGCAATCGATCCTGTTACATTTAAGTAAGGCACTATATCCTTTTTTCACTCATTTTTCTCAATTCAAAATGCTCCTTGGAACACATTATAAATTATAGCTTGACACTTTCTGAGGAGCTTCAGGAATTGTATTTGAAACTTGCTGTGCATTAGTTAAAATATATTCAACATTAAATTTAAATGGAGTCGATTAATGACACTAAATAACACTTACTTTTAAATTTTTCCGGAACGTGTTTTAGAGACTTTGCCTCCATCTTCAACTGGCCATCGACTCAGGATGGAGGCAAAGTCTCTGAAACATGTTCTGGAAAAATTTAAAAGTAAGTGTTGTTTAGTGTCATTAATCGACTCCATTTAAATTTAATTTATTATAACAACACTGTTTTCAACACTTCCAAGAAAGGAATTGATATATTCAACAGTTCACCTGAAATGAATTATTTTCTATAACTCACACTAAAAAGGCTGAAAAATTCGAAAACATGGCTAGAGTTAATTTTTTTTCTCTTAATCTGATTAAAACTGACAAATGTGCACACCACTATTTCTTTATGTGTATGCTAAACCTAAATTAAAAATTTTGGATAATTCAATTTATTTATTAATTTTATTGATGGTTATTGCCTCTTACGTTATTGGGATCATAGTAGAAATTAGCATGTTAAAGTTGAGGATTTAAAAGTAAGAGAAAATTAACCAAACGGGATAGCACCCATGCTGTCGTCTGTTTCGGGAGACCTGGGTTTAATTCCTGTGGCCAACCTACCTGAACCTTGGGTTTTTTCGTGGGTTTTCTTGGGTCACCAGGCAAATACTGGGTAGGTTAATTACATCCCCCAAATTTCCAGCCCCTCCATTTCATCTCCACTATCATTTCACATCATCTCTGCTCTGGTGGTCTCTTTCAGGATAGAAGTGTCAGCAGATGTCTTGGCAGTGCATGGTAGGATGATATACTCTGAGTAAAATTTCCGCCTCTGGTAGGATGGTCTCAGTCTCTGAGTCCGGTCTGGAGGGGCTGTTTCCAGACCACAGTCGGTTGAGCTGCTGATTGTGCTGGCCTGCCAGAGAGTTTCCAATTGGTGAAGTGCAGGGGCCCTGCCCTCTGCATTGCCATGGCTCCTTGGGACAGCTGCCCTCTGTCTCCACTCGCCTCGTCCTTCCTCCCGGGGATGCCCCACTTGGGGCATAGGTACAGTAGATCAAGATCGGTTGCAGCGCTGAATCCCCTCCATATTATAATCCAATCTGATTCAATCCAATCTAAACCAAGAGAAAACTATGGATTTACTAAATTCATAGGATACCGTGCATAGAGCCAAGTATGACCAAAATGAAGTAATGAAAATAGAAATGTAGCAAGGAAGGTTTTACTTATTTTAATATTATTTTAGTTCAATTTAATCATCTTTGAAATTATTGCAATAAAATGGGATGTGTTATTGTTTTTAATGTTATTATCCTGCAAAAGTTGCTGGAAAGAGGGTGGGGAAGAGAAAAAAGTGTTCATTTTCCATTGGTAATTTATTTGTTAATTAATATGTAGAGATGTGAAGTCAGAAGAAAATAGCTGTTTTGAAATTGTGCACTGCAAATAAAATAATGTGACTAATTTTTAAGTGTGATGTCAGAAATGACAAAATTAAATGTGTGCATTAAAGTACATTAGAACAGCATATTAAAATGGCAAAAATAAAAATCTTAAACAGAAGAAAACGCTTTGATTGTGTCAATAGGAACTATGTGAACATTCATATAATACAAACAGGAACAAGCAATACAGAGAGTTAAATGGTATTGAAGAGCATACTAGGCTTACTGCCATAAAATCTATTCAGCTAAGTTTCCTGTTCTGCACTAATACTTTTGATGGAATGTTTGAATTTATTAACTTTTTCATTGTAAGGTGCATTATGGCTTAGAGGGCTAAGGCATCATGCCTTGGTTCCCCGCCACGGAATGCAACCCGGGTTCGATCCCACCTCTACGGGTGCAGATTTTAAGTCCCGGGTATAAGACCGGTGCCCACTCAGCATTTTGAAAAAATTGAGGAGCTTGCGATAGGTAAGCGACCCTGGTCATGAAAGCCAACTTTCCGGCTAGAGGTGCCGAGATGCTAACCACATCTCCTCCCCATATCAGTTGGATGATCGCCCACCTCTAGCTTGCATCTGTAGGTGTGATGCCAGCAGTCGGATTGGCAGGCCCTGGTCCAATATGGACTGTAGTACCATGGGTTTAACTGGTTTCATTGTAAGACTTGAAGCTTTCACGGCAAGTGTTATTGATTAAGGCTTCACAGGTGATCAGGCGTGATATCTTAATCAACTTTTTCATTATTTTCTCTTCAGAGTTAGCAACTTAACTTGGATAATTAAATATTGATTGAGAATTATGGCAAAAGATGAACATATTTGGTTTCATTGGCAAACTTTAAACATTCTAAAAGGTTGCCAATGAAAACACAAAAAGAAGTATTTTTCTGTTATTATTTAACCCTCCAGCATCAGTTTCCGATCTCATCACCGCATCTAGATGACAGTTTAGTTGTATGTGTTTGGATATATAACAGTAGTCAAATGCAAGTTGGGTAGGAACCTACTGGTTTTGAATACTATGCAAACAAGGGACCAAAAAGTTGCATAAGAAGAAAGTACTAGTAATTCCTAAATTTAACACAAATAATAATATTAAGAATTATTTGCAAAGCTATCCCTTCAAATTGTTATCCAGTTATACATTAAATTCATCACCATGTGGTATATGGAGAGCTAATTCTAAGTATCTAGAGTTGGTTAAATCAAAAGCATAGCAGATCTCGCCAGTATAAAAATGAGGTTTACAGTCATAGTGCATCCAGTAGGAGTTAATACTGAATTTTCAATGAGATGTAAAAACTTGGCTTCTTAACAGGTGAATAAATTATCCTATAGAAAAGTAATATCAACAGCCTTTCAAAGGAAAATGACAGAAAAGCCTGCAAAGCACAAAACTGTCACTTCCTGGGTTCAGAATATTTTTAGAGAGAAAATGAAAATATCTTATTCTTTGAATAATGTGAATAGAGTAATTCTAGGATTGGGAATTTGGTACTTGCATTTTGCCTGAAATCAATATTACTTTGTGACTAATTAGTTCTAGAACCACCTTCTCTATGATAAGACAAAGACAATAAAATTCACTTTATTCTCATTTTCAGATGTTGAACCTTTTTGTGGCTGTAATCATGGACAACTTTGACTATTTGACAAGAGATTCGTCCATATTGGGCGCTCACCACTTGGACGAATTTGTCCGAATATGGGCCGAGTACGACCCAAACGCTACGTAAGTATATCATAGGTCTCATCTTTACATGAAATTGTTTTCCATATATGGTATGTTAATCTGTATTTAGAGGTAGAAGTTTAAGGAAAATTCTTCCAATCTAATTGAAGTAGTATACAAATAAAGTGTAGTGTTTATTATTATTGTGCTAAATATAACTTACAGGATTATTACGCAGGTTATTCATATGCTTATTAAATCTATCACTGTTGGTGTTGCATGCTTTCATCAGCATAAGAATAAGTTTAATCATGAAACTATGGCACAGTACTGCAGCTTTAGTGCTATTTTAGTACTACATTACTTAAAATATTATTTAAAAGGTGTTGGAGGGGTGAGAAATATGAGCATTGTGATACATGCATTTGAGAGGGAAGAATTTATAAGGACACAATCAGGAGCACTTATTTTAAAGGCTTTGAGAGGAGAAAATGGGAAAGGTGTTTGTATTGGGAGATAGAAGGAATATTTTGTTTATTTATATGTGATAGGGTATGATATGGAAGGATTGTATATGGAAAAAATGGAACACATTACAGAAAGAAACTATGGTCAAGGTAGGGGAATAAAGAAGGATAAAATATTTGGAAAATATTTGGGGAAAGTAGGCAAGAAATGGATTAGAGTAGTTGAGAAAGATGAAAGAATAGAGATCTAACTGATAAAATACTGTAATTAGAATATAAAAAATGGCCACTTTATTTACAGATAATCCTTAATTGATGGAAGTTAATCATTTCTTCACACTAGCCATATATAGGCTAAGGTTTTTGATAGAGTCAACCTGAAATATTCAATGCCAATGCCAGGATTTGAACCACGGAGCTGCTGGTTTCCATCCAGTTGCTCTTACCCGTTGAGCTACCATGGCCAATGTGCCGTCCAGATATTAAATTCTCCAATTGACTCATATATATTTATATTTCCCAGTAAACCACTAGGGGCTCTCGTATCTGAGATACACTGTTTGTGGCAACTTACTATCGTAAGTACTTGAATCCCATGGCACATTGTCCATGGTAGCTCAATGGGTAAGAGCGACTGGACGGAAACCAGGAAATTAATATATATATATATATATATATATATATATGAGTCAATGTCAGTAAGGCACATTGGCCATGGTAGCTCAATGGGTAAGAGCAAATGGACGGAAACCAGGAGATCCGTGGTTCAAATCCCGGCCATGGCATTGATTTTTTCAGATTGACTCTATCAAAACCCTCAGGTTGTTAGAAAGCCTTATTTAGATGGATGTTAGACTTGTTAAATTATTAATTTAAATAAGCATTTTTATATGTGTAAAACATTTTGTTGTATTATTAAATTATAGATGAGTCGTATTTATTACACATCAGCTTCACTTACGTAAGTGTAATAAATACGACTCATCTATAATTTAATACTTATTTCGCTTCTCTGTGGTGTTCCAATACAGTTAAATTTCGATTTTTTGTTGTATATTTGTATATTTTTAAAATTGTATTAAGGGTGTAAATAAATATTCAGTTTAATGCAAAAGACTGAAATATTACACATGTTCTGACCTCCTGAATAAAATAGCATAGTTGTGTAGCATTTGGAAATATGAGATTCATACTGAAAGCTATGAGCAACCATTGTTAAAAGTTTTAATCTTTACTTTGTACAGAAACCAAGTACATCATCTTAATCTACAGATTTTTCTATCATTTTTCTCCAGTTTTTGCATAATTTATTCCATCTTTTTGAATGTTTGAAAATACCTTGTAATTAAACTTCATTCCAGCTTCCTGAAGACACTAATGTGCTGCTTTCCAAATATCCTCCACTGTCCTAAATTGTTAGTCTCACATTGTTTCTTAATGAACTAAAAAATGGTAGTTAGCGGGTGCCAAGTTGTAAATGTAAGGAAGATGTGAAAGAGTATTTTCACCTAAAGGTCCTTAACTTCTGTACAAGGACACAAGAAGGTTGAGAATGCATGTTATCTCCTTGCAAGATGATCTTTGCGGGATGTTTAACACCCAATGCATGACTGAGTATCAAAAGTGTCTAGATACAGCAGATAGCATTTATTGTTTGCCCAGGTTCAAGAAAATCAACCTGAATGTATATCTGTGCATCCTAGAAGACAATGACCATAAATTTACCAGCAGATTGCACTGTCTTTTTTAATGGTGAGTCCAAGTAGGCTATTCCATTCTCTGACATTGATGGAACCTACTTTCATTGCCTGTCGCATACTTATCAAAATATTTTCACCTTCATTTTGAAATCCCTGATGGTTTTGGGTGATGACTCTTCTCAGAATTTTGTGGTCTTCAATCACTAAACATAAATTGCAACAGGTTACATTTTGGTAACCTAAGCTTTTAACTGATTCTTGCACTGCACTATCCCCTACTGCAAGTTTGCAGCAATTTCATCTACAATGACAAACTTGCCTCCTTTAATAAGCTCAACTCATTCCTTGCTGTGTGCTGGAGTTTGAGGGTGAACGCTACAAGGCTCATTTTGCATACTACATAAAATATAATTTTTCACAAACTTCACTTATCTTTTAAGAAAATTGATGAAGTTTTCCCAGAATTCAAGAGACAAGTTTTGCAAATACCTCTTTGCATCATCAATCAATGTTTCCTTTGTTGTCATGTTACTAATGCTAGATGTATTATTTTTGTATTTATTACCAAACTCTGAAAATAAATATGACACCTAGCAGCAATAACGATGACAATAAAGGAAACATTGACTGACGATGCAGAAGATTTTTTTGCGAAGCTAGTCTCTTAAATTCTGTGGAAATTTCATCAACTTTCTTACAAGATGAGTGAAGTTTGTGACAAATTATAATTTATGTAGTGTTTGTTGCCTCACTGTTGTTACCTTCTGTTTTTTTTTTTACATACTCATCTTGGATATTCATGTTACATTTGAAATATTTCATCCATTTCCTAAAACTGCTGGCTCCCATGTAGACATCACCATAGACATGTTGAATTCTGGTGTGAGTTACTGCAACAGCTTTTCCCTCTTTAACCAGAAATTCAGTGACAACATGCTGTTGAAACATAACATTGATGACCACCCTTTTGGAAATACTGCCTGTGATTGCATGATTAGAAGCTAATAAGGTCAAAATATGGCAACATGGTACAACGTCTGTGATCATTTTTGCTACATTGTGGGATTTTGATTTTAACAATGGATTACTCATGACTCAGTATGGACCTTGAAGCTTGGCATAATTAATGAATTATCAGAAAAATATTAACATCTTAAAATGCTATAATTAAATAATACTCTCATTTTATTTTGTCTTACAGGGGTAAAATTCATTATACGGAAATGTATGACATGTTAAAAAACATGGATCCACCATTAGGGTTTGGAAACAAGTGCCCAAATCGATTAGCGTACAAGAAGTTAATCCGTATGAATATGCCTGTGGATGATGAGGGTAAAGTGAATTTTACTACCACACTATTTGCCCTCATCAGAGAAAACCTCAGCATCAAAGTGAGAAGTGGTGAGTATACTATACATATAATTTATAATTTATGGTAGTGCAATTCTTGCTGGTAGTCTCTCTCATATGAAAATTGTCCTAATCTGTGCACATGTTAAAAATGAGTGCAAAGATCTCTGCAATGTAAGGAAGTAAACAATGTACGAGGGCCGTTCAGAAAGTAACCTTCGATCGGTCACAGTGCGGGTAGTGGGGGGAGTAGCGATGCCATCTGTGCATTCACGCACTCAGCAGGTCAGTCGGCATCAAGCCGTGGTTGAGTGAACGTCGTATCTGCGCTAGTTTAGTGTTTGTGGCCGTTTGAAATGTGTGCTGCAATAGAAATCCCTGCCAAATGTGAAGTGTGTGCTGTTATAAGGTTTTTTACAGCCAAAGGATATTCTGCAGCAGCTATTCATCGTGACTTCCGGTATCGGTTTTTTGCACGATAACGCCCGTCCTCACTCTGCTCGCAGAACAACAGCCCTTCTTGAGTCCTTCAAGTGGGACGCTGTCAACCATCCACCTTACAGCCCAGATCTGGCACCAAGCGATTATCACCTCTTCATGCATATGAAGACATGGCTCGGGTCCCAGTGGTTTGATGACGACGAAAAGCTCGAAGATGCGGTCACAGGCTGGCTCCAGGCACAAGCGGGTGATTTTTATGCAGAAGGAATTTCAAAGCTTGTGAACAGATACGATAAGTGCCTCAATCGTTATGGAGACTATGTAGAAAAATAGTGCAAAGATGTAGTTGTAAGATGTATATATTAAAATATTTTTATTTAACTTGGTGAATTTTTTGCAATCAACCGGAGGTTACTTTCTGAACGGCCCTCATAGTTTTCAGTATTGCAATAAAGGTAACTACAATGCTGTTATGAGCAGAATCATTCTCTTGATAAATACTACATTCTATGCATTATAGACAGAATGTTTCCCTGTGGTTGGAAAAGCAAAGACTTTTCTGTTGTGTGAGGGTTGTTTGATAATTTGATAAATTTCTTTGAAATGATGAGACATTTTGTAAAGCGGCACTATTATTGGAAAGAGTGGTTTATGTAATGGTTTTGCAAAATTTTCATATAGGTATGGGGTTATGTTATATACAGGTAGCTATTTGAAATAATCAGGTCAATACAGCTTGATAATCAAGTAGTTACATTTCTTTGACCCAATTAATTTTCTGTACTCACACCATCTCCTAACCTGACATTTAATTGACTGAAAACAGTCTTTTGTTCAGTAATGCAAATTTTGATGGTGTTTTGTCTTTATTTATATTTGCATAATAACAATAACAATAAAAATAATAATAATAATAATAATAATAATAATAATAATAATAATAATAATAATAATAATAATAATAATAATAATAATAATAATAATAATAATAATAATAATAATAATAATAATAATAATAATAATAATAATAATAATAATAATAATAATAATAATAATAATAATAATAATAATAATAATAGTAATAATAATAATAGTAATAATAATAATAACAATAATAATAACAATAATAATAATAACAATAGCAGTAATATCCAGTGATTCATTTGTAGTTATAACATTTAATAAATATCCTGATGATAGGAGAGATGCACACTTCTGAACCGTAAATTTCTAATCGTCTTTTCACCTGGCTTGCTGCCCAATAACAAATTGAGAATGTTAAATGGTTACACACAATGTTAATTCCAAATTTACCCCTTAATTCGGTGCTAGCAATAGTTAATGCCTCTTACCATTATAAACAAGTAGATAAGCCTCCAACGTCAAAGTCCTTGGTTACAAAAGCACAATATCCTGTTTGATGAAAATAGCATTAAAACAAAATTGTATGTTTTAATTAATAGGGACAGATGCCAAATAATGGGTTACTTGCAGAAATGTAACACTAGGGAACACATTTTTTTGTACCCTAAACAAAATAGGCTAATTCTTATGCAAAATGACTCGCTGATTCCAAAAATGCCTCTGAAGATATTGTATCACGTAACGTTTTTTAAGATATTCTTATTCTTACTCTTTTATATAAAATTACAGAAATGAGATATGATACCAACTTATATTGACTTAATTTAAAATAATAGCCATTTTATTATTAAATAACATTTTTATACCTGTAAAGAATATGAATACTATTCGAAATAACTAGAACAAATTTTCCATCACGTAAGATTTATCAGTAAAATTAATTGGGTGTGCCCAACTCAAAATAAATTAAGTTGACATAAACTACTGATGCAGGATTTCATAAATTATCATGAAGACCTAAATACATCTTATTTTGTTTTCTCTAACGGAAAAGATTCCTATCTTGAGCCCTTAGGTTCACAGATAACTCCCCCTTTATCATGCTCCTCTCCTCCTGAGTAAATAAACAGATGTGTTAGCTTGAGTGCTGCTCTGGGTGGTCTGGTTTTCATCTGTGTTGGATTTTTCTTTCAGTTCATATTCAGCTGTGAAAGTATAGTGTAGTTTATTCACGGTGCTAATGAAAGGTTACAGATATGAATAAGAGCAGGCGTAGGAAATGTACTAATGATCCAAATAACTTTTGATGCATGTGGACAGTTCACCCCTAAATCACAACGAAAAAAAATAACAAGTATTACTAAAACAGCATATTCATTATACTTTGGTTGTTCCGTTGGTGATCAAGATAAGGATTTTTCTCCCCATGTTTGCTGCATATCATGCAAAACTGGTCTTAATCAATGGCTACATGGTAAACACAAATCTATGCTGTTTGCTGTGCCTATGGTGTGGAGAGAACAAATCTAACCATTTAAATGACTGCTATTTTTGTAATACAAATATTACAGGTGTGTCTAGAAAAAGTAAGTCGAGTGTCAAATATCCAAGTGTTCCATCAGCAATAAGACCAGTTCCTCATAGTGAAGATCTTCTGGTGCCTGACCCTCCAAAACCATGGGTTGAAGAATATGATGGATCAAGTTCAAATCATGATGTAAATGACAGTGAACCCTCAACATCCCAATACCCTACATATCAATGTGAACGAAGTGAAGAAAGACATTTTGTTTCTCAAGAAGAACTAAGCGATCTTATTCGTGATTTGAAACTAGGTAAAAAGGAGTCAGAATTGCTGGGTTCCAGGCTACAGGAGTGGAATTTCCTGGCAAAAGAGACTAAAATAACATTTTACCGATCTCGACATAAACCGTATTCACAGTATTTCACAACGAAAGAGTTGTGTTTCTGTGTTAATGTTAATGGTTTAATGAAGGAATTGGGTATAGAGCATTGTGTCAAAGATTGACACCTCTTTATTGACTCTTTTAAATATAGCTTAAAGACAGTGTTGCTTCATAATGGCAATTTACTGCCTTCAATACCTTTATTTCATGCCATAGGAATGAAGGAGACATACGATTCCATGTCCATAATTTTAGATGCTATTAGTTATCAAAAGCATGGTTGGGAAATTTGTAGTGACCTCAAGGTAGTTGCATTGCTAACGGGACTGCAGGGAGGTTTCACAAAATATTGCTGTTTTTTGTGCTTATGGGACAGTAGGGCAACTGACAAACATTTTATAGTGAAAGAGTGGGGGAAAATGGAAGACTACCCCTGGAGCAAGCAGTGTTAAGTATGTGCCTCTAGTAGACCCAAACAAAGTTCTTCTCCCCCCACTCAGGTTAATGAAGAATTTTCTTAAAAGTTTGGACAAAAGTGGAAGTGCATTTGAGTATTTAAGTGAATAAGTGAATAAGTAAATAAGTGAATCTAAATTGAAGGAAGGTATATTTGTCAGTCCTCAAGACTGTTAACTCTGTATTGCCATAAAGTCCAGCCACCTCCAATTTATGTGTAGAGGGAGAAAGGAGGAAAATAACACTATGTTACAAAATCGTATGACTGTTTAAAATGATGCTGTCTTATAGTATAGATGAATTTTTTGAATATGTTAACTACAACTAAATTATTATTATTATTATTATTATTATTATTATTATTATTATTATTATTATTATTATTATTATTATTATTATTATTATTATTATTATTATTATTATTATTATCATCATCATCATCATCATCATCATCATCATCATCATCATCATCATCATCATCATCATCATCATCATCATCATTATCATTATCACCATTATCATTATTATTATATTGTACATGCAGTTTCTGAATTTTCATTCTAAACTTGTGTTGTGTATATGTTTATTGCATAATTTTTAGTTATAAGTAGTTGACGTGTCCTATATCATGTACTATGATCAAAAGGATGAATAAATACTACTACTACCACTACTACAAAAATTAAAAGCCTGTAGTTGGCAATGCCAAGTAATCTCTAATAAGGGATACATAATAGAGTTTAAAATACTCATGTGAATTAATGAGTGAATGAATTTAATGTTTAAAAAGCATTAATTATAGAGTTGCAGTTTACTTCCTTTTATACATTTTAGTATACCACTTCCTTTCATCCTTTTTTGCCTTATTCCAAATATTTCTCTACTTTCTCAATAATCATTTGTTAGTGTGTCGAAAATATTTTAAAATTTTATCTTTGTGGGAAAGTTTTCCCAATTTTTTGAATGTTATTATCTCCCTCTTTTGAGTGTCAGAACATTTCAAAATGCAGTGCGAAGTGGTTATAATTGACCATATTTAAGACAAATCTATCCATGCTTTCTTCCTTTTAAGCTGTTTAAATCCATATCTCCTATTCTAGTACAAACTTAAAAAGTTTCCTCTTCCCCATTCTCATTCCATTTTTAAAGATCTCTTTCCTGTAATTACCAGTTTTCAGTAAAGCTGCCTTAATCTCTTGTATTTGTATCTCATGTTAATTTCTTTCCAAAAACTTAAAACTTTTGTTAACTTTTCTCTCTACACATTCCTATTCCTATTTTGTTATTGATTGTATTTTATACATCCAGTATTCTTTTTTCTGCATTTTCTATTGAAGAACTAAGCTTAGTGTATTACTTTCCCGTAAATATTGTATTCAAAACGTTTTTAGCAAGTCACCTTTTGAGTAAGCTGTGCCTAATTCAGCTAATTCATTTGGCGATCTTCTTAATAGTTTGCTGTGTATTGTATCTGTATTTATCCTTTCTCCAGTTCTGATGTTTCTACTATATTAAACGTCCTTCCTTCTCTGTTATAAATCCTTTCTATCCAAGCTATGTTCTAGTAAAATACTTTTGTGTCATAAATTACAACTTAAAACTTTACTCAAGTCAATTATTAAAAGCAGGAACTTTTTGGCATGTACCAACCCCATCAGCAGATCGGTAACTGACCACCATCTTCCCAAATTGCTGTCATGTCTCTTGTAATTGGCTCCCTCTCTCATATTTTTCCTACATAACTGCAGTAGACCATTCATGATGGCATGTCAAAATATAAAATTTGTGACAATGTTTTATTCAAACTGCTCTAATTACTTGTATAGATTGTTTCTTTGCCAAAACATTTTTCTTCTGTATGCTGCAATTACCTATACTGTTAAGCAATCCATATTCTTAACCACTTTATTAAGTCTTTTTCCCAACATCAGTTTTTATTCTTTTTACAGTTTGTATCCTTTCTCATAAATCATTATTTCAAATTTCTGTTAATTTATTCTTCACCATAATTCCTACAGCTTTTTCAATTACTTTTCTGAATCTCCGAACTGGCTGTGCAGTGTTTTGCCTGTCCACATTCTCAGCGCTCATCGCTGACTGCCACCATCATAGAAAGGTGTAAATGAAACCATACAATATTTTTAAAACTACTTTTAAAGGATTTATTTACCAGCTTTATGAAAGGAGATACTAAAACTGGTCACCATCACTGTCCAAGGTTTTTGGCACCTCTTTAGGAAACTATCTTGAAAGATTGTTGGCTTATTATGTAAGAACAGAACCACTGGACATGCTCTGGACTCTGAATGCGACAAGTTTTTCAACAAAAATAAGATGCATTGCTGCTGTTGCGGTTTGTAACACATTGTTAGCTAGCTCAACAAAGGCTAGCCACATTTGACATGCCATAATGAAGTAACAGTAGCCAACATCATGTATTACACTAATGTATAAATCTGGGTCACATTGACCCTGCCATTCTTAGAGGTAAAAACTAAAAGCTGTAAATGTGATTTGTACACAACTAAAGATTTGTATGCTTTAAGATACCCAATAATAATGAAAAGTCATGTAATGTCGTAAATGTCCTCCCATTATTATGGTCACAACAAAGAAATAAAAATATATTTTGGGTCAAAATGACCCATTAGTCCTTCTAGTGTTAGCCGATAAGTGGGAAATATGTTGGATAATTATATATTTCACATTATTTTCAAAATTAGACTACATTCCCAATGTTCCAATTCTTAGGAAAAAATAGTCTGTATACAATCAAAATTTGAGTTCCTATGACATATTACATATACATAACTTTGTATTGGCGCATATAAATTAAATTGTTCTCCTTCTAGCGGATGAAATGGACCAAGCAGATGATGAACTGCGAGATACTATACGGAACATCTGGCCTTTACAAGCTAAGAAGATGTTGGATCTTCTCATACCAAGGAAGGAAGGTAAGATGCCTAGTATGTTAGCATATATCTTTATTTTATTGACACAACAGTTATCCTCATATCAAACTTTAAATCTTTACTTTTCTCATTGGAGAAATTATTCAATAACAAATACATCTTCCTGCAATCCATAGATGCAATATCTAATTCTTTTATGTTCACTCCATCAGCAAAATGTAATAATAGATTTGTTTATAATGTTTCAGAAACTATATGCCTGATTTGTACTATTTCTTCATTTATGGAAAGTTAAACCTTTGTTTTGACTCAGGCTTTTAATTTGTAAAAAATTCTTATTGTTTTAATACAAAATGTAATATTAAAATGATATCCTTACAAACCTTAGATATTCCTCTATTTATTTCATATTAATCAAGATAAACTGTTGCAGACATTTTATGTTATTATTAATATTTTTGTAGGTGCAAGGGGACTATGGGAATCCAACGGACTTGTATTGATAGTCAAATCTTTTAAAGGTAGTTGCTATGAAATTTCCTTCTCTTTGCTTGGTAAAGAGATAAAACAAATAGCTTCCCATTTGAGAAAAGTATAAATATGGCAAACTTACTATTAAAAACAATCAACAGAGAGTTAGCAAGACTAAATATGACTAAACATAAACAAAACAGAGTGGATGCTAATCATCCTAAAAAAATGGCATTCAGTTGAATACTCCATTGAAGTTAGAAAATAAACAAATTAAACAAGTAACGAAACTTCTTGGACTAGTAATGGATGATAAACTAAACTGGGAAAAAATTGACAGAGTAGCATAAAAAAAAAGACTACACATTTAAAGACAGTTAATACAAATAATGGATAGAGAAAGTTTAGAACAAATATACTATGCATTCATACATGGATATCTAAGCTACTGGGTTGTTCTATGGAATAATACATAAGAACTAAGCATTCAGTTATAAGAATCTTAAAACTGCAGAAGGTGCCATACAAATAAAAGTAAACTAAATTTGATAGATACTTGCAGAAAGTTTACTAAATATACTAACATTTGCTGCACTATATAGAGTAGAGCCAGACTGAAAAATTCAATGCCATAGCCGGGATTTGAACCACAGATCTCCCGCTCTCCATGGGGTTACTCTAAACCACTGAGCTAATATGGCCAAAGTGCCGACATGACATTAAATTCTCCAACTGACTCATATGTTTCCCAGTAGACCATATGCTATTAGACACTCACCTTTTGTGGCAAATTACTATACTGTAAGTACTTAAGTCCCAGGCTTCATAGTTAAACCACTGATTTTTTCAGGTAAATTGATGAAAATAATCATTTGTTCCACACTAGCTGTGTAGCCTTCGTATTTACAACCTAGTTTTATATGTACATAATAATTATAACAGTTTTCTAAAAAAATCAGCATCAACATGAACACAACACAAGAAGAAAAGCAGTCATCAAAAATCGAACTCATAAACTAGCACTGCTCAAAAAAAGTCCACATTATATGTGAATTAAAATATATAATAAATTGCCACAAGCATTTAGGGAATCCAAACCAAAGTCTCTTCAAAAAGTCCATTACAAGTTCACTTATCAGTGAGGTGTAGTATTCAGTCGAGGAGTACATATATGATGAACTGTGATCTCAATGTATCTTAGTGTATAAATTTAGGAAATGGATATATTGTGTATACTTGATATTTCTTTGCTTTACTATAGTTCATAAATATTGTAGTCTTTGTTTCTAGTTTTTTAATCTTAAACTAAGTCTTAACAAGTCACCAACTTATGAGCAAGGCTCAACTATGTAAGTGTAAGGTGACAAATAAAGTATTCTATTCTTATTATTTCAAGGCCTGACAAGAAGAAATGAAAAAGAAACATACGTTGGATTTCTTAAAATCACAATAGGAGTTAATGCAGAGAAGACATAACTGTATTTAAGACAAATGAAGACACAGTTATGCACTTTAATAATGATTACAAGAATTTAAATGAATGTTCATTTTATTCTTTTCAGAACTAAGCAAAGGAAAAATGACAGTTGGTAAGATCTATGCAGGATTGCTGATTTTGGAGAGTTGGCGAACAACTCGGTTTGGGCAAATAGAATCAGCTGTGTTACCGGTGAGTTAAAGCACACATTTCCAGACAGCCTTTATTATCAGAGTAACATATTCAGATTTCATAGTTTTTCAGTGGAAATACAAGGGAGTAAATGAAAAGAGAAGCATTTATTGAAATAGAAGTCAAAGTTATTTATGTGTAATGCAGTAATTTCAAGAAATATAAGATTACAGTTTAGACTAGGAGAGATTTATTCAAAGCCTCTTTATTACTTTAACATAAATGAACTTCAGCAGAATCATTGCTTTTTTTTTTTTTAAGCAATGGCTTTAGTTACCAGATTTTTAATGTGTACAAGAGGCTGAAAGTTTTTAATGCTTGACTTTGGGGTCATCTCAGATGAGATCATAATGTTTTATTTGCATATATGTAAAATATAACATATTTTAGTTTTGTAAATAATGTGTTAGAGCCTGAAAATAATCAACTCTACAAATAAACCCAGGAAAACACATAATTGATGTTAATTTAAAAAGGTGCCTAATTCTGATTTTTGGCTGTCTGCTTTTTATGTTTGGTTTCTTTTCATGTAATAAAATGGTAATAATAAATCAAAATGATTATGTTAACATATTTCAGATAACTTCTCACAAAAATTAACTTGATATCTATGACACAATTTAAATTTGAGTAAAAAAACTAATTGAGAACAGATAGTCAAACTGCAAAATTCAATGCCATGGCTGGGATTTGAACCACGAATCTCCTGGTTTCCGTCCAGTCACTCTTACCCATGAAGCTACCATGGCCAACTTGTCTTCATGACCTAAATGCTCCAATTGACTCATGTATTTTCCCAGTAAACCACTAGGGGCTCTTACATTCGAGTAACATTGTTTATGGCGACTTACCATTGTAAGTACTTGAGTCCCAGGCTTCATCATTAAACTCTTGTTATTTATGTTAAATCAATGGAAATAATAGCGACTGGATGGAAGCCAGGAGATCTATAGTTCAAATCCCGGCCATCACATTGAATTTTTCAGTTTGACTCTTATCTATCCAAAACCTTAGCTTATACATGGCTAGTGTGAAGAAAACATTTAATTTCCATTGATTAACTTAATTGAGGACTCTCATGAAATTTTGAATTTTGGAAATTAGTATGCTGTTATATTGAGTGACCTCTCAGATTCTTGAATATATAGTTATGCAAGCATTTATTGTGTGAAACGTTTAAGATACAAAGGAGAAAATAAATATTTGGCATTGCTATTGGTTTTTCTTATATTTTTTTTTATTTTGTATAAATAATACTTAAGTATGTTAATTGCAATATATCTGAAATCTATAGTTAATTGTCATTTTGATAAAGAGCATTTTAATATTTTAGTTACTTTATCAAAAGTCTAAACTAGGTATATTTAATAATCATTTTGTCATTATATATTTTTCCAAGGTACAAATACTATGATGGTGAGTTGTGATAACACTCAAGATTTAATGGGCTATAAAGGTTACAGAAATGAAGTTCCTGTGCTAATTTATACATAATATTACTGTTGCTTTAATTTTTATTTGTTCATATGAGCAGTTTTACTAGGTATGTTAGACAATCCTAATTTTGTTGTTCTTATGTTGCATTTGCTTATTATTTAACGTAATTTTGTATTATTTTGTATTGCATCAAGCAAAATGAGGTATAACTACAGAAGGATGGATTTTGTTTTTCCTGTATTAAGAGAATGTATTACTCTTTTTTAAAGAAACTGTATGGTAAGAATTTATTGGTATATGCATTACATTTGAGGGGCTGAATACATTTGTTTTTCTTATGACAGAATTTAATGAAATCTGAAATGTTACTATGTATAGCATATATTTTTACTATGTATTGCATTTGGTTTAATTATCTAAAGGTTTTATGTATGAAAATTGTTTTATCTATTATGAACACTAAAAAATGTTATAGCCATGAATACAGAATAAATTAAAATTAGCACATTATATGTTAAATGTAAAATGCAGATAAAAAATTAATGTTTCCTGCACCAAAGATACTAGGTTTGATTGTTTTGTTTATATTGTAGGCTATTTGTGTTATTATATAGGTACCACTTTTCACCCTGTTAGTTTATGTTATGAAATCTTTCTTATTTGTGTCTTATAAGTTTGTGTTTTAAAAAGTTTAGTTTGTTAAATGTTTTACCTTTTTGTTATTTATAAAGAAGTATTTCAATAAAGTTGTGTTTTACTCCACTTTGTTGTGATTAATATGCATGTAATCCAGTGTAATTTTTAATTACTACTAATCACAAAGTTACTTAGTCTATGACCTATTTAAAATCATAAACATGGCTTCTTATAACTTGCATACTCAAATACAGAGTTAAGAGAGACAAGTACAATAACAAATGCAAGTGGTGCCAAACAAAGTGGGATATTCCAGAATATTTTTACCTTCTTCTTTAATTTTGCTTGTTCTGTTGCCAGCTGTTTAGATGTTAGGACAGAAACCCATGTCAAACTCAAGCCATCAATGCAGAGCAATGAGTTGGACATGATCTTTGTGTTCTATGGAAACTCTGTGCTTTTGTGGCATTGTTATTGGGGGGGTGGAAAACAGTTTGTGTGATAACAGTAGTATAGTAGACTAACTGCTTAGCAGCACATAGTCAGGCAGGCATCCATTTACTATTGTTCTAAAAGTGGAAATATTTAAAAAATACAATTATACAAGCAAATTAAATCATAATTGCTTATTCTACAAATGAACAGTATGAAAGAGTAATTATTTATTCAAGTTAATCTAAATAAAAGTATGTTAATAAACAAAAACTAACTTTAAAATGTGAAAAAGATTCCAAACTCTGGATGAGAGTGCACAGTCAACTGCATGATATAATGTGCAGTGATTTATGTTGGTAAGGAAATATTAAACCACATCTGCCTTCCCAGCTCTGATCCCTTACTTCATGCTAGCACTGCTTAAGGTTTGTCTTATTCTCTCCTATACCTTGGCTCCTGAGCCTGAAACCCTTCCTGTTCATAGATTAATGCCTGCAAGGTATTTGATATCAGACTAATATGAAACAGATTCATCCACGAATTGCTGTAGATTGTTGTTATGAAGCATACCTGTCAGTCACTCAGGTGAAATGTTTTCATTCTCCTCCCCTTTTGCAACACTCACCTAGGTCTGACCTTTCTTCATAAACCAATTCAAACCAATATGGGATTGGTTCGCCATGAACTGGCATACAACACAGATGACAAAGAGATTCTGCCAATATTAAATAAAGTAAAACATTAGGAAATCAGAAGCAATAGTATCTTTCTGTGCATTGGACTATACTATCATTTGCTGTAAATACAAAAAACAGGCTGTTAATTACAATAGAACCTCGTTTACCTGGATCAGCTTGGAACAGGGCCAAACTAATTAGCAGAAATCTGGTTTATCTAGAGAATGACAAAAAAAAAACATGTACAATATCACCAAAATATTTTTAATGGAGTTTAGAAATTACTATCAAAACACTTCAAATTACTATCAAATGTCAAACAAGCGCTACAAATGAAGGGAAAAGAGAGCAACAGAAGAATCTTGTGAAATCTGCAGTTACAGATGAGGCCTGTACATTGACGACGCGGTGCAAGAGCGAATGCATCAAATCCCTGCACATGGTAATAGAGATATTGAACAAAGAACTAGGTGAAGCACGATCAGAAATAATAAAACTAACGGCAGATAATGTGCAACTAAAAAGCCAGATACAATCAGAAGAAGGATGGAAGCAAAATATCAAGGCCAGAAAATCGAAGAACGGCGATACACAGCACGTGCTCGTAACGGAGAACAAATTCGCCGCCTTGGCAACAAATGAAGAAGAGGGTGTACAAACAGTAATGGAAGAAGTTCGAAAAAAATCTACCGCAAAAAGTAAATTGACTAAAAAAAAGAGCAGGAAAGTCACAATCTACGGAGACAGTCATGCAAGAGGACTCGCGCAGAAAATACGCGAAAATGTTAGTGATAGTGAAGTTATAGGTTATGTGAAACCTAACGCAAATTTCAAGGATGCTACATCAAACATGGGTGAGAAAAGTGAAAAAAACGCAGTGAAAATTGTGGTGGCTGGTGCAAATGACGTTTATAAAAATGAAGCAAACAGGGCTATAGACGCGCTAAATCAAGTGCTGCAAACAGAGGAAATCAACAAAACCCAAGTAATAGTGGTGAACATTCCAAACAGGTATGATTTAAACTACAATTCTTGTGTTAACAAGGAAATTCGGAAAACAAACAAAAAGGTGAAATTGGTGTGTTCAGTGTTTCCAAATGTAGATGTAGTGGACATAAGCAACCTAAAACGTGAGTATCATACTAGACATGGCTTACATTTAAATAATAAGGGAAAGAGCTACTTAAGTTCACTCCTCTCAGAAAAAATTAATACCATTGTGGGTAAAAAACCTCTTGTACTTAACTCAGATGGGAGAGTAGATAGTATGCAATGACAAAATGTAAATTCGTGTTCATCCTATGCCAATAAAATCAGTCCACACAGTAACTCTACCCTTAGAGTATATCACCAAAATACACAGTATGTTTCGAACAAAGCTGAAGTATTAGAAACGGTTTTAGATGACATAAACCCACAGGTTATCATACTTACAGAACATGGCTTAAGGAAGGAGCAAGTACATTTTGTAAAATTTGTAAATTACGATTTAGTTTCCCAATATTGCCGTATAAATCACAGAAGTGGAGGAGTCTTGCTGTTTGCAAGGAAGGATATTATTGTAAATAGGGTAGAGTGGGTAGAAAATGGGAGTGAAGAGATGATTTTTGAAGTAGCTGCTGTTAAACTCAGTACAGAATTAAACCTCGGCCGTTCTATCTGCGGCTCTGACATTTCTCGAGAGGGGGAAGCGGGCAGTTGCCAGTTCTTGAGCGGGAATTTCAAGCAGAGGAACAATGCGTATTTTAAATATTTCATGTATTTGCATATTTCACGAACCAGTAGCCATATTATTATAATAGCGATAATAATAGGACTTACGAACACTAAACATCGGAGTTCACGCACGAAAATTATACCAAAGAAAGTTCACCAGCGCAAGCCTCTATTAGGCCACGTGGCTCAAACAAATTTAAGCTGGCAACACGGTGTTGGGTTCGGGAGCCACGCCTACCAGCGACAACGCTGATTGGCGCTAGCAGACAGTTTTAGCTTCCTGACCACGACACCGGATGTACAGACTCCCAGTATCACCAACAGAAGCAGTTGGTGTGCGTGAAAGGTGTGAACGAAATATTTGAATGGAGTGATGCTGTAAAGAATATCTTGCATGATAATGAAATTACAAGTTGTATTTCAATGTTTTGAAGCTAATAGATTCCTATACTCTCATTATAAAGATAATTCTGACGATATGTTTTCAATTACTCATTATTATATGTTGGTACTAGTAACCTTCCCCCTCCACCTCCTGCAGCCACTAAATGTCAGAGCCGAAGATACAGCGGCCGGACATTTCATGTGTCGGACCATAGGGGTCAAATTATTGATATCTACAATTGTTTCAGCCAAATTAAGGAAAGTGTATATAGGTATGTTAGAGATACGAGAAAACATAACCTAGAAAAACTAAAGGATATTCTGGCAAAAGAGGAATGGACAGAGGTGTACAATGCTAGTGATACACATGAAAAATGGAAGGCTTTCATAAATGCATTTACTCTCCACTTCAATGAAAGTTGCCCTCAGTCCAAAAGAGCACTTAAACATGAAGTAATTAACAAATTAACTCTGCCACCCGAACTTACACATTTAAAAAATAAAATGAAAGCAATGTATGAATTTTTTCAAATGACTAAATTAAATTCTTACTCAGATGCCTATAATAAATATAAAAAACAATACAGGAAAGCGCTGATTAAATTAAAGGCAAAACAAATAGAAGAAAAAATAATTAATTCTGATAATATCACAAAAACAGTATGGGATATTATAAACAAGCGACTCAAATCCCAAATAGGAGAACATTCCAATTTAAGTCTGAACAAGGATGGACAAGTAGTACATGACCCCTCTGAAATCTGTAAATTATTTAACAGCTTCTTTCTAAACGTTGGTGACAATACTACAGTTGACATAGGTAGTAAAGAAAAAACTATTATAAACAGCATGTACTTGCATGAGACGGATGCTGAAGAAATAGACAAAGTAATTAGTAGCTTTAAAAACCAACAGTCCTCTGGGTGGGATGGCGTATCACCTATAATACTAAAACATTGTAAACAAGAATTGCTGACTATACTGGTGCACTTAATAAATTACTCAATGAACGAGGGCATATTTCCAGAGGTATTAAAGATTAGCGTGGTACGACCAATTCATAAGAAAGGTTCATATGCAGATGTTAACAATTTCAGACCAATAACTCTAACTTCAGTATTCAGCAAAACGTATGAGAAAGTCTTAATAGCTAGAATAAATAGTTTCTTAATTGCTAATAACATTCTTAATCATTTTCAGCATGGATACAGAAATAAATTATCGACCATCACAGCTATAGCGGAATATATTCACAAATTATTGGAACTAAAAGATAAACACAAAAACACAGCTGGAATTTACTTAGACCTCTCCAAAGCTTTTGACTCTGTATCCCATGATCATCTCATCTCAAAATTAGAGTACTATGGCTTCAGAGGACAAATTAATAAACTATTAACATCATATCTTAAAAATCGTTTGCAATGTACAGAAATAACTTGGAAAAAAGGGGATGTTATAAGCCACATTAAATCAGAATATAACTTAGTGAAATCTGGTGTACCACAGGGATCAGTACTAGGACCTATACTTTTTTTGATTTATATTAATGACTTACCTGAACCAGTAAACAGCAAGGTCATCTCATATGCAGATGATACATCTATAATATGTTGGAGTGAAGGAGAAGAAAGCTTAGAAGAAAAAACAACAAATGCAATTGGCGAAATATCTCGGTACTTTCTAAACAATGGACTAAAGTTAAATATAGGAAAAACAAAATTTATGACATTTCAAAGCGATGATCTAAATATAAACATTAACAATATACCTTTGGAACGGGTAAGAAACTTTAAATTTTTGGGCGTTCACATAGAAGATACTCTAACCTACAGTACAAACGTAGACATGGTTTGTAATAAAATGAACTCGGGACTCTACCTCTTACGACAACTAGCAAAATATGGGAATATCAATACTCTTAAAACTGCGTATTATGGCATTATCTTCCCACACTTAACATATGGTATTGAAATTTGGGGGGCAACAAGTAAAACCAATATGGACAGACTATTAAAAGTACAAAAGAAATGCATACGAACCATGTACAACCTTCGTTTTCAACAAACATGTCGGGATACATTTAAATCACAAAACATCCTAACAGTAGTATCACTCTATGTATTCAAAACCATTATACTTGTAAAAGACCGAAAGCAACATAACATCCTCAATAAAGATTGCCATACATATGATACGAGGAGAGCAACTGATTACCATAGGGTGAGCACGAATAAAACTCAAACTAATAAAGATCCATTTAAAATAGGAGCCATATTGTATAATAAATTGCCATCTGTAATTAAGAATACTTCTGACTCAAAATTTAAACTGGTCTTAAAATCATACCTAATTCAAAAATGTTTGTATAGTATAAATGAACTGTAATATATATGTATGTATGTAGTATAAATGAGTTGTATACCTATGTATACAATAAGGTTTGTACGTAATTTAGGCATTTTGATCTTTTTAAATAACTTATACTTTTGTAAACAACTCTATATTTTGTAAATAACTTATGTATTTTGATCATTTTGTATTTTGACTGTATAGAGATAATTGACAGTGTCAGATGCTCTTGTAAGAGTCTATTGGCCGCAATAAATTATTAAATTATTAAACTTTCACTTGAAAACATACACTGTAGTAAAATAGGCAGTGAGCTTCTGCTGTCTCAATTAGAGTATTGCTTACAAGCAGCGCAATCTTGCATCCGCTTTAGCATTAGAAGTTCAATTGGCAATGTTTCAACTTGACTCTTAAAATAAACCATCAATTTCTCTTATTTGTTACTACTTGTGCATGAGTCATAGCCACAGTTGGTTCATCAACACTATCTGAATCTGAATTTCCTTCATTTTCTTGTTCAGTAACACTATGATGCAATAATGCAATAACCTCCGCTATTGTTAATGTCTTCATCAACATGGATAACCATCCATATTTTTAAAAATGTCTCTAAAACCTTCTTCCATATTTACTTTTCCTTCTTCTTCAATCTTCTTTTCTAGCAAGTCACACACACTAGGCCACAAGTTTTTCCATTTCTCTTTCAATCTGGTTCCAAGCAGGTAGGGTGAATGTATTGAATTTACCTGTTAACAAGGGTACAGCAATTTATTGTCTGTAAAAATGTCTTCATTTACTACAACACTTTTTTTTTTTTTTTTTCAAAAATGGTCCGGTTTATCTGGACATCCAGGTTTAAAGAGATCTGGGTTAATGAGGTTTTACTGTATTGAGGTTTTCCAGAACTCATACCACATTCTTTTGTTTGTTTTCACCAACCTAAATTTGTTTACACAATGCAGGAAATGTATGCTACCAATAACTTTTTATTTTATTTTTTTGCTTTGGTGGGTAACTGACTTTCTTATCTCTTTCAAGGATACTTAATGAAGTAATCTGAGGTTTTAAGTTGTCCAGTTGTCCTCTTGGAAGAGGAATTACAATAAAATTAAAAGAATATTTACTATACAATGTTACGAGTGCCCTTTCTTTTTAAATAAAAAAAAGTATGAAATGCATTTATCTACATTATCTGAAATCTGTTAACATCCAACCATGCCATTTTATCGATTTCTTTAATTGAACTTTCCTCATCATTTACCACAGAATAAACTTTTACTGGAACTTGATCCTATGATCCTTGGTTTAATATGTTAGCCACTTCTATTGTGTAAACCCTAAGTACTTTGACTCAATTTGTTCTTGCATCTTAGTTTTTCTGTGTTACACTTATGGGAAGTATTTTAAGTATTTTGCATCATTTAACAGATTGAATTGATGGTAACAGCAGAATATCCAAAGAAAAGCAATATATGGCAACTTAAATCTCTCTGGTCATTTTCAGTGAGATTAGGGATTTAAGAAATTTAACAATCAAGCTTATTTTAAAACATGCAAGATCAAAACCAATCACTTACCTATCAACATAGGTAGTCATGATCATTAAGGAACAGACTTGTAGATCAGAGGTCGGAGTTCAAATACTCTCAGGACTATCCTCCTTGTTTAAGGCTTTTTTCTAGTTTTTTCTCAGTTCTCATAACTGGCAAATATAGGAAACTTAGACCAGGAATTGATTAAGGCTTCATGGGTGATCAGCCACGTCATATTTATTAAGGTTGAGCTTTCGGCCATTGTGCACTCTATTGCCAAAAGTTCAACCTTTATAAATTTGACGCAGCTGATCACTTGTGAAGCCTTAACTATACTCTGTTTCATATAAGCTTGCCCCGCTGACATGTATCACTCCGCGTCCAACTACCTTCCCCCTCGTCCTAATTGGCTAATGCTTTCATGCCATAGGCCATAGGTGGTGCCTTTCCGTCAAATTTAAACCTGCAGTAAACGTCATAATAATTGCCGGGAAGATAAATAAAATCATACAAATAAGGATATGAAGGCATGCAAAAATACAAGTTTATAATGAAATGAGCAAGTTGGAACTTAATGACGGAGCAATGTAACTGAAACAAGTTTATAATGAAAGGCCTTCGGCCTTTTCCACTGGGATTTTTTAAACCAGCACACATACCTTTCAAAAATGCTTGTCTTTCAGTCTTATAAGCCGTGTTACGCCATACCTTACTTTTCGTGTGTTCTTCATTCTCCCAAATCTCGTCAAGGTAGTATATTTTGCGACTTGTATCTCGGTACAGTCTGACTGTCCTTAAATAACGTTTTCACCACACAGCAATATCGCCTCTGTTTTTAGCTCATTTTTCTTGCCTCTTTTTTCATTCACAAACCCCAGCTGTATAAACAATCTGCTGAAATTTGGTGAATCTGCATCCTCATTTACAGCAGATGAAATGTTATTTATGTTAGGGAGTTTGTTTCTAAAGAAAAAACTATACACATGACAACGCACAGCACTTTTCACGTATTTTCTCCGAGCACGCGCTTTTGTTTATTCCTGCTTTTGCCTTGAGTGGTAAGTTTTCCTGTTTTCTCAATTTCACATACGCGATGTTCCTACGGATCTAACACTCACACCTGTAACTTCAGAGCACAGGTGCTCGACTTCTCTCTCTGACAAGGATATGACAATAAGGATATGAAGGCATGCAAAAATACAAGTTTATAATGAAATGAGCAAGTTGGAACTTAATGACGGAGCAATGTAACTGAAACAAGTTTATAATGAAAGGCCTTCGGCCTTTTCCACTGGGATTTTTTAAACCAGCACACATACCTTTCAAAAATGCTTGTCTTTCAGTCTTATAAGCCGTGTTACGCCATACCTTACTTTTCGTGTGTTCTTCATTCTCCCAAATCTCGTCAAGGTAGTATATTTTGCGACTTGTATCTCGGTACAGTCTGACTGTCCTTAAATAACGTTTTCACCACACAGCAATATCGCCTCTGTTTTTAGCTCATTTTTCTTGCCTCTTTTTTCATTCACAAACCCCAGCTGTATAAACAATCTGCTGAAATTTGGTGAATCTGCATCCTCATTTACAGCAGATGAAATGTTATTTATGTTAGGGAGTTTGTTTCTAAAGAAAAAACTATACACATGACAACGCACAGCACTTTTCACGTATTTTCTCCGAGCACGCGCTTTTGTTTATTCCTGCTTTTGCCTTGAGTGGTAAGTTTTCCTGTTTTCTCAATTTCACATACGCGATGTTCCTACGGATCTAACACTCACACCTGTAACTTCAGAGCACAGGTGCTCGACTTCTCTCTCTGACAAAGACGGATTCTTCTCTATGAGTGCATTAAACACATGCACCGCAATTCTTTTTTCGCCTGTTTGTAAGGATTTACCCTTGCGATGCTTCAGCGAAAAACTGGCGGTAGACTCTGCCATTATTCATACATGCGCAATAAATGATCAATAAAATAATTTAGCTTTCCCACTAGGCACAACAACCTTCGAATGCCGATATATGACTAATCCAGTTCAAAATAAGGTCAGTGATAAAAGTCATATAAACAAATATGTACCGCTGAAGCACGTGCTATCTGGACTACAGGTAATGGATACTGATGACACATAAAATGAAATGCCCGGTTAGGAAAGAAACCTGTTAAAGTTGAGCTGTGCTTAAAAACAGTGCATGTATGAATATGGAATACCTTGTCAATATGCTTGATATATTATCATAGACAATATATTGCTTGGTTGGACTACGGAGCAACAATCCAGGGAAAATAATTTCTCTGTTACTATATGGATGTTATATCAAAATGTTGCTTGTAGTCAATCAGCCTGGAAAATATATTATATAAACACATCATTGCCATTGGCAGAACTTTTAACTATAGACTCTTCATGAAGCATGATTAAAGAAGTCAACTTTAAGAAAATGGATATGAGAACAATTGAAAATCCACAATTTCACATGGATGGACAATGCAAAACAAATGGAGCATAAAATATTTTAATAACCCACCCTTTTTAATTGGTTGGTTACCAACACTCCTCACATGGGAACCTTGGCCTTTGGGGTAACCTCGCCCCACACGTGATGACCGGACCCATTTCTCAAGTGGAGGCACCCAGAGGGTGATGCCCATTACCTCAAATGGTAGGGTGGTAGTTAAGATGACGGTGAGGCAAGAGGACCTACAGCTTATACCATGCACTCCAAACCACGTTGGGCATAGGGCACACTTCACATGTGCTAACTAAATTATTAAAGCTAAAACCGTTAAGTGTACAAGTGTACATGCTTTAAAGCAAGGTGACCGACCTAGTAGGTGACCTAGTAGCATTATTATGAGTGATTTCATCATTGAATGACACTTTAATTGATTCACAGCTTCTCTTCTTTTCCAATGCAGCTTGGTTCAACTTCAGTGGTCGTGTCAGCACTCATAAAATATGTGGAAGAAAGCGAGTTGAAAGCAAAATTATCTATGTTAAGTCAAATTCACTTCAGTACTAGGCCTCTGAAAATCCACATCACATTCAAGAAATCCTTCATTATGATCGGAAAGTTGAAGTTAAGTTTGCTGTTAGTGCTAGATGCATAATTGGTCCAATATTCTATGAGCAGACTTAAAATGTAGAGAGGTACCAAAATGACATTTTGACCTCATTTTATCATGGACCTACAAAAAACAAATCATATAGGTGGTTTCAAGAAGATTCTGATACTGCCCACACAGCATATGAGTCCATGAATAAAATTAAAAAAGTTTTTGAAGATAAGAGGGATTAGTGTTGGTGTATGGTCCTCTCGCTCCCCCAATCTAACAGTGTGTGATTTTTATGTGTGAGGTAACCTGAAAGACAAAATTTACAAGACAAATCCTCATACATTGGAAAAGTTAAAACAAAATATTAGAAATGAAATCGAAACATTACAGTGGCCCAGCTTAATCGTGTGAATCACAATGTGTTCTCCTGATATAATGCTTGTTTAGTTGAGAATGGACAATATTTCCAGCAAGGTAAAAGTGTTATACGTGCTTTATACACAGAGTTTATGTAGGAGCAAAGCCAGTTGTGGCACACCCAATCAGGCACAAGCAAAAGCTGTATGCCCCCTTTTTTTTTCATTTTTGTCAAATTCATCAATTTACTGCTTAAGAAGAGATAAGGAACTTTATTTCAATAAAGTCTGACAGTCAGCATTAGCTAAACCAAAGTAGGAGAATGAATAATCACACGCTCTGCAAGTACGGACACAATCTAGAATACAAGGAAGGTCACATACTTAGCAGAAAATGGTCCATTAAATGTAATTGATCCAATAGCAGTCAAAATACTTATGTACTGTAGAATTTTCATTCTATGACACATGAAATGAATCATTCAAATTTGGTGATCAACATTGGTAGCCAAAATTCGACTCATATATGTATGGTTTGTGATTCAAATCCTACCACAATCAACCTCCCTGACTGAGGTTTCCTCCAACTTTTCCTTAGTCCTTATGTCACAAGAATTAGATACCTTAAACTTAGGCCTGGAATGTTTCCTTCCTAATATTAATTTCCTAATCATAATTTCTTTTCATATACCAACAGTGTTCACCACCTGAAAGACTGTATAGTCATGTAAAAAATGTTTGAGCACTGAAAACTTTCAAAGTATCACTTTCGCCTCACAGAAGCACATGAAGTCCACTGAGTCTGGTTCAGACTGCATATACTTTGTCTGCAAATCACAGTTGTACAACGCTGGGTTATGCAAAAGCATATTATGTTATAAGAGTAACAAGTCACAAATGATTCCAAGAACTCTTTCTTTCAACAAAATTCATAGATATATGCTCAAATACTAAACAAAGCGCTTGATTCAATTCCTTATTGTCTTTTTACGTAAACAGAGGAGGCTGGTTACATAGAAAATGAAGCTAGCTACAGTGAAGCAATGAATATTATACAAATATAACAATTTCTAACAAAAGCCAGTGGCGGCTGGTGGGTTAAATTATTGGTGGTGCGCAAATGAAAAATAAAATACAGAGTAGTAATGACTCACCTATTTATACAGATTCTCTGCTGTACTCTCCTTAGACCTGGCGAATCTATTGATAACTTTTGCGTTGAAGTCGCTGATCTTCATAACGAAATCTCTCTCAATTGAAAGCATTGCTAATGCTGTCAATCGGTCCTGTGACATTGTGTTTCTAAGGAAAGTTTTTAGTCTTTTTAAAGTTGAGAAACAGCATTCTGCTTCAGCGGTAGACATTGGCATAGTTAACAGTACTCGGAGGAGTTTGACATTCACTGAATGTAGTACATAAATTGTTTTCCTTATTGAAGTCCATCAAGCACAAAGCGCCGGACATTCCACGAAATTCCTCTCAACTGTAAATTACAGTCAGTTCTCTACGAATTTTTGTTCCAATGATAAAAGGATAGAACCTTATTGTTTCTCTAAGGGAATCCTCTGGAAATGTCTTAGAAATTTTCTTGATGAAACAAAGTTGAGGCTACCAGATGCCCCGTGAAGTTAAATCTGTCCTTTGCTTCTCTAAATGTCACATACTTCAAGAGCTTCTCTTCTTTTCACATCATGATCTTCTATTCATCTCCTTTTAATTGAAGTTTCTTCGTGTTCCTCGATATCCACGCTATTTCTTACCTTTTGCACTTCCCTTTTAAATGCGTTTAGCTGGGCAATGGCAAACGTTGCATTGCAGTCTCGTTTCTGCAGCTGATTGTACAAAATGTCCACATGTGGCATGATCTTGTAGAAGAAAGACAGCCAGAATACAAAAATTATAATCTTTCAAAGGGGCCATAAACCCAGAAGCCTGAACAAGTGTGGCGTTGTTGTTTAACAGAGCTCTGTTCTGAATAACCTCCATGCATTTAATTAAATTCTCCCTGTGTTCGAAAAGCAGAGCACACAGAAGCTAAGCCTGAAGGTCACGCTATAGCCGTTGCTAAGAGTAGGAGGAGCTAGGTTTATAAACCTCCATTTAAGCAATGTATAAGAAGCCCCTCCCATCTCTTCATCTTCCTGCAACCGCCTCAGAGAGCACACCATATCTTAGGCGAAATCTTAGGTTAACTCTTCACTGCAAACCTGCGGCTCCTACAGCTAATCACTGTTTATTACAACTTCCGCGGTCATGGGCAGCTACAGACGATAAGCGTAATTGAAACATGTTTGTATATAAAACAATGCAAACAAGTACAGCTTTAATGTGCAAAATGCGCCTGTTGTATATTCAGAATCAGTGGGTGTAGTGCAAACCTGCAACCTTATGGAGGAACCGCCCCTGACAAAAGCTTCACTTAACTTAAGAAAATGGTGTTAATTCTTCTTTTTAATTGATATGGATTTCACGAACTCTTGTCCCCAACTTCAGTCATAGAAAACCACAAGTGATTGGGTTTTGAAAAAACAAATGTTTAGAAAAACTTGGGTGGTTTTCTTTGACTGAAGATGTAGACAAGAGTTCGTGAAATTGATATCAATTAGAAAGAAGAATTAACACCATTTTCTTAAGTTAAGTGAAGCTTTTGTTATATTTGTATAAGAGGAGGCTGGTTTACATGCTTAAAAAGCTCTGTGCCAAAGTTCTAAACTGGAAGTGGAGTGTGCTACTTCAGGAGTACATTTGAGTCCAACAATCTTCATGCACTTTTTATCGATATGTATTTCATACTTATTCATTTGATATGTATCATTATCAATACATTCGTTACATAATTTTGGCTTAAGTGTAGCAATTTTAAGCTTTTCTCACAAAAAGGAAAAATGGCAAGCAATAATGACGTGAACTCCAGTGTTTTTCAATGTGAACAAAATGTGCTGCTACAAAAGAAGGCATACACAGAGCAGAGGGAGGTGTCATCCATGTGGAAATGGCTCAGTGCCAACTTTTGGGATTTGAATTTTAATGTGTTGCTCAGGGAATAGTTTTGAATCTAGCAACCCGCGTGTATTTTAAATTGATACCTATTATAATTGCTTAATATTTATGCAGATTTCATTACATAATTATAGGTATATTAAATCAATGATGTGTGAATTATTCATCTGCTGTTCTTGTAAAAAAAGAAAAATACAAAAAGAAAATAAAGAAGGGAAGAAAGAAAGAATGGAAAAGAAAAAAGGCCTAACAACCCAAACTTTGGTGCTTTTAAACTGGTCAACATTTAATACATGGAATCCACCAGCATTTTAAAATAATTTGTGTCTTCTGCTATAACAATGTGGAAAATCAGTATTATTTAAATGCAGTAATATGGAGTAGGCATTTTGACTACAATAGAAAAGAAAGAAAAATTTGTCCTCACCGAGATTTGAACCCATGTTAATCAATGTGGAAAGTGCATGTGCTGTCACAGAACCATTTGTTATTTGCTTGTAAGGGAGCTCTCGTTTCATATTCATTAGCATAAGGCACTGTTTAAATATGCATGGCTTTCAGCACTATGTGAATCCATTTATCATGTAAAGGGTGCTTGACAACATACATAGATTCATGTGATTGGTGTGGTTGAGCATGAAATTCTGACAGTTCCACTTCTTTGTATAATCACCAACAAGCACAGTAACAGACAGCCATTATGTTTGTGCTCTATTAATGCATTGGCTAACGAAGAAACACAGGGTAATGTAGATTTGGTCTCTCACCCCTCTTTCTTTACCAGAAAAAAGAATAGAAATGTCCACGTGTTTTAAGATTCAGCATAATTATATGCTCAATAGATGGTAAAGAATGCCAAACTGAGTGCTAAAAAGCCTAGAAGCATATTAGACATTGTGACAAGTGTGAATTGCATGGCTAAACGACTTGGGGATAGAACATTTCTGGCTCTGAGAATGCACTCAATCATTTTTTCCTTGACTTTACACTGTTAAAGACTACAAATATGGCCCTGATTTTTAGTTCTTCAAGGAAGACCATGGAGACAAGATGTTCAACAGTTACAGCAACTATATTATGCTCAGTGTATTAATAAACATTTAATTGGGTAGCTGAATGTTCATCTAACAGTTAAATTAAAAACCTTGGGGTTTGTGTGTGAAAGAAAGTAAAGCAAGTGGAACAAATATTTCAGCAGTAAAACTGAAACCACATTTTGTATAATACCCAAGAAATTGCTTAAAAATGGTACAGCTGAGTTATATTAAAGCTACATGGAATACACTCTCCAAAGAAAGACAAACGAATGAATGAATTAAAAGGAGTCAAGTATTACTGATATTCTCACCTTGTTTTTACTAATAAAAAGTTGCAAATGAAAGCAAATGTTCAAGAATTTGAGTGTGATTCATGAGTAGGGAAAAAATCACTAAATGCAATTATATTCCTCTGCATACCACTTTTATGCAATTATAAATATTTTCACAAATTGATAAATTCTTATTATTTTAAAACCTGATGTTATTAGAGTCATTGAGAGCTAAGGGTGCTCCTTCTCCCCCTATCCTTTATGCTTCTATGTACATCATATTGGCTTAACACTAGCGGGCATCCTCTGAGTAGTTTGCAGGGGACTTATCCAATAGGTTTGCTGTATTCCTTCCACTAAGGTTGTAGTGACCTGCTATCAATGATAGTTATAACCCTTCAGATGGTGTAGAAAGACTGGCATCCACTTAAAAAGGAATACACTCCATCAACATTCCAGTGTGAAGTAATCTCATGTGCAGGATGTAACAAAAATGTATATCAAAGCTTTGGGAAAACATTTCTTGCATTTAGAGGATAAAAAAATGTTATATGAACATAGGTTCTGGAAATTGTTTATTTCCATGGTAGAGCTCTTCTTCTGCAACTCCGCTTACATGGTGAGATGTGTAATACATAGCTGTCCTGTGGCCATACATAACCCAATGACGGAACAGTGGTTTAATTGTACAGTATTAATCACTCGCTTTTACATCTGATTAAATGGGTGGAGTCACCGTTTTTTGAGTGCTATAGTGTGGTACGTAGTGTGTCTTTTAGACTCTGATACTCAATTCATTCCTCATTTCAGGCTCTCTGTCTAAAGATTTCTGAATAGTAGGTTTCCTGGTAGATGGATAGTAAGAGGTGGACAGTTCTGTGACCTCCACTCTTGCTTCATTTGAACTCACTAGATTTTTATTTGTGGGGTCATTTGAAATCTTTATTTAAGGAACTCCTGTTTCAGATGAGAATACAGGCCTAACTCGCACATTTGTAAGTCCATGTGATGGCAGGTTGACAGATGCATTGGTGCTAATGAAAGCTATTTTGAACATGTGCTGTGATTTGCTGTTTTTCCATGGTTCTGTCATTGAGTGTTGTATGGGATTCAGCTATAGAAGAAGGGCTCTAAAAAGGATAAACAATTTGTGTACCTATGTTCATAAAGCATTTTTTATCCTCTATCTGTAAGAAATGTTTTCTCAAATTTTTTACCTACTTTTTGTTACATCCTGTATGTAATGTTAAATGAAAATGACTGCTGTTTTGGATGGTGATTAAAGTTCTACCCATCACTTCAACAAAATTCATTTCTTTAAATAATTTCTGCTCTTCTCTGTGTAATATTTAAAATAATAAACTGCTTATTTTGAAAACTGCAATATTGATTAAGACATATATGAAAGTTTACAAATACATTTCATCTTTTATTTATAAATTAAAAACAAAACTAAATTATACATACACTAACATTAAAAATATTACAAACAGAGTATAAGAAGCCTGCCTGGCTAACCCTTTCTTCTTTAGATGTTAGAAATTAGTCTGTCTTATGTTTGTGCTGAGGGACAAAGCAAAATGGCTGATCAGATGCTCTTTGGTGATATTAGAGATGAATTATATTATTTGATATAAAATATCAATTAGTTAAATCCAGTGTTACAAATGAAATGGATTTTAGAATCACACCATGAACAACTTTAGGCCAAACTATGACCAAAGCGCAGCTGATTGCTGAAAGAGGTTAGTGGTCCAATAATGTGTATGTTTGGTTTCAGGGCTTTGGTGGTCATAGTCCCTCCAATAATGAGGCGGTAGTATTCTTTATATAGAACTTTCAATACTTTGGTAGAAAGAACACAGATTTTTTTCATTATTTAAATTTCTCACTATTTGCTCTTCTTTTTTCATAGCTGTGCTTTTATTTTAGCTGAGGTTCATGCACATTTTGTAGAGGGGTGCATCATAAGTGTGTTATGAACCTTGGAATATCTTCACCTCCTGTATTTGTCTTCTTACAGCTTTCATATTGTTGTGCTTTTATGTGTAATTTTGACCTCTTTGCTTCTCTGGGATTTGTGTTCTTTTTAGACCTATGGTGAATCTTGTCATTGGTACCAAACTTTTACATATGCTGTTTCCCAAATTATTTTTAAAGGATTTTAGTTTTGCCAAAATACATTAATGAAACATGACAGTTAGCATTTAATTTGAATTCATTAAGACCAAATACTAAAAGTCAGTTTTAAATATATAACACCTATATTTATGACTTACATCTGAGAATAAGAGTAATTTAGTTAAAAAATATGTTATAGCCTGCTGCAAAACTGAGCTACAAAGAAAGAATATTGTTTTCAATGAGTAATCCAACTCGTATTCACAGTACTAATAAAATATATGTAATTAATATGAAAATTTCACTTATTTGTTTAATAAAGTGCACATAGAATGTTTGATGTATAGTATGAACAGAGTTTCAAAAATATAGTTTGTACATTTAAAGACGGTACTTACGTAATACATATTTAAGCATACTTTTTTTTTCAATTTTGTTACATTGCAAATCAATGTTATACTTATTTTTTTTTTTTACTTTATTAAGTGTTTGTTAATAAAACATTTGTAGACAAGTTTTTTTCCACACTGTCACTTTTTAATTTTTTAGGGAATAGTTTTGGGAACCGTTGCTTTCGTTTCACCTTGAAGGGAAACCAACTAAAAATATTTTATTAACTAATGAAGTTACTGTTACTAAATTCCTCAGCCTGAGCTTGAGCCTGAGACTGCCATTCTTAATCTTTAACATAACTCAGAATTTTATTATATCTAGTATCTTATTGTACGTCTTATACTGATTTCCAGAACATCTATAATAGTCTAAATATAGAAATCTTATAATGTTTAAAGGCACATGCACATTTCAGAATTAATTTCCATGGTGCAATAGCTAGCAAGTGTGCCTGGTAGTTGAAGGGCTTCGTGAGTTTTAATCAGCCCTCTTATTTCTGTTTTATTTACTTAAACCAGGTGGCACATGTTTTGTGTGTATTAGAATAACCAGTTATTGTTGTTTGCCCTTATAAACAGATGACCTCTATTCATTCAAAGTAAATGGATTCGACCTCAAAATATGTTTCCACTAATTCAAAAAAAATGAAGTAAGATATCAGAATGCGGGAATCAAATATGCTTTTCGTTTACCATTAAATAACTTCTAAATAAAATCAAGCTTTCAAACTAGGATAAAACTAAGTAACTGAAGCAGCTAAATATTACATTTATAAGACATCTTTATTTAATAAATAATTTAATGAGTTTTCTCAAAATTGAAATTAATCTTTGCATCTAAAAACAAAAGAATTGTGGATTATTTATATAACATTTGAAAATTTAGAAATAGTTATGCTCTATTATTTTCCTTATTGGTAAGGCATTTTTCAAAGTACATTAAGTTCAAAGCATGCAAAGCTGATTTCTTGCAGCAGCTATGCCAGTGTAAACTTGAGCATTTTATTTTTGTTAATTCTTATTTACATTTTGATTTTTTTTTCCGCCCTTCATTTATTTCCCTTTTCTGCTATTTTGGTTATGCTGGGTTTCAGGTAAGTGCAGTTCAATTAAGCAGGATTTTTTTATATATATAAACTTGAACTTAGAACAACTGCAGAAAATATGTTCATCTGTTACCTTTGTTATAAATCAATAGAAAGAGATGCTTTAAAAAATGCAACAATAGCAATAACTTTCTAAAAAGTTAAACAGTTTCTGAAAATAATTTAAAATTCAAAATGTAAATACGGGAGCATGTTATAGAATAATCCTATATTACATTGATAACACTATTAACAGTCAGTTATATAAACTTTGTCACTTACATTTTTATATTATTGAGGGACTAGTTTCAGAAGCCATTGCCTCCATCTTCAAACTCTATCCAACTAACGTCTGTTGTTGTCTGCTCTCTTCTCTCTGACGGTGGTGACCTTCTTTGTCAAATTATTATTACTGCCAGAGAGAAGAGAGCAGACAACAACAGAAGTTAGTTGGATAGAGGTTGATAGAGGTTGGTTGAAAATGGAGGCGATGGCTTCCAAAATTAGCCCCTCAATAATATAAAAATGTAAAGTGACGAAGTGTCACAAAAAAAAAAAAAAAAACCTGACTACATATAACTTTTTCAATTAATTTTGATGTCACTGTTATTCAATTCCTCCAGTCATGCATAACATATATTACATCCTCATCTATTGTTACTTTTGACATTTCTTTGGAAAGAAATATAATATTTTTATTTTGACTGATTATATTTTTTTACATACAGTGATTAAAGTGTTTGTTTATAGCCCCTACACTATATTTAAAGTTTGCATGTACAATAAGTTACTTCAGAAGTATACATAATGCTATTTATCAGTTTACAAATAGTGAAGGTAAAACTTTATTAATAACCCTTAGAAGTATTTGTTATTGTTGGTGCCTTTTTACCACAAGTAACAAAATAGTTGAGCTTATAAATAGCTTATTAATTAACTTTAAAGAGAGTTGATTAATAACACTAAACAACACTTACTTTTAAATTTTTCCGGAACATGTTTCTGAGGCTTTGCCTCTATCATCAGCCGGCCCTCGACTGGTTCTCATTAGTGTAGTTGACGATATTTTGTCACAGGTCTCCTCTGGTGGCGGTTCAAGGAACTTGCTGAACAAATCTTTCTGGGGGATGTCGAAATTGAATACTTTGTTCCTATTTTTTGAAATGAAGATTTGTTCCCATGTGGATAGTTCTTGTTTTCCTGATGTATGTTTTAACCAAAAGAAATTTAGAACCAATAGCAAAGGAACACTTTAGAAACATAAAATATAAACAATTAGAAAAATCAGCAGTTGCCACACATTTTTGGGGAAAAAACCACAACATAAATCCTGAACCAGAACTACTAAAACATACATCAGGAAAACAAGAACTATCCACATGGGAACAAATCTTCATTTCAAAAAATAGGAACAAAGTATTCAATTTCGACATCCCCCAGAAAGATTTGTTCAGCAAGTTCCTTGAACAGCCACCAGAGAAGACCTGTGACAAAATATCGTCAACTACACCAATGAGAACCAGTCGAGGGCTGGCTGATGATAAGAGGCAAAGCCTCAGAAACATGTTCCGGAAAAATTTAAAAGTAAGTGTTGTTTAGTGTTATTAATCGACTCTCTTTAAAGTTAATTTATCATAACAACACTGTTTTCAACACTTCCAAGAAAGGAATTATAAATAGCTTTTATTAAAATGATATTTATAGAAACAATAAGAAAAAACATTTTCCACCTTCGCAGCATAGGTGCCTCACATTCAAGAAGTGCCGAGTTAAATCTCGGCCAGGATGAGTTATCCGGATAAAAATTTTTCCGGGGTTTCCCATTATCCTGAATGTTGGGTAACTCTAACTCTATGCATCCTGGACTTATTTGAACATCATTTCACCTATTTTCATTCATTCTCCGGTATGACTTAACTTTGGAGCATATTAACTTAAAACAAAATTAATTTTTGGAATGTTATTGATATAGCAAAAACATTGTCATTGTTACAACTTTAAACATTCTGAAAATTACTTGTAATTTTTATAATTATAATTAGTCTAAAACTAATCTCCCCCTTTTCTGTATCTTTATTTTTAAAAATGTGAAAAACTGAACAATGTTTTTTTGTTTTTTTTTTTATGCGAATCTTGCACTATTTTTCCATATTCCTTTCCATTATTACTTTTACTGTAATCAAACGTGCTTTTATTTAACATATGGAGAACAAAATAATACCTTTTGATTTTGAGATTGTAAATGAGAAGTACTGCTTTGATCAGGAATTAAATTTCTCAATGATATTTCAGAGAAGTTAGGGAAGGTTTACTATGCTCAGAATCTTGAATGCATTCTATAAGTGTAGGGAGTATCAGTGGAAAATACTTAATATTTTGTTTTGATGGAAATTAAGGTAGTTCTTTCTATTTGCACTTCATACCCAAATATAAACCTCTGAAGGTTATTCTGAGAATGCAACTTTGGGACAAAGCAGGAAACTAATTATTGTGTATTTACATAAACATGTTTTCTTGTTACATACATTTAATCATTTTCACTAATAGTAATAACAGGTTGAAAATGCTCTTTGCAAACTTATTTATCAATGCGTTGTCTGATTTGCTGCATCAAATTATCAAACATTATAACCAGTTCCACACTTACAGGAATCCTATCCCTTTTTAGGCCATGCCGTGGCTCAGTGGTTAGACCACTTGGCTCTCACCAAGGCGGCCCGGGTTCGATCCCAGGCGACCGCAAAGTGAGATTTGTGGTGGACAACACGGCGTTGGGGCGGGTTTTCTCCGGGACCTCCGGTTTCCCCCGCCATCTCATTCCACCGGTGCTCCATCTTCATCTCATGTATCATCAGTGTCACCGCCTGCGGTGCCGTATGTAGTAAAAGCGGGCGTTAAACACTACACACATTATACCTTTTTATGCTTTGAGACACTTTATATCACTTCTTCTGGCCTGCTCTATATCAACCTAAAGTCTCCTTTAAACCACTAATCTCGTTGTAAGGCCTATATTAAAATAATTAAATAAAAAGGTGCTTTAAAAACTGAAGTAAAAAAAATGAGATAATCACCTTTTGTGGCAACTTACTATGCCATAAGTACTTAATTCCCAGGCTTTATAGTTACCACTATAGTGTTTTAGCCTACACATGGCTAGTGTGAATGATTAATTCCATAAATTAACCTAGTAGTGGTAACTATAAATCCTGGGCTTAAGTACTTATGGCATAGTGAGTCACCACAAAAGGTGCATATCTCATTGCATATGAGAGCCGCTAGTGGTTTACTGGGAAATATACAAGTCAGTTGGAGAATTTAATGTCATGCTGGCATGTTGGCCATGGTAGCTCAATGATTAAGAGCAACCGGATGGAAACCAGGAGATCTGTGGTTCAAATCCCGGCTATGGCATTGAATTTTTCAGTCCGATTCTATCCGTCCAATTATATACTTTCTTCCAACTTAACATTTAGTATCCACACTAATCGGATAACCGTGCCTAGTTGGATAAAATTTTTTGTTAAAGATCTAAAAATGAAATGGCATTTAACAATGATTTTACTGTGTTTGGTACCAATTTCAGATCTTGTTTTTGCATAGGTATTCTTTACTTTTCCCTTTACTATGAGTATTTATCTGTAAAATGCTAGTGTGTTGTAAATTTTTGTTTCAGGCAGATGTATGTGTGTGTGTGCGTGTGAGTGAATAAACATATATGTGTGTGTATGTATGTTTGAGTGTATGAGAGAGAGGGATTTTCTTGCATTCTATTTCTGCTGCATTTATTTCCTACTCCATTAAATGTAATAAAAGTGCAGGTGGGCATGAATTAGTTTAGTTTGTTTCTGAATACCTTTTGTGTGTAGTTGTCTGCATGTTAATATGTAATTATTATTCTGTAGAAGCTTGTTCATAGCACTATAATACATCAAGATCATCTTTTGCTTTCCACATCTACACTGGTTATGAATTTCAATATTATATTTTCAAATAGTACTTCCAAAAGTACTTTTATGAGGTTGCACATCTATAATGCTTCTAAATCACGCATTTTTTGTAAATGTTTCGTAAGGGGATTAAAAAATAATATAAAATTATAGAAATTACTTTATTATATGCACACAGGATGTTCGACAGGTCTTAAGAAGTGTAATAAACTAAATACATAACCACTGTAATAAATATACAGAAAGCGTGAAAGAGAGGAAGAACTAAGGAAGGGATTTCCTTTTTATCTCTGTATTTTATTTAATTTTCTCACCCTTTCAACAACTACTTCTATTTCTGAATTATGGTGTTTGCTTTATGTATATCTGTTCAATCATATCTGCTTCTTGTTTTATTTTGTTTTTCTATGTCCCCTAATTTTCTATTTAAAAACATATTCCATTTCTTTGATCTTACACACTTTTGTTGTTTTGCTTATTTTATTAATTATATTTATTTTCCCAGAATTAGAAATTCAAAGTAAAAGTTTTCTAAAGATTTATTTTGAAAATAATTCAACTTCTTAAATATTTGCCCATTTGATGGGAAAGCCATTCCTAGTTCTTATGAGTTATATTTATGTATTTGCTTAAGAAGAGATAAAAATTAAATTTAATTACTTACGTTCTTGGTTCTGCCATTTCAAAATAAATATTTTTAGCTTTGATTCTAAAGAAGGACAAATATACAATTTTAATTGATTTTTTCTTTCTTTCCTTAATCCTTTTACTTACTTACTTACTTACTTTCTTTCTTTCTTTCTTTCTTTCTTTCTTTCTTTCTTTCTTTGTCACCTTTATATCTTTTTCATTTCTCATACTTCCATATTTTTAAAAAGAATTGATATGAATTCTTGGAATGTTTTCTTCTTCTATTTAAACTTTCATGTGCATCAAATTATTTTAACTTCTAGATGTGAAATAAGATATATGCTTCATAAAATGCAGTATTAATGGGTTTCCTGCACAGTCTCTAGCTGTCATTTTACTGGCATTAACCAAAGAATAACAATTTGTTAGCAAAAGACTAAGGAGCCAATATACATAATTTTAAAATGTCTAGAATAATGTTGCAATGATAAAATATAAGTTTTGCTTTCTGCACTTTTATTAAAGTATTGTCTAACCTTTTATTGCTATCCTAGGATATTTCACTGATATGTTTGAATGTAAACATATAGTTATTAAGTTAAAGATATAATATAATGAATGCTATCATTTAGTGACATACATACTCATAAAGATAAATATATAATTTTAACATTTTAACCTGTTCTTCTTATATTTTAGGACTACTGGCACAGAATCATGTTACTTAAAATTGGCTGAAACATTTGATACTATTTTCACAAAGAAAGATACCCTATCAACTAGGTATTTACTTAATTGGTATATGCATATCCAATCAGTATATCTTATATAACTATTGAAGTTTTTGAAGTATTAATCACAAATTGTAAACTTCATTTACAGTTAAATAGCTTGAAAACAACGTTTTACAGTAAATAAACCAACAATAGTTGATTAAATGCTTGTAAGGCTTTACTTACAACACATATACTGGCAGCTGATATTGGCTGTTTCAAACATCTGGGTCCTTTATGCCTCAAAGTTTCCTTGGACATGGTGGCTTGAAAAAATTCACATATCTGTCCATTTTGTAGGAATACCAAATTATGAACTTTGATATTCCTATGGATATGGATAGAAATTCAAATATTTTTAAAACCTCTAGCATAACAAGAACTTTGAGCCAAGAGGAATCCCAGATGTTCCTCCATTCTGCTGCAGCTGATAATGTACTTAATATATGAAAGCGTATTTCTGCAGTATATGAAACTTTTATTAATGTTTAGTCAACTCTATCTGTACTTCTTTCACATTCACTTGCAACACTAATAATATTTCTGTTTGTTTGCAAATACCATTCAATTATGCTATAGATTTTATAGTAATTTACAAGAAAGAGAAATATCTTTTTAAGTAAATATATCAGGCTCATATCATTAATGAAATGTTCTTACTGTGTGGGAAATTCATTATATAGTGTTCATATATCCTAAGATATATGAATCTCTGCTTTCAGCTTTATGACATTGTGTTAATGACCACATTGGTGAAACTCAGTTATGCAGTCACTTTGCTTTTACCAGCAGTTCATGTTTATTAGTTGTATCTTGCTCCAGTACTGCAAAGTATTTCTTTTAATGAGTACAAACAACATTATCAAACAGAAGTTTGAGTGCATATTTTGAAATTCTACCTCTTGCATATAGGGGATAAGACCCCTTATAAATAATGAAAAATAATCCACTGCATAACAGCCTGCAAGCAGGCCAGAGCCTACCAACCCGACTTCCAGCATCATGGCCACATATGCAAGACAGAGGTGGACGATCATCCAACCAATACAGGGAGGAGATATGGTCAGCATCAATGTTGCTACCTACGTAGCTTCTCAAATTCCTTATGATGCTGAGTGCACACTGATCCTATACCCAGGTCTTAAAATCTGCATGCCCTATGGGTGGGATCGATCCTAGCCGCATTCTGTGGCAGGGAACTAAGCACAACACTCTAGCCCACTTTGCCAAGGCACAAGACAATATTCTTGTTTTATACCAATTAAGTCTTACTCATTTTCTACCTATTTTCAGGATAATACAGATTATCCTACAGATAGTTTTTAACATTTTATTGGTTGACTTCAGCAATAAAAAGTATCCAAATATATAGTGAGAGCTAATTTGAAGCAGGATATGAAATATACAATTGATTGGAGATGAATCATTAGAGGAACAGTTTAATAAAAAAAACTTTCAGTGCCCCAACAGTCCAAAAATATGGTTGTGCAGTAGTGTGCATGGCATGGATTCAGATGGCCATAGGCTAAAATCTTGTCTATGAGGCAGTCCCGCACTTCTTTTTGTGGTGGGGCAAGTAGTTCCTTGTGTTGGCAAGCAATATGGATATTTGAGTACTATGACTCAAGTCCCATCTAGAAGAAAAAAAAATAAATGGCACAGGATATCGACTGAATATCATCAGTCCATCTGTCCAGCATCACTTTGATTAAAAGTGGCACACATTTATAGACCAGCACTTCTGCAATCCCAAAAGGTCTACCTTCCAATTAAATTACTAAGGAAGACTATCCAAGAAGGTAATAAATTAAATACATGAACCAAGGAAGGTAACTCGCAACCAGGGATATCTATTTTGTACCAAAGAATCAACAGACACTATTATCCTCCCCTTTCAAAACATTCCAGCCATTGGATACACTATGGAGGGGATCAGCACGAAGGCCTTAAAGTGGAGCACCAAAGTGGAGCACCCCAGTAGGAAGGGTAAGATGAAAGGAGACAGAAGGCGACCATCCAAGGAGCCATAGTGCAGAGGATAGGGTTCCTACACTTAACCAGTTTGAAACTTCCCAGTAAATCAGAACAACTGACATACCACCCTACAGTGGTCTAGAAACAGCTCCATCAGACCAGATTCAAAGACTGGAGACCGTCCTACCAGAGGAGGGAGTTTCACCAAGATAATATTGTCATGACCCACTTTGATATTCCTCACTTTAGCAATTAAATTACTTCAAAACCTACACTCATGCGGGTCAGACAATAAGGGACTGCTTGGCATGCATGGTTTTCCTTTAAGAGGATCTTGGACTTTAGAAGTTATGAAAGGAGGGCTAACTACCTCACAAATATATAAATACTTAAATCATAATCACTAATTTATTAATAAACACAATAACAGAGTACTTTTACATGCTTTTCTGGTGCTACAACCTCTGGTCTTGGAGATGACACAAACTGGACTTCACTCTTCGTACTATTCACCTACTGCTTGGCATACCCATGCTAACTTGCTCCCTCGCCAACCTCCTCCTCCTATCAACCTCACCCCTACCTACTATTGGAAGGATTCTGGAACAATTTAAAAAGAAAGCATTGACACAGCTAACGGCGTAGAAAGATGGTGATTTCCCCTTGACCCTGGTATTACGCAACTCGCCAGCTCTGTATTACATCATCCATCCGGGATTCTATGAGTAACCTATTTCCACACAGTCATCTGAAACCCCTTGGTGCCAAATCAACGGTTACGTAATTGTTTTACTGTGTTATAATCTAAGTCCCTTTCTACGTATTAAAGATTATTAAATTTTAATAAACCCATTTAATAATAACCCATTAACCAAAGATGGTAACGGATAATTAGCACATGGCCAGATCGTTCATCGGGGATAGCTCATTAGGTAGGAGTCACATACTTTGTGAGGAGGATGGGGTTTTCTATCAGGTGTAACTATATAATCACATGCCAAAACAACAATTTGGACAGGAAAAGGTTTACTACAATAAAGAAAGATACATGGATGGCCACACCTGCCTCAGATGCTGCTGACAAATACGTCTGTTCAGGCCTATGGATGTTACATAAGAGAGGCACAGAGAGAAACCTGCTTGTACAGCTTGACTATCCAGAGGGTGAAGGAATGGGGGAGTGACGTCACACATACTTCTACAGTCAAATGAACTACTATTTGTGTTATTCAAAACAATTGCTTGTGACAGTATCATCCTGCCATGCAATGCCAAAACACCTGCTGACACTTCTACCCTGAAAGAGACCACCAGATGAGAGGTATGAAATGATAATGAAGATGAAATAGAGGGACTGGAAATTCAGGGGATGTAATTAACCTATCCAGCATTCGTCTGGCGACCTGGAAATACCCCCGAGAAACCAATGGGTTAGGTAGATCAGCCACAAGAATCAAACCTGGACCTCTGCCTGAGTCATTCCACTTGGTTTCCAGCCATTACTACCAAGGTGTTTTCTTCATTACTGATTTAAGTAACACATCTATTGGTTGCCTTTTGGAGAAACAGATTTTTGTTTCTATTTTCTAAATATTAATCATAGTTAACTTAAAGGTGATGTACCTTTTTTTTTAGATTAGATTAGATTATTTATTGTGCATATTCCAAAATTTTACAATTTACAACTTTTGGCTACATTTATTTGTCTTTACCTTGTTGCTACCTTGGCTTACATGACTCCTTGGTCTTCTGCTGTGTCAGGTAGCTCTTAACCTCCATGACTCCTTGTTACTTAAGTAGTCCCATTCTTCCCCTTCATCTTTCTTTCTTATATTGTTTACATTTCTGGCCCATTTTTCCTTTACTTTCTGCAAGAGCTCAGCAATACTTCTTACCTTCTTTTCCTCTCTTCCCGTTAACATTTTTATAGCTACTATCTTCTTTTCTACTTTCTCCCATTTTTCCTCCCAAAGCCTTTTACTCCACATTGCAACCTCCTCACATTCTGTTACATAGTGTTCTGTTACCTCTTATCCCTCTTAGAAATATTGTTCCTGTTCTCATCCAAGCTAACCCTTCTCTCTCTTGTCTATTGTAGTAATCTACATATGCTTCTCGTCCCCAATTTCTTTTTATTTGCTTGTAAAATTGTAACGATTTCATATTTTTTAGACTTCCCCATATTTCCTGTCTTTCTATATCTTCTATTCTGTATTTTACCAATTTACCCACATTGCTTGTATTCCTTTCCTGTAATCTCCATATATCTCCCATTCCTATTTTTTCCATAGTTCCTCCTATCTCTGCCCATCAACTATTTGAGTTCTCTAATCTTTTTTGCTGTCTCATCATAATTTCATAATTTCCCCTTCTTCTTTGCCCAAACACCTATACCAAACTTTTATTCTTCTAGTACAAAATTGAATCGAGAATATATTGACACATTGCTTCACTCACACTGTTTATGAAGCAATGTGTCAATATATTCTCGATTCAATTTTGTACTAGTTTGTGCTTCACTGTCCCTACGCTTCTTTCAAGTTTATACTTTGTTTTATTCTTCTTTTCATTATTATTCCATTTCTTCTTGTCTTTCCGAATTCTATTAAAGCACTTCCCCAGGTGCTGATCTTGGTAAGCCTAGTAGCTCTTTACAAAACCTTCTGTAGTGTTGGTCCACTGTTTTGTTTACATCTCTGCTCCCCATATTTCCACTGCATACAACATTTTGGATTCAACAATTATATTTATTAAATTTGGAGAATGAATACGCTGTTTCTAACCAAGAGAAGTCAATATGATATGTAATCTCACATCATTCAATTCACTAAAAGCATTAAGATCATTTCAGAGGGAAAGAGAACAGTTATTATTTCAAAATAAAGGTTTGGGTGGATTTCAAATTTATAATTTTTAATTTTTGAATTCTGTTTATAGTAGATATAATTGTATATTTTCTAAATTTACATTTACTGAATAGGAACAACCTGAAAATATGCACTGCTGGTGAGACTGATATTATAAAAATTTTCAGTAGAATGCAATACTTACATGTTTCATAACAAACTACAATTGGAAATAAATTAAATGCACAGCTGTTCAGTACTTATAATATTGTAGTATTTATTTTCCCATTCTTAGATTTTCAACTCGTAGTTTGTCCATACAGTACAAAGAAAGTTTGTGCTGCATAATAATTGGCTACTGGACCCCTAATATTTCTCACATCTATATTCTTCTTCGTTATTAACTATTAGAGGACCTACATACACATGAGCCTGTACATAGCAAACATGTGTAGTGAACGAGTGAGAGGGTGAGAGAGAGAAAGAGAGAGTAAGTGAGTGAGTTTTATCATGAGCGTGATATCATTAGTAAACAAAACCTTCTATTATGTATTAGATATCATAGCTATTTAGAGAGCATTGCAATAGGATAGATATAATGCAAAATTGTGCACATAACAAAATAGTGAATGTATAAATTTGTAATTAATGTAGAAGTCATATGTTTAGTATGTCTGCTGAATACATATACTAACATTCAACAGCATTTGTGACGCTCTATAGAAAAAACCTGTACACACTCTTTAAAAATGGCACTATAAAATCATATATTAAATTTTTCTAAATTTTAAGCTTTTCTTTTCTTAAATTTTTTTCTGTATATAATGAATAAAGTGCATTTATATAAAGTCTTTGCACAACCAAAGCAGGGAATCTATTAAGGGGTTTATAGTGTACCGGTCAGTGCCGGTGTTGTATGTAACATCTCTAAGTTGTTTTGTGGGCAGCGCTCGTCGTTTTTTAACTGCCTGCTGGACATGGCTGCTGGACATGGACAATGGACGGGCAATTCAAGGACAGGAAGTCTGGAGCCTGAACTAGCTGCAACTACTGCAGCTACAGCTTCAGAGGACACTGCCCTTCTGTCGCGCAGGGGTACCCAGCGCAAGGATAGCAGGTAAGGACATCTTATATCATGGGAGTAAAATATTTAATCTTAGCAAAAAAAAAAGTAATTGGACTCAGTAGCAACTACCTAGTAGAAAAATGTTTTACCTAGTTAAAACCGAAAATTAGGGGAATCTGAGGCAATACAATACATTTAATTTGATGCACTGTAAAATAGTAAAGGGTCCATGCAAAGGACCAAAAATGAGCAAATACATTAATTTTTAAACAATTGGCACCAAAAGTAGAGCTTTTAGGTCAAGCCATTCATATTAGAAATTTAAGCTTATAACACTTATTAGAATAAAATATTATAACTCCATTGTTACCACCTTTATTTTCGGAGGACACCTGCTTCCCTTCTGGCAGATTCAGTAAATTATTTTTAGTTATTGAATGCTACATTGTAAATTCTTTGGAAAAGGAAAGAAAAAGAGTTTCTCAATCTCTTCTAATGAAATCTACTATTTCAAATCCAATAAGTTATTGTAGTGTATTACATATATTAATAATACAAATGCTACTTTTTCAGTACAAGAAATTAATACAATTAATATGATTATTACTATGCCTTCTTTGACTTTTGCCACAGCCTTTTATACATTGTACAATGTTATGACTCTGTCATGTTATCAGTATTGTTGCTGTGAAAAATTTCAGGTAAATAAATATAATTTTGAGTCAACATTAGCTGAGGATTATAGGAAGGTCCTAATGAAACACTTTCTAGGTAAACACTAGCAATTTATGGAGCATTGACTACTTTTTCGCAACACTGTGGTCAAGTGGTTAGCCAACTTGGCTCTCACTAAGGCGGCCCAGGTTCGATCCCAGGTGACCGCAAAGTGAAATTTGTGGTGGCCAACATGACACAGGGGCGGGTTTTCTCCAGGTCCTCCGGTTTTCTGTGCCATCATTCCACCAATTGCTCCATCATCATCATTCTTATCATTTCATCTCGCCCTCATTCTGTCATCCACTTCCCTCAGTCGTATAACAGGCACCAGGCTAATCACCGATCCTGGATCCCACAAGTGGCTTAGTTTGTATCTGAGAAACAAGAAGTAATTTTTATTAATTTATAGATGAGTCATATTTATTACACATTTATTACACATCGCTTCACTGTGGTGTTCCAATAAGAAGTAATTTGTTGAAATTAACACAGAGAAAATAATTAAAGTACTCTAGCAACTATGGAATATCTCAAGATTCCATACTCGTTCTTATCCCACTCTTGCTGTTTGTCAGTGACTTCAGCCTAGATGATCTAGTCACTCCTCTTTGCTGATGATACAATTCAGGTGAACATTAAGGAAAACTTCCCAAATTACTTCACCAAATATCATATAGTTTATCTACTTCATTCATAACAACCTCATAATAAATAGTAACACAGTTTCATTTAACTGATGGAAATTAATCATTTCTTTATACTAGCCGTATATAGGCTACGGTTTTTGATAGATAGAGTCAACATGAAAAATTCAATGCCATGGACGGGATTTGAACCATGGATCTCCTGGTTTCCATCCAGTTGCTCTAACCCATTGAGCAACCATGGCCAACGTGCCGTCATGACATTAAATTCTCCATTTGACTCATGTATTTCCCCAGTAGACCACTAGGGGCTTTCGCATCTGAGATACACCCTTTGTGGTGACTTACTATCATAAGTACTTGAGATCCAGGAGATCCATGGTTCAAATCCTGGCCATGGCATTGAATTTTTCATGTTGACTCTATCTAATAAAAACCTTACCCTATATACGGCTAGAATGAAGAAATGATTAATTTCCATCAATTAACTGAAATAATAAGAGTTAAATGTTGAAGCCTGGGACTTAAGTACTTAGGATAGTAAGTAACCACAAATGGTGTATCTCGAATGCCAGAGCCCTAGAGGTTTGCCGGGGAAATATATGAGGCAAATGGAGAATTTAATGTCATGATGACATGTTGGCCATGGTAGCTCAATGGTTTAGAGCGACTGGATGGAAACCAGGAGATCCGTGGTTCAAATCCCAGCCATGGCATTGAATTTTTCATGTTGACTCTATCAGTAACACAGTTGCTATGGACATCCATAATTATCTGGCTCCATAATTTCAATATCTCAACCATACAATTAATAAGATAGAAACTATCATATTTCTTGACCTTTGGGTTAAAACTAGTTTAAAATGGGAAGGCCATGCAAATCATATAAAAAAATATTGGGTACAGCCTGCTACGTGATACATGTACTAGCAGGGTGCATAAGGGAAAGATACCATTACTTACTTTGGATATGTGGCTTACTTTACAAATGTCCACTCTTGCTAAAGTATGACATAATAATCTTGTAGGAGTCAGTCAACGTAAGACATATTTTATAATGCAAAAGAAAATAGTCCGAGCCATGGTGGGAGCACGTCTTGGAACATCATATGAACCTCTATTTAAAAAATTAAACATTCTTTGCTTCTCTTGTTTTTATGTATCTGAAACAATAGTATTTATCCATAAAACGCCTATATAGGTTCAGGCTTCATCAAGAATGAATCAGTTCCTCAGTATAATACAATATGTGTAACACAAAGCAAACCACAACTCTACATATCCATCAATATAATACCTCTTCTTGCCAAAAAGAGCAAATCACAATCTGGTACACAGATATTCAGCTGCCATTCAACATTTTGAAGGAATAAGGAAGAAAATACATTCAAACTATCCCTAAAAGCACACCTATTTAACAACTGCTTTCACTTGATTGTTTCAAGATTTCCTAGTTAATAACTGTAAATAACTGCCTTTACTATGTGCATATTCTCATTTAATTAATATATTCTTGTGTTTACTTAAGATGAGTCAGTAAGAGTAACACTACATCACTTTTTTTTTAATCTCTGTTAACATGTTTTGGGAATATGTGTTCCCATCTTCAGAACATGTCTGAACCTGTGTTGTTTTTTCTACTGTGGTGGTTGTCTATAATAGCGGCATCATGTGGCGGTGAAATGTACTTCCAGAGGATACTTGATGGCATAAATGAAAATTCATTAACTGTTATTTGTGTTCCAAGATATATACCTAAGGAAAAATATTTTCCCATATAGGAAAAAAGAAGTCTAGTAATCAGAGTAAAGGAACATATGAGATGCTTAAATACAAATGGATAAATCTACAGTTTCACACCATTTCTGGACGACCAAACATTACATCAAACCAAACATCATTCTAATCAAACCGACCAGTTATGCAGCAGAATTGCACACATGGGAAAAGATCTTCATTTTGAAACACAAACAATGAATGAATTTTGGTGTACCACCACCAAATATACTCTGGAGGTACATTTACCGCCACATGATGCCACTATTATAGACAACCATCACAACAGAAACAATAGCACAGGTCAGTCGGACACTTTCTGAAAATGCAAACACATGTTCCCAAAATATCTTAACAGAGATTAAAAAAAGTGATGTTAGTGTTACTAGTACCGATTCAACTTAAATAATTATGTCTTAACACATCACTGTTTCTAGCTTCTTCCATATATTATTATATTCTTATTTCTTGAAAGTCATTATATTAAAAGTTCTTCCTCTTTTAAACTATTACTTCTGTGTACTATACAATTTACTAGATGAATAAGCTAATTAACTAAACTTTAACACTGTAAAGCTTTTAGGAACCACATTTCATTCAAACACAGCAAAAAATCACAAAGAAACCACAACTTCATAGATGCCAAAATGATCCAGAGTTATGCAAAGCAAAAACTAAAAGTAAAACATGTTATGCTGTGAGATAAAATATGCAATATCTGACATTTGTATTAATATATTTTGCCTTAGTTTTATTTTCTCTGGTGTGTGCTAATCTTATATTAATGTGTGTCATTAAGGTATACTCGATTTTTTTCTTGTTATGTGGCACATTAAAGAAGTAAATATTAAAATATAACACATTTTATTTCTTTTGTTTCAGGACCAAAAAGGTGATGGGTGGTGTTTGCTGGTGGCTGGTATCACAGTGTGTCGTGTCGTGTGTGGCCAATATATGCCTATCTTTCATTCGCCTTTTCCTGTCAGGCTCTCATACACTCTGGATAATATCTTTTACATCCCAAATTTAATACTGAGAGATTAAAAGGCTAATGATGTTCAAAGTTGCTAATGTTGATGCTTAAAAGTAAAAATAAATAAATGCCAATAGCTTGTAATTCATGTTCCCATGTTTCTCAGCAAAATATTTTAAATAATATATTTTTAAAATATTTTTAAAAATGTATCACAGGATACATTTAATTCAAAGTTTCAATATTATATTATATACATGAAACATTTAAGAGAAAATCATACATTAACTGTTCTACTGATGGCACTAGTTCCTCCTTTTTTTTAACTTTTAACTTTAAGGTTAGTCTGGAAAATTTAGTATTTGAGGGCTCTTGCTTTTTAATACATGTTTTGAATGTGTTTTCCTACAAACATTACCTTTTGACAGAAAGAAACATCTGATATAATAGCTGCATTTTTAGGGTATTAATATCTCCTGTTTTAATTAAAAACTGTGGCAGTGTATTTAAAAAATGTAATTGTAAAATATGACAAAAAATTACCTAACATTTGGACTTTTTAAATTTTCTATTATGATTACACCTTATATTTTTATGTTAAATAATTATACAGGGTGAATATAAATGAATATCAGAGTTTTAACTCTTCATAATAATATTTATTACATTCAACTTACAGTTATAAATGATATGTCAAATGAAAAAGCAACTCAAACAGTTTTACCAGGAACCTTATAAATTTCAATGTGACTACCCTTTGTCACACGGCACACATCAATTCTATAGCCGAGTTCTTCCCAAACGTTGATAAGTGTGTATTCAGTTATTGTAACAACAGCTGCTTCAATCCGGTTTCTTAATTCAGGGAGGTCAGCTGGTAGCGGAGGCACGTACACACGATCCTTGATGAAGCCCCAAAGGTAAAAATTGCAAGGCGTAAGTCAGGAGCACGTGGAGGCCATACATAGCAAGCCCTGTCATTGGGGCCCTTATGGCCTAACCAGCGCTCGGGTGCAGTGACATTCAACCAATCGCGTGCTTCGTTATGCCAGTGAGTTGGTGCACCATCTTGCTGGAAAATGAAGTTCTCTGGCTCATTTTCTTCGAACTGAGGGAAGAACCATTGCTCTAGTGTATCAAGGTAAGAAGGGCCAGTTACAGTAGGTTCACCAAAAAAAGAAAGGCCCATAAACTTTTCGCCGGGATACGGCACAAAAAACATTCACTTTAGGGGAATCACGTTGCATTTGTACCACCTCATGAGGATTTTCTGAGCCCCAGATGTGCACATTATGAGTGTTAACATGTCCACTAAGGTGAAAGGTCGATTCATCACTGAAGACAACACGATCCATAAAATTGTCATTGTCATGAAACAACATGTTGTTTGCAAAGTGGCACGTAATCTGTGATCTATCGGCTTTAGAGCTTGTAATAACTGTAAATGGTAAGGACATAGCTGTAAGCGTTTTCTTACAACTTTCCAAACAGTCAACACAGGAACTTGTAATTCACGACTAGCCTCCTGGACTGATTTCTTTGGGCTACGAATGAACGACTCACTCGCTCAACAGTCTCTTCACTTACTGTTGGTCGTCCCATGCTCTTCACTTTACAAAGGCAGCCGGTATCTTCAACCTGATGATACCATCTACGAATGTTATTATCACTAGGAGGATCACAACCAAACTTAATGTGGAACGCACGTTGCACAGTAACTACAGATTTGGTCTTTGCAAACTGCAAAACACAAAACACTTTCTGTTTACTAGTCACCATCTTTGCTATTACCGCTGTCTAGTGGATTGCGGCAGAAACATTGCACGCATTTGGTACTGGTGCCAACAAACAAAACTGAATTGCATTTTCATTTGACAAATCATTTATAACTGTAAGTTTAATGTAATAAATATTATAAGGAGTTAAAACTCGATATTCATTTATATTCACCCTGTATTCTTTCTTAATACATATTGCCCATTTTTATAATAACATAAGTGTATTTAAATAACTCCATTATAAATTATTTTCTCCCCTCCTCCTTTCATTATTTGAAATCCTTTGCGTAGGACAGTTTAGTTTATATGCTCAATATTTTTATGAGTGCTTAAGATATTAAAGATTATAAATTTATGTTCAAATATTATAAAATATTAAGAAGTGCATTTGCAGTTAAATCTTTCCATAATTTATGTCAGTAGAGACTGAAAAATACAGAAGTGCATATGGTAAATAATGTTTTCCTCCTGTACCAATTTAATTTAATAAATTCTTTATAATAATAATTAGTTTACATTTTCTTAATTTTCATATATACTTTTAGGTTGGACATAAGCTATTTTATTTTAACATATCAGAAATAATTATTTAAAGTGGTTTTATTTAATAAATAATATGTAGTATGCTACATAATTTTGTATATATTTTGCATAAATGTTAACAAAATAAATAAAAATAAATTTATGGATCTTAGGTTTTCAAAGATGCGAAGTCTTAAGAAAGACACCTAATGATTAGAACGTACGTTAATCACCAAGCAATATTATCTTAGAATCAGCATTCATAAGTTTTTATCAGATTATTAATGAATTAGACAGCCAGTATTGAATAAATCAATTTTGAAATATCGAAAAACGCTTAAGTGCCCTCAGTGGAACATAATATCATTCAGTTTTAACATTGGGTTCTACATTGATCATCATATGCTAGATCTAGCTAATTAGTTCTGAAGTTGATACCTATTTACAGGTTATGGAAGCAACATCTGAAATTGCTATCAAGGTAAGTAATACATTAGTGCTGGAAAGTTGCAAAGATTTGCTTGTGGACTAATTGCAAATTTTCTTCAATGTATTCTACTGTTGCACAATTAATTCTTTTGCCATTTAGTACTTCAAGTACAACAGTGCTTTCTTTTGCAGTACTCCCTGTTGAAGAATCAAAGAAAATCATTGGCGTACCCATAATCCGTACATAAATGCTCTAGGTTTGTTGTTTGTTTGACAGCGAGGTCTACCCGGAGTCGTGATTCCCCCTCTAGACCAGTGAAGCTACTGTTCCCAAGCGTTTTTCCATTAGGGTAATTACCTTATTACTTAAAAAAGCTCTTCCTTTCGGGGAAGCGGATGCACCAGCTACGCGCATCAAGCCTGAAGGGAAGACAAATGAACAACCTCAGAGCTGCCATCTTGGTGTCAGAATGTACACATTCAGTACGCATCCAGCTTGGTAGCATGAGGATCTTGCCTTGTTTACTGTGCTCTCTTTGAGTTTTTAAAATGCACACTGCAATAGAAACTCCTGCTACTTGAGAAGTGCGGTCTGTAATTAGGTTTCTTTTGGCTAATAAGAACAGACCCATTGAAATTTTATTGTCAACTTAGTGATTTTTACGGGCAGGGAATAATGAGTGAAAGCTGAGTCAGGCAATGTTACATTATATAAAAATTATTTGTGGTTGGTTTATTGACACTCGTCACTTACTTTTTCATATATTTATGAGAGACTAGTTTCAAAGGCCCTTGCCTCCATTTTCAATCTCTTTCCAACTGGCATCTGTTGTTGTCTGCTCTCTCTGGTGGTGGAACTATGAACTTTTTTCTCAAATTATCTACTGGCGGGATTTCAAAGTTCATTACGCGATCCTTATTTTTCCAGATGAATATGTTCTCCCATGTTGTCAATCTATTTTGGTTTATCACTCCTTTTAATAATTTTGGATTTGGATCAATGTCATGGTTTTCATTCCAAAAATGAAATGCTACTGCTGACTTGTCTTCTTGTTTCAATCTGATGTTTCTAAAGTGTTCTTTGACTCTGGTTTTTAAATTTCTTTTTGTTTGACCTATGTAGCATTTTTCACAATTCTTACAATTTATTTGGTATATTCCAGATTTGTTACCTGAAGGAATTTCATCTTTTGTTTTTGAATTTAGTAATTTTAAAATTGAGTATCTATTAGTAGGTGCCAAGATGATATTTTTTTCCTTGAATATCTTTTTAAATTTATTAAATGTTTTTGGATGATATGTGAATGAACTGAATATGCTGTTGCTTTCTTTTTCTTTAATAAATGTGGTTGCTTCCTTAATGGTTTTCTTTAGTTTAGATTTTCTAATTTTCTTCAACACCAAACTTTTGTTGTATCCGTTTTCTTCTGCTATATGTATTATTGCTTTTTGTTCCTTGAAATATTCTTCTTTTTCCATGGGTATGTTGACTAGTCTATGTGTAAGGCTGTTTATTATTGCATGTTTATGTGTAATTGGGTTGTGGCTATTATTTTTTATATAATTTTCTGAATGTGTTGGCTTCCTGTAAATTCCAAATTTTATTTTTGTATCATTCCTGATGATATTTAGATCCAAGAAAGGTAGTTGTCCATTGATTTCCTTTTCTATTGTGAATTTGATAGTCCTTTCTTGCAGATTGAGTAATTTTAATGCATCATCTAAATGTTTACTTGGTACAATTGCAAAGATGTCGTCAACATATCTATACCAAACCTTGAAGATCAATGGGAAGGACTTTTTAATTTGTGTTTCAAATGCACTCATAAATAAGTTAGCCAAAAAAGGTGAAAGTGGATTGCCCATTGATAATCCTGATTTCTGCTTGTAGTGTTTTCCATTAAAGCTGAAGAAGTTTTGTTCAATGCATATTTTTGTTAGAGAAATATATTCTTCTGCTTCTATTGCTTCCATATCAATTGTAGCTAGCCATTTTTTTAACACAGTCTGCAATTTTTCTGTTGGTATGCTTGGAAATAAAGATGTGACATCAAATGAAACCAGTCTGTCATTTTTGTCCAAATTTATATCTTTGATTTTTTCTACTAAATCTAAAGAATTTCTTAAATTTGCACTTTCAAATTTTGGAAAACTATTAAATTTACTTAGTAACCATTTGGCCAAATTATATGTGGGGGCATTTATGCTACTAGTAATAGGTCTCATGCCTTTCCCTGCTTTATGAATTTTTGGCAGCCCATATACTCTTGGTAATGTTGGATTATCTACTTTAATTTTGTGCAATTCTTTTTTGTTGATTATTTTGCTCTCTTTTAGCGTTTTATTTGTGGTTTCAATGCAGTACTTTAATGGATTAGTTTCTACTTTTTGGTAATTACTGTCTTTTAACAAATCTTCCATCCTCTTTGTGTATTCTTCTTTTTCCCTTGTCTTTTGGAATGAAAACCATGACATTGATCCAAATCCAAAATTATTAAAAGGAGTGATAAACCAAAATAGATTGACAACATGGGAGAACATATTCATCTGGAAAAATAAGGATCGCGTAATGAACTTTGAAATCCCGCCAGTAGATAATTTGACAAAAAATTTCATAGTTCCACCACCAGAGAGAGCAGACAACAACAGATGCCAGTTGGAAAGAGATTGAAAATGGAGGCAAGGGCCTTTGAAACTAGTCTCTCATAAATATATGAAAAAGTAAGTGACGAGTGTCAATAAACCAACCACAAATAATTTTTATATTATTTTTGACGTCACTGTTACTAAATTCCTCCAAACACACATCAATGTTACATTAATTTTAAAAATGACCAAACCAATATTCACGATGAGGATCACAGTGGTAGACGACAATGCATGCCCACACATGGCCAATCATACCACAACACTCTTGTATGGTTTTGGATGGGAGATGTTTGACCATCCACCATACAGTCCGGATTTGCCACTGAGGTACTACCACCTCTTCCCAGTGATGAAGAAAGGACTCGGTATGCAGCACTTTGATACTGACGCTGAACTGCATGCTGGTGTAAACCAGTGGTTGAAATTACAGGTGGCAGATTTCTACTGAGAGGGTATTGAAAACTTGTGCCAAGGTATGATAAATGCCTCAATTGAATGGCGATTATGTGCAAAAATATCATAAGAGTGTACCTTTCAAATGTAGATAGTAAACATTGATTTTTCATTTTGTTAATTGTTTATTTCAAATCATCTGAGACTTTCTGGATTACCCTCCTATTAGAAAGTATGAGAATTCAAATGAGTGAAATGAATACTGTTGTACAAATCTGTAGCCTAAAATTAGTTCAAAAACCAATTTTGCGACTTTCCAACTTAAGTATTGTAGTACTTACCTTGTAAGAATAACAAGTTGTTGCTATTTCCAAACATTTTTCAGCAATCTAGAACCATTTTACTTTGACAATCTTTAACTTAACAAAAGTCCCATAATAATGTAAGCCTGATTCTTAAAAGTGAAAACGTATGTGATCTTATTAATGAGTTGATTAGTAAATAATGATTATAATTTAAATTATTTCAGACTTTTTTCCTCCCTTTTCTGGTTTAGCAAACTTTAAAACTCTCTCATGGGAACAAGAATATACAGAACTTTTATTTTATTTTACATTTATATGCAGTGTGTAAAGCAGCCTCAGATATTTCCTTTCCTTATCATAAGTTATGGTGTTGCTAATATAGGACAATGTGTGTTGAATTGGATAACATGTTCAGAGTGTTTCTTAGATATAGTGTGAACATGTGGGTAGTAGTGCTAGCATTAGTGCTACTGCTCCCCTTCAGTGTACTGTACATATAACAACATTAAGTTGAATAGTCAAGTAGTAAACCTCAAAGGAGTTTAGCATAAAATGTAGATCGTTACAGCTGTGTTACATATTTTTTCTTCTAGCTGCCTAGTCAGACGTGTATAAAGTAGTGCCGAAGAGTGTGTTATGATAATCAGAAGCTTTTGTAAGGTATTTGTAATGATATGTAAAATTAATGTTGTATCTTAAATGACATGGCAGAAGCAATTTCTCATTTATGTGTCAAGTAACAAATTAATGACTGCTCCTGTGGTTGATTGGTTGGATCTATCTTTGTATGCTGGTTTCAGTACCTGGCCATTGGGAGAATTTTTCTTTTATTGCAATTATTTCCTCTCCTCCAAGAGTTTTAAAATCACATGTGAGAACAATGAGTATAAATTTTAGGACATGCATGATATGAATGTACACACACTAGAACTTTACTTATGTCAAGTAGTTAAATCTTGGAACATTTTTGGAGATGTTTGTCTCCGTCCTCAAATGGCAGTAGTTGTTATCCCCTTGAGTTGGTCTGTGTGACTCAGTTGGTCCTATTATAGTTGTGGGTTCAAATCCATCCCAGACCAATTCTTTTTAAGTGTGCTTAAAAGCGATAGCCTCATACCAGTAGAGTTGGTTTGTAAAGAACTCTTCCTGGAGAACATTTTGGCACACTGGCAGTGCTGATATGAAATTGACAGCAAAATAACTTTTTAAATTCCTCCTCTTGTCTTCAAAAAGTTCTAAGATTTTACAACTTAATGTAAGTGTAGTTTTAAGTGTGTACATTTAACTCATGCTACTTTAAAATGAAAATAACTTCACAGCTAATAGTTCTGTTTTTAATATTTATTTGTAATTGTGTGCTTTAATATTTATATTTAAAACCATTAGTATTTTATAGCAGAAGATTAGAAACAACTATGCATTTATCATTAAACAATAATAAGCTGGTAATAACATCCCAAAGCTTTTAGCTTTCTTGAACTTTTTTCTATTGGAGATAAATCATCTCTGAAACATGTTCAAACAACTTAAAAACTTACAGTGATGCAAGCATTATTATTATTGACTCAACATTATTTAATCAAACCACTTATTTTACACTACATAAACAGGTTATGAAAAGTCGGATAATATCTCTGATAATATTTCAAAGTTGATGCAGTAATAATACCAAGAGATCCAAAAATGTAGGAACCAGCTGCACAGCATTTTGTCTGTCCATGCCTTCGACATTCATTGCTATCTGCCGCTTACATAGAAAGGTGCTAATGAAACCATGCAACATTTTTAAAACTACTTTTAAAGGCTTTACTTGCCCAAAATGGTATTTTGATGAAATCTTGATATAGAATTTTTGTATAGAATGCAATATTTACTCTACCTTTTATAGGTTAATGGTGGAGAAATTAAAAATTAATTGAATGAATAAAAAGATTTTAGCTTTAGATTAAAAAAAAAGGACAGAAAAGCAAATATAACCTCTGTATTTCTGTGTTAATTCTTATTTAACTTTGCCACTTTAAATGTGAACATCAAAAGCAATTTGTGTCCTTTAGCTAAAAAAACGGAAAGAAACAGAATGAAAATTTTAACTTGTACAGATAGAGTCAACATGAAAAATTCAATGCCATGACCAGGATTTGAACCACCGATCTCCTGGTTTCCGTCCAGTCACTCTAACGCATTGAGCTACCATGGCCAACTTGCCGGCACGACATTAATTTCTCCATTTGACTCATGTATTTCCCCGGTAGACCACTAGGGGCTCCGCATTTGAGATACACCGTTTGTGGCAACTTACTATCGTAAGTCTGTGTTCAAATCCTGGCCATGGCATTGAATTTTTCATGTTGACTCTATCTATCAAAGATCTTAGCCTATATATGGCTAGTGTGAAGAAATTATTAATTTCCATCAATTAACTAAAATAATAAGAGTTAAATGATGAAGCCTGGGACTCAAGTACTTACGATAGTAAGTTCGCCGCAAACGGTGTATCTCGAATGCGAGAGCCCCTAGTCATCTACCGGGGAAATACATGAGTCAAATGAGAATTCAATGTCATGATGGCAAGTTGGCCATGGTAGCTCAATGCGTTAGAGCGATTGGACGGAAACCAGGAGATCTGTGGTTCAAATCCCGGTCATGGCATTGAATTTTTCATGTTGACTCTATCTATCAACGATCCTAGCCTATATACGACTAGTGTGAAGAAGTGATTAATTTCCATCAATTAACTAAAATAATAAGAGTTAAATGATGAAGCATGGGACTCAAGTACTTACGATAGTAAGTTCGCCGCAAATGGTGTATCTCGAATGCGAGAGCCCTTAGTGGGCTACCGGGGAAATACATGAGTCAAATGGAGAATTTAATGTCGTGACGGCAAGTTGGCCATGGTAGCTCAATGTGTTAGAGCGACTGGACGGAAACCAGGAGATCTGTGATTCAAATCCTGGTCGTGGCATTGAATTTTTCATGTTGACTCTATCTATCAAAGATCTTAGCCTATATACGATTAGTGTGAAGAAGTGATTAATTTCCATCAATTAACTAAAATTTAACTTGTACTTTTACTGCATTTCTAAAATGTAGAAAATAATGCAAGCTCGTATTATTTAAATGCTCTAAGTGTCATTACTAAAATCCCTAAAATATAAATTGTACTTTTCTTTTAACATTAGTTAATATATTTTATTTTTTCATTTATGTAGTTGTCTTTAACTAATCTGATCCAATAATAACTTTTGACTTCAGAGATTATTGCTGACATTAATTCACTTCCATTGTTTTTATCATACGTCACTTTCATATTTACAATTAGGGAATGTGAGAGGGTGAACTAAATGTAATTAAAGAGGAACTCTACTGTCCCATCTGGGAACGGAACCTGGGCCTCTAGTTTGAGAAGCCAACATACTGACCACTTGACCACAGAGGAGGCATTAATGATTATTTATTGTATCAATAGGTGTTGAATGTTTCATTAAAACAAAATATTACAAATGGATATCATACAGTGGAGCAACCTCTAAGAGATTAAAACCTGTTGACTAAACACTCTTTTGCTCCACTTGTTTAAAACAGAACAGTGTTTCAAAGAGACAGTCTCCCCATGAGAATTGATTTGCATTTAAACAAATAGGTGAAGCAAAAGTGCTCTTAATCTACAGTGTTTAATTCATTGTAACAAACCATTATAAGATTTCTGCATCATTTTGTTTCTTGCTGATTATTCCTTTTCTCTAAGTTGTATTATTCAAGTAACACTCATAATTGTTTTTACGTACTGGCCATGTGTTTACAGTTCTGGCCTTTGTGTTTAGTTTTTCAAATGTGACTCAACTTTTTCTAGTTCCACTTTAAAAACTTGTATTTTTACATTAAAATAAGAAATTGTTTCTGTTAGTTTTATATGTTTCTGAAGATGAAAATTAATAACAAATAAAGTCATTTACTTTCCTGAATGCTCACAGAATGATTAATTAAAGTCAGAATAGCCACATCAGTAGCTAACTGTGTGATTAAAGTTAGAACTTAGCATTACTTTGAGATTATAACAGAAATAAAATGGAATATTAGATAATAAGATTGTCATTAGAGGACAATAGTATAGACATAACTTTCATAGCAGTAGTATATTTTGGTAGATATAGTAGTTCAGAGGTAACACTCATACTTTCATAACTATTTTCATACTTAGAAATATTTTGTTTTAAACAACTCATTGTTGTACCTACCCATATGCAGGTCTTAATATTTTTTAAATTATTATTTCTGAGGTGAAGAAGGGAATATCAAAAGAAAAATGTATGCCAACTCCAAATTTTTTATGTAATTTTATTTCCACTTTTTTCATAATCTTTTGATCAAGCTGTTGAAGTTTCAGATATACTGAGAGAGATATTTTTCAGTGTACTTTAAAATTTTCTTGAAAAATCATAATCAGTCCCTGTATTGCTGTTGCTGCTTCTACTTTTAAATGTTTTTAAAAGAGTTAAAACCTCAAATTATGAAATATCAGCATTTTATATGACAGAACTTTAAATCTTATAAAATGGTATTTGTATGTTTATATACATATTTTGCTTTCCTGCCTTATGTTTCCAAATTTCTTAGGATAATATCAACGTATTATGTACTGTCCTCCACAGGAGAGTAAGTCTCTGAGACCTGAGATGCAGGGGGGTTGGCGAAGGTTCCCACACCCTCCCTGGACAGGTTTATGATACCCATGTCAGTACAGTTACAGACCATTCAAAAGCATTCTGACGGCTTCTACTTTTGTGAATGAATCTTCTCGGTTTTAGTGTACAGAGTGAATAGCGTGCATGTTTTTCTAACGGTTCTGCTCCTTGTGCAGCAGGAGTTTTCTGTCACACAAGTTTGCTGTCCTTGTCCCACAGCATATTCCTTTCAGGGACCTTCTTTGCGTTGCTGGACAGTAGGTGCATAAGAAATATACCTTTTATGGTATTATAGAAACAAAATTATTAAAACTGTAATGTAAGATTACAAGATATTTCTAAGTATGATATTTTAACGTAACATAAAAATATGAATAATAATTTATTACTTTCAGACCACTCGACCGATGTGCTGTCAGAAAATAAAATTAGTTCTCTTTTCCATACCACACTATGGGACATTTACACCGTAGAACTGCAATGTTTATCATCTTCATAAAATAGACTAGCTTTAGTAATAGCAACTTGGTCTCTCAGGGTGTATTTTATGTCTCCACTACTAAATGTGTGATAGCAATGGTGGTGCTATAGCTCTCTTGTAAATTATATCTTACAGAAGATCCTGTTATGGTGTCCTTATTCTTCTAAGAGCTGATTCTTCTTCAGCTGACTTAAGTTCAAAACCAGTAATGTATTGCTAGCATTTACTTTATTTCTTCCAATGTGGAAGCAGTTATTTTCTTCTACATTTCTTCTTTAAACTATCCCACCGTTGTTGGATCTGGTAACAAAGGTAGTAGTACGAGTGTTAAGACCTGCTTTTATTGTATATATCATCAGAGGCAGCGGATACAGAGTGATAATTCTTCTTTAACTTCCCTAGTTATAACACTATAGTTGTGTTAGGGGATTCTCAGTCTTCTACCTCTTATGCCATTAGACATCGTGATGAGGAACCAAAACTCTGGATCAGATAAAGAAACCAGGATGGGTGATCAACCCGATACCTGGAATGAGAGTGAGAGAAGTAGATGAATAGAGTGAGGGCAAAATGGATGAAAGGAAAGATGATAATGGAGCAATTGGTGGAATGATGGCAGGGGAAGCCAGAAATCCCAGAGAAAACCTGCCCCAGTGCTGTGTTGTCCACCACAAATCTTGCTTGCAGTCACTTGGGATCGAACCCTGGCTGCCTTGGTGAAAGTCAAGCGGTCTGAATGCTTGGCCACAGTGGAGCCTGAAATGATAATTAAGAAAGGAAATTTGGGAAGCAAACATTTCATACCTTTATAAGTTTAGGGTACCTCCTAGGCATTTGCTAATTACAAGGACTGATGAAAACCTGGAAAAAATCTTAGTCAGAAAAATGGTCCTTAAGGCTTTTAACCACTGTCTTTTGTGTCTTAATAATTTCAGCTGCACTTTGAATGGTAACTAAGAAACCCATATACCAACATTATTCATGTTCAGTGCAAGAGTTTTAAGTGTTTACATGACACTAACTAAACTTTCATTCACCATGAAAGAAAACAATAATATATTTGCCCTTCTGGATTACACAGTTTTAAACAAGGTTTCTTACAGTCTGAGGTTCTAATAATTACATTGCTTTAAATGTTGAGATTGCCAAGATGAAAGAATATTTATTAATTCAGAGAGAGATTCAATTTTTTCTTTGGTTATTTTGAATTTGCTACAGTTAAAGCTGAAAGTCTTCATCTGTGTTTCATCTCTTGAATAATATTAAACAGTGTGGTTCTGAAAGAAGGTGATCAATTTAAAAATTCTCTTTAAAGTCTCACAACACAAAAGCATATTCTTCCAAAGCTAACTGTTGAAATATCTTGTTAGATTAATGCAATATGAAGAAGAAATGTACAGCCTGCTGTACATACAGTAATGGAGATGTAAAATGCATACAAGTGGCCAATGTGCTTTCCTAAGGATTGATAGTACCCTAATGTCTATTTCTGTAAGCAATCAATCTTAATTATTCTGCAAACTGCATATCTTATACACTACTGTTTTCAGTTCATTACATATTCTGAATAAAATTGTTTCATAATTATATCTCTCTTTCGTTCTTTGTACAATACTTTTTGCAATCCAGCAATTTCTCTTACTGATCATATAATGTTATCTTTAAGAACACAAACTGAAATCTCTGCAAAATAGCCTCAGTTCAGTTACTCAAAAATCATCCACATTATTCTCATCCTTGTACTCAACTGTTGAAATATTAATACACAGAACAGAGCTTCACATTTCACATTCAGACCTCTGTGTCGACATAAGAGGGAATGCTTCAGTCTTATTTAGTCCCTTCAAAGATGTATTATCATAGCAACACAATAAATTTTATTCAACTTATACAATAAGCCCTATTAACAAACAGAATATAAATTAAGTTTAAATGATTGTTGTTGCAAAAACATGCTATAGGAAACTACATTAGATGCTATTGGAATTGTTTATATTATTGCTCCATCATCAAGTTGTTAAGAAATGGAATGAGAAACTTTAAAAGTTGCATGCTGTGATAGATCCTCAAAAACTTTGATGAAAACTAATAAAAAAAAAATAGAAACATAAGAGTAAGGTGACACACAACACAAATACAAACACACACCGGTCAGTCAGACACGTTCTGAAGATGGGAACACATGTTCCTGAAACATATTAACAGAGATTTAAAAAAAAAGTGATGTTAGTGTTACTAGTAACGACTCACTTTAAGTAAATACAAGAGTCAGGGTTGGTCAGACAATACTAGATGATAGCCTAATATATCTAAATATAATGTGCCAATTTCTGTTTTGCAAATGTCCATATATTCCTGGCATTTAGTTAAAAAGCTTTCCTTTGTAATATCTCTGAGAGATTACATTCATTGCTTGATGGATATTAACCTAAATGACATAAAAAGTCCTGTTTTATGTAAGTCGTACTTTTGGATGTTGTATTAAAATGTTCTAACATAGTCTAATTGGGATATTAAATATTGCACATTTACTAAGCAGGGTAGAAAAAATGCATAAGTTTACAGATGCCACCTGCTCTTAGTACTGTATATGTTAGATTTTCTAATATTGATGATAATGATTGCATCATTGCCTATTCAACGTATTCACTACAACCACATACATTGGCTGATGTACAATATTTGTGGTAGTTGATCAAAGAGCTTCAAATCATATAAACATGGTTCACATGTGCATATCAGAAGCTGATACTTTTGTAGTCGATAAATTTTAACTAAGAAATGCTAGTATTAGATTATATCTGTGGATAAAGAAATTCTATCGATATCAGAATGGTTACAGTAATTGTAAGATACCATATTTTACTAGCTTTACTCATGAAATTACATAGGTGTCCTTGGACTTATCAGTTGGGCAACTTTACTTTAAGAATTATGCTTGTTTTGTTTGTTAAAACCATGAACTGGAAATGGAACAAAATGTATTCATATTCTTTGCAATAAACTAAAGTGGTTACAGGGAAGGAATTTTTTTCCCCCTTCTTCATAGAAGATGTTTAACACAGAACTACCCAATGTAAATATCTGGCAAAATCCTGAAAGGAAGAGAGAGTCTGGCAATTTTTCCATTAAAGACAGGGAGGGCATCCTGTAGCTTCTTTAAGCTAGAAGAAACAATTAGGCTACTAATTAATATTGCTCTACCAAAAGAAACATTATGCTAACTGTGGTGCTTTTAATACAAATAATTCACTTTAACAGTAAACAATTTTGTTTTAGGTTGAAAGGTTGCTAAACTTTATCTGAAAATTCTGAAAGCCCTTAAAAAATATTGCCTCCTCCCAATTAAAAGCTGAAACGATGCTCAGTAACAAAGTTAACCAAATAGTCCCAGTTCGGGATTCTTATTACACAGTACTTAAGATTTGTTCTATAGATTTAACTTTACTTTCCCAGATTTGGAAGTACAATAGGATAATTTGGGAATTATGTACCCCATATGATTTTGATGATAGTTCTATCAGGAAATCATTAGAGAAATATTCAAAGGAGGCATACAAATGGGGAAAATAGCATGCACCTATCCAAATTTTTAAGCAGCTTAGGTGGTTTGGATAGTGACTTATTATCAGCCTTCACTGTGTTTAATATCAAGTAATAATTTTATAGCATTTCATGAGAATACTTTAAATATTCATATGGCATGATTTTGCAACTACATTTATTTAATAGATAGAGTAATATTTAACAATACAAGATAGTAAGAAAAAAAATAGTTAAAAAATTCTCATCATAATAAACGTGAATGTTGCATAGTATTTTACTCAAATGAAACTACTGAGAAATAATCATAAGCATATATACTAGCTGGAAAGAGTATAGATGTCAGTGTTAAAAGCAGAGATGATTTATTCAAAAATGTTTCTACTATGTTTAACAGATTTGTAAATAAATACTTTGAAATCAAAGATATTTTTCTTGCAATGTGTGGCAAAATAATATTTTAAAAGCAAATTTAGATCTACTGCAGAATAAAATGTGCACACTGTTAAAGTTGTTGCTACAATGCATGTTTACTTCCTAAAAGTTGTATTATGTATTTTCAGAAAAATGTTTATTTAAGAAAGCAACCAAAACCAAAATATATTTATTTAGGACTAAATGAAGGAATCAAATCAAAATTATAACCTTATCATAGACATTAGGAAAAATACTTTTTTCACTGGATGGTAATAAAGCAAATATGTTTTGAGGTAATTGAAAGTGACAGAACCATTTTTATTTTGCCTTTTAAATTCTACTAACTTCTTCATCAATTTATACTTCAGTTTTGTCATCTCTCTTAACTCTTCTAAAGCATTTCTCCCTTCACTTTTCCCATATATTTGTTTTATTCCTTTCTGTTTCTATATCAGTTAACATTTTAAGTCTGTAATTTAACACTGTAATTTCTTATTTTGTTACCCATATAATATCCCTCCAAATAAATGAACAAAATGGGCATTATATTTAAATATTCATGTGCTGTAGTAAAACAAACGAGGGCTGACCCCATAGCTCAGTCGGTAGAGCACCTGCCTGCTTTGCGAGGGTTTAATTCCTGGCTGGGGGTGGGGATTTTTCTCCAACCAAGATGATTCCCCATCTTCCCCAGAGTCTGGAAGTATGAATAAGAGTGCAAATGTGTGCTTGATCTAATGATTTAAAATTCCAAAGTACCAGCAACCCAACATCTACAAGTTAGCACCATCACCAATAGTTAATATGTTCCAAAGGAGAACAGCCACCAACAGCCAGTTAAAGGCAAATGGAACAAAAAAGATGCATAAAACTGCATATTATCATATTTTACAATTAATTGAGAAATACCATAGCGGTTGGCTAAAACAGTTTCTACACAAATCCTTTAGATTATGCTAAGTAAACACATTCGTAAATTTTGTAAGTACTTGTATATAAATCTGTTTTCATCTGACAAAATCTGTTGCTACTTGTACGCTTAGTGGTGAATAAAGACTATGATTATGATTAAATCATCTCAGAGAAGATATGATCATGACTTCTTAAGCAGTTATGCTTTTATAAACTTAAAGGGCAGAGAAGTATGGGATGACCAAGAAAAAGATGGAAAGATAAGTTTTCAAAGGAATAGAAGAGATGGCTAACCCTTAAAGGCTGTGAGCTATCTTATTTTAGTTAAAAAAAATTATGATGAAATGACAAAGTTAAAAACCATATCGACTAGGTGATGTTCATAATTTACCGCTATAAGACTTATTTGAATTGTTCCACTTTGATTCAAATTAACTATTAAAGTCTTACTTTTCTTCTATGAAATAAGCCTCTAGAGAGTAACACCACATACTCATTCACCCCTATATATAAAATCATTTCCAAAGAGTATGACATCTATACCCTTTCTATGTGGTATGCAAATTGAAAACCTGAAAATTAGTTTTATCTATTTAGTGAAACCACCTAAAGTAATAACTGTGAGCATAAATGTATTCATAGCATATTTAAGTGGCTATCATGTGTGTCTTTTAAAATAAAATTGCAAAACTTATTTAGAATTCTTGTAATAAGATAACCTCAATTATTTATGGAACTATATAAACTTGACTATTTTACTAAATAGTACGTATATTACGTTGTGTATATTAGGTGCCTCTGTTTTAAAAGCAGAAATTATTGACTGTGTCTAAATATCAATTAGATGTAGATATTGGTTGTATGAAATGAAAGATAAACTGGTAAAATAATAACAAAGTTCAAAGACTTAAAACAGATAAAAGTTATATTATTTTGTATACAAAGAGGTCATGCTGTTGCCAAAGTAGTGTGCCTGATACATGCTATTGCTTTGCTACTATTTTTGACATCTCTCTCTTTATCCTTACTTGTTCTAGAAACTATATTGATTTTTTATTACTCTTTGGACCCTGTGCGACTTATGTAACAAATGAAGCATTTTGGAAAAAAGTGGGGAAATCAGATATATAAAATGGAAAACTTTTAATGAAATTTTATTTGATTAGGAATGAAGACTAGAGAAAATAGCACTCCTGAAAAGGTAAATCAGAAATCTTACTTATATAGTGAGAAAAATTAGTCTGAGACATTAAAACTGGATGAATTATTAATCATCACAGGCACATGTTACGGTGCTCTTTTCCCTTTCTAACTTTTATAATGTATATAATATACCTATTTAAAAACTACAATATTTAGTGCTTACCTATATGTATATATGCATTCCGTATAACTTTAGTAGCCTTATAAATATTTTAAGAATTCCCATAGTAAGCTTGTTTTGCAAATTTTGTATTTTGCTCACCAACTGAGGCTCTTTTGTAATATCCACATCATGACTAGCAAACTTTGTATATATGGTATTGCATCAGCTCTTAACATAGTTTATGGCCTAAATTATGCTTGCACCATATTTTATGCAAAAAATTCCATCAAAATTATATATTATGTTCTATTATAATTCTGCCATGTAAATATAACCATAGATACCTTTAAGTAACTTAGTTGAGAGATAACAATAACATTCCATGCTCGTATTTGTTTCAGAAAGTAATTTTCAACATTGAATCCTGTTAGCGTTAAGCATTGACAGCCCATAAAAGTAATTAATAAATAGAATTTCCTTTTATTTCTATGTTTACTTAAATTGTTGGAGACATTGAACCTTTTACATACTTTTCACACTACATGCTTTACTCAGCTTTATAGTTAGTGCCTAGTAATTTATAATGAAATTAAGGAAAAAAAAAAAGAATTATTTTAAATATTTGCCGATGTTTTCATAATTTATATTACATATTCTCAAACACATAATTTTAGTAGTGGCTGAACATTTCAAATTCAGAATTTTCATTATAAATATAAGAAAATTAACACTGAAAGTGTGGGGACTCTGTAGTAAGTTAGATCACATGCAACACACTTATCTTCTTTTTCTTTGTAGCCAATTTACTGTATAGTATTTGAATATGTGGAATGAAACACTATTGCTATTAGTGTGTAATGCTTCTAAGTAATAACAGCGCATGTAATTCTTGCATGATATATTCTGCATGGAGTAATTGTTGTATTGTTGTTTTAGACATATAAGTAACTAATGGTGATTATGGTTCTAAATCTAGTGTACCTTTTTTGTAAGGTACCTACCATTAAACTCTTTATAAAAACAGGTAACTTTTGATACTATTACTTTTCACATGTTTACTTTTTAGACTTTCAATGAAGTATCATATTAAATATAAAAGAAGCTTTTAAAAACTTCATTTTAATATTTAATCTGTGATACATATAATTGTAAACATATAAGGACTTCTCATATTATACAAAATATTTTGTTTATTAAATTACCTTCAAAATTTAGTATGTTTATAATTGGATCAATGAGAAAAGATATAAAGAGAAATGATATATTTTGCATGGATTACTCAATGCAGCATCAGTTACTCCGGGAAATAAAACTTTTATTTGCTTTGCTGTTATGTAGGTGATGGAACTGCAGGATGTACCTATTAGTTCACGTCATCCATCTCTTGATTCCCTCCCAGATCAGCACCTCCACCCATCGACATATTCAGCACACATGACCCGCTCCAGGTCGAGGTCTCCTAGCCCTAGGTATGTATTATATTGTAACATATTGATGCATACTCTCAACTTCATTCATGCTTTTATGTTCTCTATTACTTATCTGCAATAAATAGAACATACCTAGTCTAGACATAAATACTGTTACAACTTGAAAAGTGAAAAACGCAAATACCATGCAAAATATTTTAATTGGCTTTTAGTATGTTGTACCTACAGGCATTCATTACACACAGCACCAAACACTTTCCGAAATGGCTACCTTTTGCACGGATACAGGCTCTGAGTCTTTGTGGCCACTCATCTATGGTGGAACGGATAACATCCAGGGAGAAATCCGCCACTGCTGATAACAAGGAATGCTTTAAATTTCCAATGGTGGGGTGTTTCCTCTTGCAGGCGATGCCCTCAAGCAGTGACCTCAGTCGGTAGTTCAATGGATTCTGGTCCGGACTGCTACTGGACCAATCTTCAGGTGAAATGAAGTCAGGGACATGACTCTGAAGCCATGCTTGCATTGACCTGGCCTTGTGGGTAGCGGCAGAATCCTGCTGGAAAGTCCATGGTTGATTTTGAAACAATGTGCCACTCAAGTTCTTGACAATAGGCTCCATAACAGTGCTTTCATACACTCTGGTACTGGTTTTAATGTCCTTTTTACAAAAATGTAGCTGGGTGGTTCCAGAATAACTCATCCTCCACCACACCATCAATGAGGAGCGATGATGGGCCTTCTGAACTTAAGGAGCCTTATTATTGACTGCCCGAGATGATGATGCATAAACCCTGTGTTTTGCACATTGAAAGACTCCTCAATAGTGAAAACTTTTTCATCAGTGAAGAGGATGCTCCGATGACCCTTTAGAGCATAACACTGTAGGAGATTATTAAATTATAGATGAATCGTATTTATTACACACCGGCTTCACTTACATACATATATTGAGGACATGTTTCGCGAACCATCGTTCGCATCGTCGGCTCTTATGCGACTAAAGCTTGATCCAGTGGTGTGGGTAGTTCTGGAGTTGCTGCTGCTATCTGTTGATTTTGTGATTGGCACCAAAAAACAATTACAACATTAAAAACCTACTTAACAGTAATAATACTGATAAGATAAAACCAGAAGAAAAGTCAGGCATTTACAAGATTAAGTGTAAAGACTGTGAAAAAATTTACATAGTGAGGACAAAAAGAAACATAGGCGTTAGAAAGAAAGAACATTTTAGGCACTTAAGATACAAAAATATAGATAAGTCCGCAATAGCAGCTCATTTCTGGTCTGAAAATCATGAAATTGAAGATAGCACCAACTTACTAAAATACGTACAAAAACATAGTGAACTTGTCATATGGGAGAGAATATACATAGAAAAACATAAAAACCAACTAATGAACTTTGAAATCTCGCCAGAAGAGAACCTCACATTTAAATTCATCACAAAATTAACAGATGGCAGCAGCAACTCCAGAACTACCCACACCACTGGATCAAGCTTTAGTCTCATAAGAGCCGATGATGCAAACGATGGTTCGCGAAACATGTCCTCAATATAGGTAGGTAAGTGAAACCGATGTGTAATAAATATGACTCATCTATAATTTAATAATTATTTTGCTTCACTGTGGTGTTCCAATACAGTTAAATTTCGATGTACTGTAGGAGATTGTTGATATTTAAGCACTCTCAGTTTCTTTAGTGTGTGTCAAGATAATGTCCTTTATGTCAGCGATAAGCCTTTAGTCCAAGGTCCTCTGACAGAAGCCTGGACATTGACCTTTTTGAAATGTTCATTTCATGGAACAAAATAGCCTGCTTTTGCACAGGATATCTGTGAACACGAGCCACCACTGCTTTTTGTGCTGCTGGAGTCCTGACACTGCATGGTCAACTCTCCCTCAGCCGATCCTTTACAGTCCCAGCTGCAATGAATTGCTCAATGGTGTGGTACACACTGCATGGTCAACTCTCCCTCAGCCGATCCTTTACAGTCCCATTTGCAGTGAATTGCTCAATGGTGTGGTACACAAACATACAGCTGATTAAATATGTAGAATATAAAGCAAACAAATACATAAAAATATAATAATTTGTAACTTAAAACTTCACTTATCTTATAAGAAATTATGATAATTCTTATAAGTTCTCCAGGATTGCGATTTCATGTATATTCATACACAACTTCAGCTGGAAAAACAAAGCTGTCGCCATAGTTACTAAAACAAACATTGTGTAATGAATTTTGAAATACCAGCAGTCGATTCTGTATTTAAATTTGTTTTATTTTCAGATTTTGGTAGTACTAACAAGAATATATCAATATCTTATTTAGTAACTATGGCGACTGCTTTGTTTTTCCAGCTGAAGATGTGTATGAATATACATGAAATCACGATCCTGGAGAATTTATAAGAATTATCATCATTTCTTATAAGATAAGTGAAGTTTTAAGTTACAAATTATTATATTTTTATATGCAGCTGATTTTCAGCTTTTGTAGCATCTTGAAAATGTCACTTGCATATTTTCCAACTTTATGCAATGCAATAACGGCTACATGATTTTCATAATCACCCCATTCCATGGTGAAACCTGGAGCTAATACTTCCTCTTTCAGAGACAAGCTAACAATGGTTCAAAGTTAAGGTGTGCACACATGCAGTTGTTTACGTGCCAAACCGGATGTACAGCATGTATAAAAAATTTGTAACAGTATTTATGGCAAGACTAGGTAGCATTCCAGCCATAAATTTATTTGCAGATTTTAATGAAAATAAAACTTTTGAGTCTCCTGAAGTCCCCCAAAGAAGGGAAAGTTAAAAATACAGTCGAACCTGCTTTATATGTAACCTAGATATACTAATTTATATTTTTATTTATATGTAAATATAAGAAATGTAATTTAGAAACATGTTAATAGAACCTTATTTATACGTATTGCATTTATATTGTGACTTTGTGGGTTCGTAGAATTAAAAGTCCAAGTTGCAGAAATTTTCTTTATTTCCATAGAAATACACTTTGGACAATCTTTACAGTAACAGAATTACGTCACGTACACAATTATAATCTTCCAAGGTCGTTGACCACAACAAAGAGTTCACTCAACTTCCACTGTTTACAACAACTCTCGTTACGACTCCATTTACGACTGTCCACTGACCCGCATTGATAATTCTACACTTTTCTGTAACAAATAAGAAACCGAATGTTCTCTAATAATCAAGATGTTACTAGAATGTTCTATTTATCTAACTTTATCTGTGGTGGGCTATCTTTATCTGTTTTTGCAGGGTCTTTATCTCCACTCTGTACTATCTGTCTGTTATCGCTCCGCACCGAACCCTTTTAGCGTGTACGCCACCAGTCGTAATAATAGATTGCGACAATATGTAATATGCAGTTATTAAACGTCAATGAAAGGCAACTGAGTTTTATGTAATTAAATGAGAATATAGCATACACTATCTTAAAAAACTCAAGAAGTATTTTCCTTATCTTTGCTGACAAATATGCAATTGAATGGATGGTATTTGGCCATGGAAACAAAAGGCAAAGAGGTTAATTCATATATGTTTTGTGGCACAACAGTGTCATACTAACAAGTGAGAAGTAAAGATAATTTTCGATATCCATTGTTTCCTGTTGAACAGCAGTTTTGTCTTTCAGTTCTCAGTTGCATTTAATCAGTCATGGAGAAAAGAAAAAGGAAATGCTATACACTTGATCAGAAAGTAAAATTTATAGGAGAGTTGGCACTTAATAGTCACAAAACCAAAACCTTATTTGCTTCTGACTTATGAATTGTTTATACACACTATGTATAGTCATCAGTGATAGAAAACCCCAGAAAAAACTTATCCAGATAACTCACCCTGACACAGATTCGAACTCAGGACCACTTGAATGCGGATTGTGTATGCATTACATCAGCAAGAAAAGTTGTAGTAAAAAAGCTGTTAATTCATTAATATGTTTTGCAAAATGAGTTGTATGCATTTAATGCAAGAAAAGTTAAACAAGCCAAATTAACTGAATAGTTCAAAGTGGGACCAATTTCTAAATAATGTTTGCTTCATATATTATTTTTATTGTTTGTAAAGTTTTATACATGCAGTCCTATTGTACTACTTTTAAAAAACAATGTAATATCAAAACCTTATATGTACATAATTCTGAGTTATAAGTAGGACCCGGAAGTTGACCTAAAAATTCTCTAAAATTGAGCTATAAAATGCCCTTAAAATATAAAAAAATGCACATAAAATGTAAAATATGACCTGAAAAATTAAAAATTTCTTTCTTAATAATAAATTAATAACAGTCACAGACAAATAATGAATATATGGTTCGAATGACCACATTTTAAAATTAACTTTGTTAGTAAATAATGCAATTATTGCTACTAAGTAATAAATTCAAAATTCATCAGGTCATATTAAATTTTATAAAATATGAAACAATAAGTTACTGTACCCATTAGTCAAAACATACCTTACTTAGCGTTGGTCATCTTCAAGTTATCAAAAGTAAAGGAATGGTGGTTGTCAGCTAAAACTGTTTTATACTTTGAGAAACTTCTCTCCAGTTCCACAGATGTTATAGGTGCATATTTGAAAAAACACTGTCACTGCCTGTTAAATCCTGTTCAAAAATATGAGTTATGAAGTTTTCTCCTGCTAGATATTGGCAATCTCATAAACTGTTTGGTATCCTTTATTTTTGTCCAACACAAATTTTAGTTTCTGTTTAATTTTGTCCCCAATCTCACCTTTTACATTTTGTATCCTCTCTTCCGCAATACTCACAGACTTATCCAATGTCATGCCACTTTCTTCAAGGCGGATTATGGTATCTGTCAAAAATGTAAAATTTGATTTAATGAAAGCTAATTTACCTTAGATTTGAGTATCAGAAAACATCCTGTGCGCTCTCAATTGCCTTAGCCGTGTACCCCAGCATGTTAAAATTGGGGCCGGGGGCACAGCTATATTAGGGGCTTTATCTTTGAAATACATAGTTTGGGTTGGCACTTTCAAAAATAGTTTCTTTACTGTGGAAATAAGTGTATCTACATCTGGAAATGTTAATTTAACCTTTTCCGCAATTTGATGGAAAGCATGTGACAAACACGTAACATGCACCATCTGACTGTAAAATAATTGGATTGATTTTGCCACCTTTACCATGTAAAGCACTATGTCTGTTACGAAGCGGAGCACGTTGGCATGCTATATTCCACTAGGCCTCAATAAATACATGGATTTATCGAACAGTTTGCATATCTGAAAGTCGTTAACAGCTTCCATAACCTCTAAGGTTAGAAGAAACATTTGTCCAGCACTAGTAGCTTCTAGCATACCATTGGCCACATAATGCCCCTCTGAATCGGTTGTCTCATCAATGTATATATATATTTCCCCATTCACATATTCGGTTTAACGTGTCTTCATAACATTTTTGTAGGTAACTTTTACGCAAAGTTGATTCATTTGGAACTGTATGGCCAGTGTGACGTTCAAGAAAATCTAGTAATTTGGAATTAATTTTCCTAACAGAATATTTGCACTAACAAACACTTCACATAATTCTTTATAAAAGGAAGATGACTTGTTACTTGACGTTGAAGCTGTTTCTTTTAACAGTAACTGAGATGCTTGTCTTTTTTTTTTTCGCATTTTGAAGAGCTCGCAAATGTTTTTCTGTTGATGCAATCCACATGTATTGCATGAAGTAATCAGCGATTCCTCGAATTGATGCATCATAAATTCACCAGCACTATTAGGACGCTGACCTGTGTTAATTACATGTTTACCACACTTACAAAGTTACTATTTCTTATAAAATATATATATGAACTTTTAATCACAGATTATTTTAAAATCTTCCAAAAAGCCCATGGGACAGGGTTAGGGTCAGGTCCGCAACAGGAATCGAACCCAGGCCTCCCGAATACGGGCTACAGATGAAAATGCCCTATAAATTTGTGAAAACGAAAGAAAATGACCGGAAAATGCATTTAAATGTTAAAAAAATGACTTTGATATAAAAATGTGGAAAAAATTCATTTTGATTACCTATAAAAACCATATATATCTAACGTATTTGTTCCAGAATGCACTTAATTTCCAATAAGCTTTGTCTGTGACTACTCAGAAAAAAGATGACTTTTCATCTAAATCCGGGCCCTAGTTATAAGTAATCTGTCCTCATCCCCTTGATATACGTATAAATTAGGTTCAACTGTATGTCCATGTATATGTGTGTGCCTGTAAAAGTATACTTAAAAATGAATATAAATAAATGAGGTCTTTGATAGATAGAGTGACTGGACAGAAACCAGGAGATCCATGGTTCAAATCCCGGCCATGGCATTGAATTTTTCATGTTGACTCTATCAAAGACCTTAGCCTATATTCGGCTAGTATGAAGAAATGTTTAATTTCCATCAATTAACTAAAATAATAAGAGTTAAATGATGAAGTCTGGGACTCAAGTACTTAGGATAGTAAGTCGCCACAAACGGTGTATCTCAAATGCGAGAGCCCCTAGTGGTTTACTGGGGAAATATACCAGTCAGATGGAGAATTTAATGTCAGAACGGCATGTTGGCCATGGTAGCTCAATGGGTTAGAGCAACTGGATGGAAACCAGGAGATCTGTGGTTCAAATCCCGGCCATAACATTGAATTTTTTCATGTTGACTCTAAGCAACATGTGTTTTTTCTACCCTCTAATTTCTAAGAATTACTCCCCCTAGTTACACTCATGCTTGTGACAGTGCATAGTCAAATATTATATATGACAAGAAAACAGTAAGCCTAAAGCAGTATAGTATGTCTTTCTGTCATATAGTAATATTTTCAAAATGAACATTGTTTAACTATCTTTTATCAGCTTGCTGGAGGAACTCAGTAAGTTAATTTTTATGTGATTCTATAGGATTTTATTTCTTTATGCACTACTGTTTCTAATTTTAAACTTTTCCTACCTCAGTAGGCGTGGGAGGTCGCCAACACCAATTAGACGCAGTCCACATCATCACGATATTGGTTTTAGTGATACTGTGTCCAACGTTGTAGAAATAGTTAAACATGATCATCATCATGGACACAGAAGAGGACGTATCACCGGTAAGCATTTTCAGTCTACTAGCAGTTTACCTTTTAATTAATGCCTATTTTTGTAACATTGCTTTTCATATACTGTTATAAAAATATTTATTTTTATGCTTTAAATACAGTAATTGATTAAACAGCTGTATTATGTGATTGTTGTTTTCTTAAATGAGTATTTTTCTCTCTTCTTCATAAGTAAATGAAATACCTTATGGCCTGCTTCTATTTAGTTTTGTCATTAAATATTCACTGAACCAAACATGGAAGGAAGGAAAAGACTACATTGTAATACATTTAAAATAAAACATAAAATGCACTTACAGCATCCTTACACATAAATTTAGACATTTGGACATTTACTTCATGTTGGAATTATAGCTTATGCTGATTTTATATAGTATTTTCATAAGAAACACTGTAATCTTTACATAAGGGTAGTTAAAATTTGTTAAAATTCAATTTCTAATAAATACTATTTATGCTAAGACAAAAATTTTATTTTGCAAAAACTGACCCATAAGGAAGGTAGAGAGTAATGTATATAACATAACTGCAAAAACCCCATATTTTTAGCTCAAATAGTTTTCCTAATACAAATAAATAAAGCACTATTATGTTATAACAATGAATCGCGACATAAGCATTGTAATGGATGTCATTAATGGTTGGCATATAAGAATGTATATTTGTAATTACTTAGAACTGAAACGTGAACGTTTGACATGACATGATAAAAGATTTACTTTGAATAAGCCAAGGTGTTTGTTAAATTTGAGCAAGAAGAAACAATACACTTCCTGCTGGCTTCTAGAATGGTGCATCGGCAGAACATGACTTGTCACACTATATGTTTGTTTATGAATCATACATAATCTCTATTTACTCTAGAGAGTTCAAAGCAGTATTATTCAGTTGTTCTTTCATTTAAAAATCAGGGAAAGTGTATCAGCTGGATCAGCTTGCAATTGAAATGAGACACAAGGTATTATAAACCACCTTCCCCCTTACCACTGCCAGAACAATCCAATTGGGTTAACGTGGACTCAAATTATGTTGCAAACAGAAATAATACTTTTAAACTAACTGATGCTGAACAACTTATTCACTAAGAAATTGACATGGTTGTACAAGACTGGGAAAACTGCATGAGACATGTACATAAACTTTAAGAACACTGCTGTTTGGAAAGAAATAGTATGTGACAATATTTCGGAGCCTATCATCATATATTTACAACACACAGAAGATGAAGACAATGACAATGACGAATTTTCTCTTAAGTGACATTCATAGCTACATGGATGTGCCACTGGCAGTTTCGTTGGATTAGAAAAATAGGTAATTCATAAACTATAATTATTTTTTAAACTGTATATTTAAAGCATTCGCGTAATACACGGATATCCATGTTGCAATTGTGATTTGAACAACGGCATTATTATAAAGCTTTGGAAAATTCAGTTTGGATTCCCTGACGTCTAGTGCCAAAAAGACTTGCAAGTGTGCAAGAGAGAGGGAAATATAAAAAGAGTAGGGTAACGAGGTGGCAACACTGAAGGCTCTAATGCATCTGATTCGCTACATGCCAGAACTCTTCCCATTTTAAACACATAGTAGAAGTTCTTGAATATCTTCAAAGAAGGGTTTTTAGAAGTCTTAGACACATGTGCTACCTACCTCATTGAGCTCATATGGCTACCACAGTAGTACTGAGACAGTATATGAGGTGTGATCAAAAAGTTTCCAGAATGAGACCATTTACACAACACAACATTTGGATTTGTCTGTTATGCATTGTTGCCCTCAAAGTATTTCCTTGGGAGTTGATGCTTTTGTCCCAGTACTTCCCTGCTGGAAGTTAACTTCTTCAAAAATTTTAGTTAATTGATGGAAATTAATCATTTCTTCACACTAGCCGTATATAGGCTAAGGTTTTTAATAGATAGAGTCAACATGAAAAATTCAATGCCATGGCTAATGCCAAAATTTCATGGACGGAAACCAGGAGATTCATGGTTCAAATCCTGGCCATGGCATTGACGACAAATGCTCTAAAAATGTTTAAATCGTATTCTAACATTTAAAGGTGGAGATGGTGTAAATAATGTTCAACACTCCAGCAGTGAAACATATTTCACTGTTAATAGTATTTCTGTTTCTAATATTTAACCTATAGACAAACAAACTCAGTTTCAAGTGCAAGTCTGGATACTTTCAATCACATACTGTACTTGGTAATTTTACTTTGCTAATTTCAATAACATCAAAGTGGAGTTTGTGCAAAACCAAAACTTAAAGAAAGAAACTTACATAATATCTACTCTTAAAATGAATATTTAATAGCTTTAGCCCAACAGGGCTGCTCCTCCATACTAAGATCTTTTCAACGTTTTCTTCAGTTTTGATAACTAGCAAATGCCTGGGAGGTACAACGTAGGCTTAAAAAGTTTCTTGCCCAGATTTCCTTTCCTAAATATTGTTTCATTTTATGAATCATCAATTCCCACCACCTGTGATGCTGAGTGCAGTATGAAGGGTATTTAAACACTCTTAAAGAAATAAAACCAGCATACAAAATATTAATTAAAATTACATTGAAATGAAATGGGTAATATTCAGTCCTTAAGGAATTAATACCTTCTGCTTTAAGATTTCATAATTTGATAAACAATAGCATAACACTAACATATCTTTGTACTGTATCTCGGGGTTGAATACTGCTGTCCCCTTGCAGATGATGTTGCTGTGTCCTGTCCTTTGGGATGGAGCTGAAGTTACAGGTTGTAAAGTCATCTCTTTCTGAGCTTTAGCTCAGATCTGGCACTCGGATTGTTGTATTATCTCTGGAAGATCTCTGTAGCTCTAGGCAATGCATGAGAATCTTAACTTATCTCAGATGGGGATCTGTAGGAACTAAATTGGTGGTCAAAGTTGAAATAAATTTAGTTCTCTTCAGTAGCAAAATTCTTCATACTTTTTATTCTGTTTGAGATACATATTTACATAATACACTTAAATGTATAATTACAATCATTAAATTAATTCAGTTGAATACTCACAATTTCTCAATAAGATTTTTACAGTTTCTCCTAATCAATGCTTTTTACATCAGCTTCACTTCCTTGCTCTACCATGTTTAGTTATAAAGACTTAACGTCTTACTTCTAACACAGTTCGACACCAAGTCTTTTACTTCTATCTTCCATGATGTTCTGACACAAAGTCTTTTACTTCCATCTTCTACGAAGTTCCGACATAGTCTTTTACCTCCATCTTCTTCAGTGTTTTGACACTAAGTCTTTCACCTCCATCTTCTTCGACATTTCAACACAAAGTGACACTACTTCTAGTTAATCTAAGTTTATTGATTTGGCCGTTGCTATGGCAATTCAATAATTTTTCATTGGTTCATGTCATCTTCAGTGACTATACCATATTAAGATATTTACATAATCTTTTCGTTACAACTCACATTTAAACAACTTAACACTCAAACAACATTTCTTCATAATTTTAGACTTCTGTTATCGTTGTTAAATACATTAATATTATTCATTTTTCTTCTTTTACTACCCACTCAATCATGTTTACCTTCAATTGTTTTTTAATCTCATTCATTTTCTACTAAAGCTTTTAACAACTTCTGATGAATTCTTTTCTTAATAAATTTAAATTCAAAACAAAACACTTTATTGCAGTAAAAAGATACTTTGTACAACCCTGGCAGAAGCAGTAGCAGTACATTTATGTACATTTATTTCTCATCATTCTTCTACATACATTTTCAATACATACATTTGTAACATTTCTTTCACACAATAACAAAATGACTTATTCACATCTAATATACCCTTCCTACCTGCTTGCCTTGAGTCTCGGTCTCAATACACATATCCCCTAGTTTTCTGTGTATTGATGACCATCCTCTGCCTTGTATCCCTCGTTCTAGTTTTTCAGCCCTTAATTGTTAGTTATTCTTCATCAATCCTAACCATTTCTCTCTAACTTTCCCCAGATATTCACCTATATTTCTTACATTCTTTTCTCCTTGTACCAATAACATTTTCTTTGTTATTAATACCCCCCGCCTCCCTAAAACTGTCCCAATTTTGTTGCCAAATTTGTTCTCTCCATTTTTTTTATTTGTTTGCAATAAAATACGAAGGGGGACCCAAAAGAAACCGGATTGTTGTCATAAAAACATTGATGAACCTTTTTACAAAATTACTTCAGTCACCTTCAAAGTACTCTCCATTACATGCGATGCACTTGTCAAGTCTCTTTTCCCACTGTTGGAAGCATGTTTGGAACTCTTCAAGTTTGATATTGTCCAGTGACCTTTGTGAAGCTATTTTTACCGCTTCCACATCATCATAACACTCCCCTTTTAGCTTTTTTTTCATTCGTGGAAATAGGAAAAAGTCACACGGAGCTAGGTCCAGCGAATACGGAGCATGGGGAACGACAGACCACCTCTGAGATGCCAAATAGTGGGTCACTCCTAAGGCCTTGTGTGTTGGAGCATTGTCGTGATGCAGAAACCAGTCACCTGATCACCAAAGTTCTGGGCGTTTCCTCCTCACATCCTCTCGCAGATGCCTTAAAACATCCAAGTAAAAGTGCTGGTTAACAGTCTGGCCAGGGGGTATGAATTCCCGATGCACAATTCCACGAACATCATAAAAGACAATTATCATCGTCTTCACATTTAACCTCACTTGCCTTGCTTTTTTTGGTCTGGGAGAGTTGGGAGTCCTCCACTGGCTTGACGCTTGCTTGGTTTCTGGGTTATACCCGTAACACCAACTCTCATCCCCTGTAATGACTTTGTTCAAGAAGTTTGGATCACGTGCAATCTCTGTTTTCAAGTCCTGACACACATTCATGCGGATGGTTTTGTGCTCCTGTGTGAGAAGGCGCAGGACAAATTTAGCAGCAACACGTCTCATGTGCAAATCCTCCCTCAAAATCCACTGGCACGAGCTCCAACTGATTCCTGTCACTGCTGAAATTTCATTGATCGTTTGGTGATCCTCATTGATCTTTTGGTGGACCTTTTCAGTGTTTCTCATTTCGCAACGAGCTTGGTCTTCAACACACATCTCACCATGTTTAAAGCGCCCAAACCACTCGAAAACCTGTGTGCGGCTCATAGTGTCCTCCTGAAAACTTCCTGAAGCATTTGGTGTGTCTCCGTTGCAGTTTTTTTAAGCAGGAAACAAAATTTCACAATCTTTGTTCTTTTAAAGTTGCCATAACGACTTCGCAGAGCTAACCCGCCAACAGCCAGAGAAACACAATACCACACTTGCACATTCAGCTCTACACTGACGCCGTCTGCACAGCTGTTTCATGAAGGTCTCTACTAACACCATCTAGCATGAGAACCCTGCACTACGTCTACAAGTGGCAGTGCCCTCGGAGTCCGGTTTCTTTTGGGTCCCCTCTCATATACTATGTCAATCTGTATCCTCTTCTCCACACATTGGGTATTTCCCTGTATCCTTATCATATGTAATATCTTTCAAATTTCTAACTCCTGTCCTTGCCAGGCAAATCCTTCTCGCCCTGACTTATAAATTTAAATTAAGAAAATTGATATATTAACAATGTTTAGGGGTTTTGACTTAAAATAACAATAACAATCTTTAATGATCAATTTTCTTCAAAGCGAACGTTGGTTCCTATTGATTTTTCTTTTTTCGTCATTTTTCTTCTTCTGTTATAATTAAAGTTTTGAATTGAAATTACATGACTGAATTTGTTATTTATGAAATTATAAAGATATGTATAAAGTTTTCAGATATTTATCTTAGATTAGTATAAAACATAGCACACACTTATATGATATTCCTAATTAACATTTTGAGTTGAAGAAAAATTTAATTACTTCATTAGATCATTAAGTGCATGAAGCAACTCAGTGTATTTGCAGCTAAGAAAATTAATTAGGAATATTATCATTGTGCTTCACATGTTCTACTTTCTGTTTTGGTTTTTTGTTAACAACTTTCTTTTTCTTTTGGTGTTATACCCTGTTTACTAGAATATATATATGGCAAATCTACATGTATATGTTATCTTCAGTTGCTTGCACTCCAGAATTGAAAACAGTGTATTTTTATTTAGTGAAATTGTTAATAATTCTTAGTACTTAAACAGTATATGAAAAGCAGATCTTTTGAATTCTGAAACTTTGCATGTAATAAATATGTATAATAAAAATTGCAACATTCATAAACATTTTCTGCCAGTTTGCTGTTAAAAGGATTTACCTTGTACTTAAAATTGACAAATTTAGTAGCTGATCATACATTTTATTCAAGAGACAGCTATTTAAAGTATGACTGGTACATAGGATTACATCTGCAGATACACAGAATTATAATGCAAAGGAAAATTTCAGAATGCAAGCTATTTTTTTATTTTGGAATTATCCTTTTGTCAATATATGAATTAATTGTTAACTTGATTGGTTTAAATTATTTGTTATTTTAGAATTGCTCAGCATTAGTTAAAAATAAGAAAAATAACAATCAAATTGTTTGTTTTCTTGATTGCTTGTGAACTGATTAAGTTCACATCTTTTACAGGAATAGAAGCTTAAAAATGACATTTGTTTTTCTTTTTTTCCTCCTTAGCTATATTTTCCAAAGCAGATTATAGTTATAGACTGATTGATCGTATTAAAAGAGATTTCTTTATTACAATTTATATCAGTAATATGATGCTGCTAGAGTGAAAAAAAGAAATACAGAATCATGTGATATATGTTAGCACTGCCCTATGCACTTTGTTTTTCTTTAAGCAAATTCAGTTCACAAAGACAAGCATAGTAAATAGCATTTCTTAGTTGAATAAGCACAATACATTAGTATATAAATTTATTTGTAGTACCATTTTTTATTTATATTAAAAACATTTTTGTGTTCTGTGAGCTCATTTACTCAGCACAATTAATGCCACTTTTGTCACTCTTTTACTTCAAGAATATCCCGATGAAGATGGTATGATAAAGTATCTATACCTACAATTTTATGTGTGTATCGTAAATTTTAATATTTACCTCTTTTATTTCTCTTCTTTCTTCACTGTAGAGCAATTTCCATTTTCTGAATGCCATATTTGGTACCAAGTAGCATGCTACTCATATGCTGAGACTGTCCACAAATAAATAATGAGTAAAAGGCAATAAATGAAATACAAAATCTAAATAGGATATAGAATAATAAAATTATTACATGTATAAATTTAGTTTTTGACTAAGAATTTATGTATATAAAATTGAAACAATTTATGAGAGAAAGAAAAGAAATTAAATTAAAAAATGTATAAAGAGCCTATTTCTTATATGAAATGTATTGCAGTATGTTACAGTACCAGTTCAAAACCTTGTAAAACTGACTTTCAAAATATTTCAAACTAATTTCATATGCACACAAAGTATCACCTATATAATGAAGTTGCTAACTACAATAGCTAAGGAAGCCTGTGGCACAACTGTCCATTCTGGGTTAAACCGCTCTGTCCCCCACGTCTGCCATCTACAAGTGTCATGGGTAAATGAAGTTGCTACTTTTATATAATATAAAATAAATTACTATACTCATAAATATTTTAGTAAACGGCTAGAGGTTCAACTGTAAACTGAAAGGTTGGTGGTTGGAACCTAGCTAGGGTTGCCAAAAAATGGAACTAGTTAATTTAGGAGTACAGCAGTGCTGTCTAATGTCGCTGGCCCTTTTTAATATGCATGTGGATACAGTGATCATTGAATGGCAGAATCATCTTAAACATAATTTTAAGATTAGTCAAATAATTTTTGCTGATGATCAAAATAATGTTACAAGCAGCAACATTTCAACTGGAGAAGATAATGGAAACTTATAATTTAAATATATTGGTAATGAAAACAAAAGTAATGGCATCACTTGGGAAATACCCCATAAGGCTGCAAATAATGATTGAAGCAAAGAACAGGTTCAACATTTCAATTATTTAGGATGTGATGTTTCATTTGACTATGACAAAGATATGAAAAATAAAATGTATAAATTTTAAACTATATATATATATATAGGAATATTAGTAGAATGCTAAAAAATAAAATACAAAAAGAAACAATGCTAACATTTTATAAGACCATGGTAATACGATCTTAAATTATGGCTCAGAGAATTGGGTCGTGAATAAGAACAAAAGAAGAAAGATAGAAACAGTAGAAATGAAATTTCTTAGATATGTTGCTGGATATTCCCTCACAAACAGAAGCTATGAGAAGCAAAGCTATCAGAGACCAACTCAAAACATTTAATTTAAATGATAAAATTAAGAGTTACAAACAAAATTGGCATGACCACATACTTAGAATGCAGAATAATAGAATGGCATAACAGGCAATACAGTATAAATCTACTGAAAATAAAGATGTTGAAAGGCCTTAACGCCGATGGAAGGATGACTTTTGAGCTGGAGCCGATCAAACTGGCTTGTCTTCTTGAAAATATGATGAATACTTTAGCAAGTACAAGCACTTTAGGGAGACATAAAATGTCTATGCTATTAAATATCAGAATAGGAGATGTATTATTTTCCCATTATTGTACAAATTACATGACTTTATGACTAATGGGAACCCACCTTGGACTTCATAATGAACAGGCAAGCTTGTACTTTAACTAGTCGGAATGCGGAATTAAATGTACAGTGGACGGTGTATGTAGAATGAAATGTTGGAAAAATGGTACCCATAAATTGTATTGTGTTTATTTCACCCGTTGAAACATGCTACATATGTTATAAGGACATGTCACCTTAAAATACAAAGAAAAGTATACCAAGATACTTAGATGATTATAAATGTAGAGATAAATACAAGATAATGATAACAGAATGCATAATTTTGAAAAATTGAAAAAGATTAATGACTTGAAGAATGAATAAATATCTAGTGCATGTGGCTTTAAAGATGAGAATGACATTTCAGGAACTAAGTGTTGAAATGAGATAATTGAAATTGAGTTTTTATTTATGGATGCTCTACTGAACATCCCATTCTATATTTGGTGAGGAAAATCACTTAATTTTGCTGCAATGTTGACTGAAGTTGTTGACAACTTCTTGGTAATGCCTTCAACTGGAAGTGAAATGCATTGAAAGTAAATCTGTGGTATGTGAAGTACAGACTGTCTCAATTGACTAATGTATTATTTTTAATTATTGCATTATGTTAATTCCAATTTGCCTTTTCAAAGTAACAAAGGATATATTGGAAAATTGTTAATACTACAAAATGTTTTTCATAAATTGTGTGCATTAAAAGATCTGCATTTTTTGTGTACATTTTGTCTACCTGCTACAGTTTATCAATTATACAAACTTATTCAGAATGAAGAGCACTTAATTTCATAGGACATTTACAATATATACAAATATCAAAATTGTAAGAGTCATGTTTGAGGAAAAAAAAAAAAAAAAACAGTAATAAAAACCTTTTCATGTAAAGGGTTATTTGGGGTGGGAGAATTATACTGAAATTCTTGGTGTTGCATCATTAGAAGGTGCTGAAGTTCAGTGCCAAACTAGGTATTTAATCAACTTTTCATTTTTGAAAGTCTGGCTCAACCTTTCCAAACTTTGGCCTACACATGGCTAGTGTCAAAAGAACAATTAATTTCCATTAATTGACCTAATAGGAATTTAATGTCATGTTGGCGCATTGGGCATGGTAGCTCAATGGTTAAGAGCAACCAGATGGAGGCTGGGAGATTCGTGGTTCAAACCCTGGCTATGGCATTGAAGTTTTCAATTTGACACTACCTTTTCATTTTTGAGTTATACTGTTTCCAGACAGACATAAGACAAACAAATATGCACATGCATACACAGATCTTTGCTATATATGGAATCAGGGATCTCAAAATGTATAATTCCAATGAAATCTCAGGATTTAAAGTTTGAGTGGCATACTTTTACTACTTACTATTGATAAAAATGTTAAATGGAAACCTGCTGTAATAAGGAGAGTGTCATATCATGATGCCAGAAGCAAGAATAATCAATAATAATCAATATGTTCAAAAAGGAAATATCTTGCAATTGGAACACCTGTGTAAAGAAAACAGCTAGCAGTAGAAATTGTTGTTTTACATACAGCTGTAAAGCATTTTGGACTAGTGCTGCTCTGAGAGTTGAACATCAAGTGAAATGAATTTGTCATTGTTCTGAAACCTAAGAAATTGGGGGGAAAGAAAAGAAAAAGGAGAACTACTGAGTTAAGTAATTGTTTTGAGGCATAGAACCATTGCAGAGAGACAAGAAACTGATGAACTAAATACTAGTAATATTCTTTCATCACAAATTTATACTATTATCAATATTTAATTATAAATCGTGGTCTTTGAACATGAACATTTATAAACAGCACAGTAAATCTTGTGCTGCAGTAACTCTTCTAAGTTAATAAATTGTACAAAGCTTTCAATATAGTTAATTTTTTCATGAATAAAGGTAAAAAATTGCAAATAGAAATAACTTATAAAATATTTTGTAAGTTATTTGCAACTGAAAAATATACAAGATGCCTGATGAACTACAGTAATCTCATAGGGTTTTAAAAGTTTAGTGGCATTCTAAGCTGAGATTTGTAAAATTCCTTATTTTTGTGTAAGCTTACTCATACATTTGTGGAATTTATTCTTACTTTTCACCAATATCCTTGAGTGTTTCCTTTGTAAGAACGCAATGATTTACTTTTGGTGTCACATTGAATGGATCCTAGTTCCGTAAATCTATCCACAAGATTAAAACTGTTTATCGGGGCACACAAACAGCAAGAAGTCTGTTTATACATTGCCATCTCACTTCCCTATAATAGTTTGTTCTCAGTTATGGTTCACAAATTCAAATGAAAGTTCTGTAGTTGGCTACAATAATCATAATAGAAAGCAAGTTCTTAATATTAAATTTAACTGTCAGTAGTATTTGAGAATAACTGTATAACAGAAGAAGACCATTACCTAACATTTAGAGTTTAGACTTTGGCCTAGAGCATCCCTTATGGGCCAAGGCCTCCTGCCAATTGCAGAGCAGCTCATGTACACTTGGTATAAAACCTACTGCTAGAAAGCTCCAATTTCAAAATTTTTTATAATTATAACATTCCATGTTTTATCTGTGTGTTTAATTTCTTTGCCTAAGTACTCATATTAAATAAAAAATACTGTATTTGTGGACAGTTTCATGCCTAACTCCTGCACTGCGGAGGCTAGCGTTAAGCTCGCTTTATCCTCCCTTGGCATGCCAGTTCATAATCTGCTTGCAGTGAAATTCCACCAGTCTCTCTTAAAACAGATGTACTTGTTTCTACTTTCTGAATTCTTTTACCTTTTAGTTTTTCCAACAAATTAAAGGAATTTCTCTGTAAGGTTACAGCTAAAAACAAAAGCAGAATATAGGCATGTTTGAGCTCAGTTTATGTAATCTTTTTTTAATGCTCTTGGTCATGTACTGTATTTTTCATATTTTCCATACCCTCTAGATGTAGTGCTGAAGTAAGTGTATTGTTCTGTAACAACTTATAAATAGATGTAATTTAAGAATAGAACAAATAGGAAAAAGTTGGAAAATATATGGAAGCTTCAACATAGCTGAAATTGAAGTACTGAAGAATCCCTTCTGCATAATAACCATAAGTAATTATATTAAATATAATTACTCATGGTATACATATTATTCTACATTTTAATTACTAAGTACAGACTGGTGCATACACATTTACCAATTTCAGTTGGCAGAACTATTTGGTGAAAGTGTAACAACTATATTTGACCATGAAAGGAAGGATTTACACATTTTTGGAGTGCATTCTTGTGTTAATGTTTCAAAACAATGTATTTCAAATATTCTCCATCTTTTATTTATAGACTACAGGTTATGTTTACATGAAATATTGCACCATTTCTATAGAATGGAATGAATTTCATGATATTATCATTTTCTCAATGATTTACATATGCTGGGAAAAGAATGTTTTCTTCAGATATCCATAGGAAGTAATTTAGAGAAGTTAAATCCAGTAGGATAATGACCCAGGTATCAGAAGAACAACCAATTCTGCAAACTAACTTCAGAAGAAAGTCAGACTTAGGCATACTTGTATATGCCAGATAATATTCTTGGGAAATCAACCATGAGTAAGAGTTGGTGTATAATGAAAAGAAAATAGGTAGTTGGAATCATGGTCCAAGATTATGATGTAAGTCTCTTTTTAAGAAATCAGGCATCTCTCCTGTCCCATCCCTCTATATATCTGAAATAATCAACAAGACAGATTCCCTTTATAAAGAATAAAGTGACACATAAACATTATATAAAACAACACAATTCTGCATCTTCGTATGCACAACACCTCTCTTTCAAAAGGGCATACTGCACTCTGATATAAATTTATACAACGCTCTAAAATTCCTAAAGAAGAAATTAACCAAGTAAAAAAATTTGAACTATCCCTAAAAGCACATATAATTTGTCACTGCTTTTACTCAGTTCAAGATTTCCTGCTTAAATGATAGCAGACACTAGATTTTCACTCATGTATGAATATAAAGTGTTAACACAAATGACCTTTCAGGTTTTAAACGCATCTAATTTGTGTTTAATAAAACTTAAAGCGTGAAACTAGCACCGCTGGAAAGTGAAATCAAAAGGTTTTGTTAATAGTACCTTACAAATGTTCCATGTAAGCTCCTTGGTAACATGGCACATATCAAGTAACCTGTAACCCACAGCATAAATACCTGCAACGGAGTCAGGCCTGCCAACCTGACTGCGGGCCTCATGCCTACATATTGTGACTTTGTGGGTTCGTGAAATAACGAGGTTACAAAACACAAAAACTACACTTTATTTTCCTAGCAATACACCGTTTACCATTACAAAATTGCTAGATCACCTCAAAACTGTTTATTTTTCAAACACTTCCCTCAACTGTCTCGCTTCCGGTAACGATCGGCCCCGAATTTTTCCGAATCTCCACCGGCCATCATTTATTCATCGGCTTCGCGAGTCTACCGCCAGGGTGACACTGCTCCCTCCTCAAGGCTGGTCGTCCCGAACAGCGCCTTCATAGCGGGCCAGGCGATCCAGGTGTACCACCAACATCTTTCCTCGGGGCACCTTCTGGATGCGGTAGACCACGTCGTTAATCCTCTTCACCACACGGTACGATCCTTGCCATGGCTGCTGAAGCTTCGGGCAGTGTCCCTTGGTCCGGGTCGGGCGGTACAACCAGACCAGGTCACCTTGCTGGAACCCTTGGCTGTTGGCTTGCCTGTCGTATCGGGTTTTCATGCAGTCGCTCACCTTCTGGATGTTCTGGCGAGCCATCTCGTGCATGTCGTGGAGGTCGTCCACCAAGTTCTCCACATACTCGGTCGCTGGCTGTTTCACCCCCGGAGGGCTACCAAAAGCCAGGTCACAGGGGAGGCGTAACTCTCGGCCGAACATTAAGCTGACTGGCGTGATTCCCGTGGTGTCGTGTGTTGATGAGCGGTAGGCCAGCAAGAACAGTGGCACCTTGACGTCCCAGTCTCGCTGATGGCTGGCCACGACCTTCCTCAAGTGTTCCTCTAAGGTCTAGATGTACCTCTCGACCATGCCATCCGACTGGGGATGTAGAGGTGTTGTGCGGGTCTTGTTAACCCCAAGTCTCTCTAGTGCCTCCCTCATCAGGTTGGACTCAAAATTGGTGCCTTGATCACTGTGCAGCTCTAATGGCACCCCAAATCGGCAAAACACTTGCTCCACGAGGTAGTCTGTGATTGACCTTGCCTCTTGGTTCGGGATGGCATACACCTCCGGCCACTTAGTGAAGTAATCCACGACCACCACCAGGTACTTGTTGCCTCAGTCGGATATTGGGAACGGTCCAGCAATGTCAACGGCGATCCGTTCGAATGGCGCTCCGACGTTGTACTGTTGCATGCGACCCCGGCTCTTAGTCTGGGGGCCGCGACTTGCCGCGCACACGTGACATTGACGGCACCATCTCTCAGCATCTGCTCGGAGCCTCAGTCAGTAGTAGCGCTGCCGTAGTTTGTCAATCGTCCGGTTCGCTCCCAGGTGTCCTCCTGAAGTACCGGCGTGCACTTCTTCCAAGACTTCCGGAACCTTACTCCGGGGAAGTACCAACTGTTCTCTCTGCGTCTTCCCATCGGGTGATTCCCATACCCGGAACAGCACACCCTCTCTGGTCTTCAACGAGTCCCACTGGGCCCAGTAAGACTTGTAGGTGGCGCTCCTCGGTGCGACCTCCGCCCAGGTTGGTCTCGTCCCTGCCTCCACTTCCTTCAAGAGTGGCCCCAAGTCTGCTTCCGCCAGCTGCTCCCTCCTCAGGCCTGCGCTATCCCAGCCATCCGCAGGCATTGCCGTGACTACTCGAACTGCTGCGGCATGCTTCTTCTCCACTCTTGTGCATTGGCCGCACTCTTTTGGACAGGGTCTTCGGGACATAGCGTCCGCGTTACCGTGACTCTTCCCTCTGCGATGTTCCGAGGTGAAGTCGTACTCCTGCAGCCTCTGAACCCCACCTGCTGTCTGGCCTTCCGGTCGCGCCGTCACTATCACTTCGCTCCTCGCGGGGACAACCACGGCTTCGCTCAAGACGACCCTGCCAATTCCAAGGCGCTCTTCTGGTTGACGGAGTATAACCTCTTCCCCGTTGCGCCGCAGGACCTTCCTGGCGACGTCGACCGTCGCCTCGTGGCTCCTGAGGGCATCCAGTCCCAGAATCACCTCCTCAGCCACCTTCGCGACGAACACCCACAGACGCACGGCACTCCGTCCCAAGGTCAGCTCCAGCAGGGCCTCCTTCTCCACAGGCATAGTGTCGCCCGATGCCGTCACAAGCTCGTATGGTCGGCTCGGCTTCCTCGTCGGCAAACCCTTCGCCACGTCAGGTCTGATGATGGTCACGGCTGCCCCGGTGTCCACCAGCACGCGGCACGGATTTCCTCTTACCCAACCGTCCGCGATGAGGTTGTCATCCATCCGCCGGCTGACGGCGCGGATTGTCATTCGAGGGGATGGTGGTAATGGCGCCGACGTACCCCTCTCCACGACGGCCCTTACTCGTTTTCCGGCTGCTCTTCCTGGTGTGGGCAGTCTCTCCGCAGGTGTCCGGGCTGTCCACACCCCCAACACAGGCCACTAGGAGTTCGCCGGCGTCCCACAGCTGGTCTTCTGTCTCCGGCGTAGCGGACACTCCTCGTTCTCGACGTCGGGATAGATGCTACCTTGGCCGCCTCCATCCTTAATGCCGCTGTCAGCGCCCCGTGGACGGTTTTATAATCGCCGAGCATTAGGCGCTGACGAATCTCCGTGTCCCGTACCCCGTCGACAAAGTTGTAGGCGGCTTCCCGGGATACGAACTCCAGTGGCAGGTCAACCAAGGCCTTGCTAGCTAGCTGCTCAATCGCTATGGCTAACTCCTGCAGCGTCTCCCCCGGCTGCTGTGACCTTGCCTTTAGTTGGCTGCGGTACGCTGCGGCTAAGCGGTGGTTCCCGAAACGATTCTCCAGGGCCTCCCCGATGTCCTTGGGCGCCGCCGTTGTCTGCACCGCGTTTAGGACTTCCGCGGCCCGTCCCTGGAGGCTGGCTATTAGCTGTGTGGCCTCCTCCTCCGGTGACCATCTGTTGTGCTTGGCCACTGTGTCGAACTGGCGGCGGAAGACCTCAAATGTTGACGCGCCGTCATATTTCGGCGGTTTGACGCGCGCAGATGTTGTGTCGCGTCCCGACACCTCGGCCTTCAAATCCTTCAGTTTCCTGCCGACGACGTCCTCTACTATGATGTTCAGGGTCTTGACGCTGGTGTCGGCCTTTCCCTCCAGGTCGTCAACGCGGCTCGCCAGGTCCTCGACGCGCTCGTCCACTTGGCCCATCCGCTTGCCCAGCTCCGTCACGTTATCCCTCACGCCGGCCAACTGTTCTTCAAACTTCACGGCAAGGGCCTCGTTTGCCGCTTTCATCTCCGTGGCCAGGCTGTCGTTCGCTGCCCTCATTTCTGTGGTCAATTCGGTCTTTATTTGTTTCAACTCCGCGGCCATGTTGTTATTTGCCACTTCTGTTTTTGCAGCGAGGTTTTCATTTGCCGTCTTCATTTCTTCCATTTTCTCTAAAATCTTTGCCAATGCAGCTTCCATTGTCGTATGTTCCACTTCTGACACCAGTTGTGACTTTGTAGGTTCGTGAAATAACAAAACGAGGTTACAAAACACAAAAACTACACTTTATTTTCCTAGCAATACACCGTTTACCATTACAAAATTGCTAGATCACCTCAAAACTGTTTATTTTTCAAACACTACCCTCAACTGTCTCGCTTCCGGTAACGATCGGCCCCGAAGTTTTCCGAATCTCCACCGGCCATAATTTATTCATTGGCTTCGCAAGTCTACCACCAGGGTGACAATATGCAAGGCAGTATGTGATCATCCAACTGATACAGTGAGAGGACGTGATCAGCATCATGGCACCCCCAGCCGGAAAGGTCGCATTCTACACCAGGATTTGCTATCTAGCGTAGCTCCTTAATTTCCTCATGATACTGAGTGGGCACTAGTCCTCTACCCAGGATTTAAAATCTGCATCCCCCAGGGGTGGGATTGATCCCAGATGCGTTCCATGGCAGGGAACCAAAGCACAATGCTCTAACCCACTAGGCCACGGTGCAGGATGCACATATCAAGTCTGTAGTCCATTTCTGTCTAGATATGTTCTAAATATGATGGTCAACTACGTGATATGCACTCTTATGTCAGTGATGATCTGGGAGGGTGTGGTTTGTACACAAAATCTTTAATATAACTCCACATGAAAAAAGTAAAGGGATGTCAGATTTGGCTAACTTGGAGGCCAATAAAGTAGTTTTCTATCACCATCACCAGCAGGCCCAATCCATCTGTTCAGTGGCCTAAGCTCAGCTCCTCTTACAAATACACCTTCTTATCATAAAATCAGAGTGCCACTAAAGAAATGATGGTTCACTGGGTGGATCTACACCATATTTTGTTAAAAGATGTCATTGAACAACAATTACAGACGGATTAGCATGGTACTCAAGAACACAGAATGCTTGCCTGACATCTGTATCAGCAATATTATAACTTTCAAAAATGCACAATGTTGTACACGGTCATATATCATTGTTATCAACTGTGATACTATAATGGAAACTTTTTAAGTTTCTCTTTCCATTTGTACTAGTTTAATGTTTTCAAGTTTCATTAAACACAAGTTGCACATGTTTGAAACCTGAAAGTATATTTCTGGTAATACTATATATTCTTGTTTCCATTATATATTGTAACAGATATCCTTTGAAAATGCTGTACATATTGTATGTACTTTTGTACTTATACAATTAATTGGATCAACTTAGTAACATACCACCATGTGTACTGAAGTTATTGCACCTTCTTCTAAGTTATTTATGAAATCTTGGCTATTAACCCTCAAGTAATTTGGGGGGGCCAAATGTGTAGCCCAGCCATTTTGTTTTTGCAAGTGTGCAACTTCTGCATTTATGATGGTGAGGGTTTTGATAGTTTCTTGATGCAATGTGCTGTCAGTGGTCAGCTGGCATTAATATATTTTAGTAAGATGGTATTGTTATTTGCAATTAAACTTAGTTGCACACAGCTGGTCTACATTTGTAGCCTGCGCGACCACTAATGTAACAATTGTTGAAATGGCTGCTAAGAGAAAGGTTTGTCATGTGGGAGTTCCTGGTGACGATTTGCTAATTACCCAATGGCTTAATGAAGCTCTAAATGAAAGTAGTGAAAGTGACATTGAACTTGATACAATGATGAGGGAGAAGAGGATCATGTTTCCTCAGATGTGCATTTCTCAGATACAGAGGAGGCCTGTGATGAAAATGAATCAAGTGATGGAGCAACAGATGGTGAACCATGTAATTATTATTATATGGCTAAAGATAACTTTAAATGGAGAAAGAAACAGCCCCATCAGAATGTTAGGGCATGTTCGCACCATACTGTTCTCCATCTTCCTGGAACGAAAGGCCAAGTTAAATCTGTTGCATCTGAATTTGAGACTTTATAACTTTTCCTGGATACCAATGTCATAAAGTTGATAACCACTTGCACAAACATTTATACTCATATAACTAAAATAAAAGACCAACTTCAGTGTGATTGTGATGACAAACTAGCAGATGAAACAGAGATTTGAGCACTCATTGGTGCACTGTTTCTAACTGGTGTCTTAGGTAATAGTAAAAACAACAGTAAACAAGCATGGAATAATTCTAAAGATTCTGGAGTTGAGGATGCTACTTAGAAGTGAGTCATCTTAGGTATTTGTTCCTAATGTGCTACCTCGATTTGATGATTTTCATGACCATCATAACCGGAAAGAAATTGACAAGCTAACATCTATCAGAGAACTTTTTGAATTAATTATTCAGAAATTTCAAAATGTATATTCATCAAATTAATATTGCACAATAGATGAAAAACTGTTGGCATTTCGCAAAAATTGTCCTTTGTATGTATACATAGCCAGTAAACTCGTCAAATATGGGTTTAAGGTATTTGCATAAGTGTGCAGCAGGACTGGATACTCAGCGAATCTGGAAGTATATGTAGCCAGAAGATCCATACTCTCTTTATAATTCAGCTAAAGATGTAGTATTGAGAATGGTTGATCCTATAAATGGAACAAACAGGAATGTAACTATTAAATTTTAGATGAGTCGCATTTTTTACACATCTGCTTCACTTTCGTACCTATTTTGAGGACATGTTTCGCAAATCTTCGTTTGCATCTACGGCTCTTGTGCGACTGACGCTAGATCCAGCGGTGTGGGTAATTCTGGGGTTGTTGCTGCCATCTGTTGATTTAGTGATGAACTGAAATGTGGAATTCTCTTCTAGCGGGATTTCAAAGTTCATTAGTTGGTTTTTATGTTTTTCTATGTATATCCTCTCCCATATGACGAGTTCACTATGTTTTTGTACGTATTTTAGTAATTCTGTGCTATCTTCAATTTCATGATTTTCAGACCAGAAATGAGCTGCTATTGCGGACTTTTCAATATTTTTGTATCTTAAGTGCCTGAAGTGTTCTTTCTTTCTAGTGCCTATGTTCCTTTTTGTCCTTCCTATGTAAATTTTTTCACAGTCTTTACACTTAATTTTGTAAATGCCTGACTTTTCCTCTGGTTTTATCTTATCAGTATTATTACTGTGAAGTAGGTTTTTAATGTTGTAATTGTTTTTTGGTGCCAATGTTATATTGTATTTCTTGAATATTTTTTGGAACTTTTTTGTGGCCCAGGGGTGGTAAGTAAATTTAACTGATTACAACTAGTTTATGTCGTCTCTGGTAGAAGAATTACTGGAAGAGAAGAAGCTGACATATGTTGGAAAGATTCAGCACAATAAAAGAGAGATATCACAATAGCATAAGTTCAGCCCAAAAAGGGAGGTAAACTCTTCACTGTTTGCATTCCATGGATATATGTGTCATATTGTCTGAAAAAGAACAAAACAGTTTTAGTCTTGTCAACTATGCACCATGGAAAACATATTAATCCTGATTCAGATGAGTGAAGGAAACCTGAAATGATCACATTTTATAATCACACAAAAACTGGACTTGACTTACTTGGCCAACTTTGTGCAAAGGACGATGTTGCTCTGACACAAGATATTGGCCTATGATCACTTTCTTTGACTTACTCAACATCAGTGTGATCAATACTGTATGTATTTTTTCTGTGACTCAGAAGTGCAAGAAAATCAAACAATGCTTGTCTCTTGATACAATATCTTGGGAGATCATAAAGCCTCAAATAGCAAGAAGAGCAGAACTGAAACCTATATCAGTCTCTCTAAGAAGTGTGCTAAGATTCTTCTTGAAATTGAAGAAGTTCCCAGAATACAAGTCACACAGTGTGACAAAAGGGTAGGAACGTGCTACTTATGAGGAAGAAGCAAGGATAAATCTACCAGGAAGAGCTGCAACATGTGTCAAAAAAAAAAAAGATTTACAATAATCATTTTATGGCGGTGGATAAAGAGTGTCTACAAGAGGAATTGTAATTCAAAATAATATTTTGTGCTTGTGCCATATTTTCAGACTGTTAGTAGACATTCATACTGTGATTGTTGAAGCAATGTAAACATTTAATACATTCTGCATTATATATTCTTGTTTTCACTGTTATTAACTTGATTAAAAAGATTCAGGAATGTAAAGGAATAATTAAAACAAGTTTACTGCATATTTTAGAAGACACATTTTATAACTTAATACCAAATTATCGTGAAACAGTAATGAAACTCAATTTGAATGTAAGTAAACACTATAAAGAGATAAAGGAATTTTCCAAGAGGTTATTAAAACAATTATAAACAATGCATAAAGTAAATTTTACATATGTAGCCCACACAACCACTCACATCATAAAGCATCACATGACTACTCGAGGGTTAAGAAATCCATTTTTTTACGTGAATGAATTTTGTGATTTCAAATGTCAGTAATTAATATCATCAGTCATATGATGTATAATAGAAGTCTGTTGTAATGTCTTACATTAATTCATGATTCATTGATTATCCAATTAAAACCAGTGTTTGCCCATTATTTACACACTTCTGAAGACAATCTGTCATGAAACTGATGCTATTCAAAGAAAATGGTATGATGTTTCACACAAAAATTTGGATGGATGACATATTAAAGATGTTTTCAATAACTATGCAAGTATGTCTATAAATGCAAATGTGTAACCAAGCATTTATGATCAATTAATATAGGTTGTTATACTTTCACTCTTTGTTTTGTCGCTGAAGTTGGGAGACTCTACCTGCATTACTCTGTACAGTAATTTCATTTTTTTTTTCCTTTCTTTATGTAATCTATGTTGAAGAATTTCATTATAAATAAATGAAATATGAAGTAAATACATAGACTTATGAGTTATGATGGGAAATGGGAAACATTTTACATTACAGCTCTTATGAATGTTGATTTTCTTTGGCCCTTTGGAAAGCACAGCTTTAATTTTATGCATATAAATGCACCTGCAAAATTTAAACAAAATAACTGCTGATCAATGTCTCCCTTCAAATAGATTTGCATCTCATGATAATTCAAAGTAGAATGATATGTAGGTGCAGCATATTGATTAATTTGAGAGAGATGCCCTTGATTACTACTTCTTAATTTTAACATGAATGTAGTTATGCTTTACTACATTTTCTTATTTTGTTTTTAACATTTATGTATCATTTGCTACTGCTTTGACATTCACTAAAATCAAATATACATTTGATAACTCTATTGGTTCTGGAAAATACTCAGTAACTTTCTTACTTATTGTGAAATTCAGACTTGTAAAAACAATTAAGCCTCTTAATTAAATAAGTTAACTGTTATCATAAAGATAACAGACTATATTATACAGGGGTGCAGTGATATAAAAAAATAACAGAATAAAGTTAAAGATGATGTGCAGACTATAAGTTCGAAAAACTTTAAAAACCAAATTATTAGCTACTTCACTGTAAATATTGCCAACTCTTGCTTGCAGTGTTCTAACGACTACGGAAATTGGCGTGAATGAGACTGATATTTATTTGTTGACTGTAGTATAGGTACTAATTGCTTTATTGTTTTTATTTCTGAATTCAAGTACTCTATATCTTGAGTTGTTTGATGTAATTTATTCATTTGCCTAGCAACTTGCACTTGCGTAATTTTTAAAAAATAGAGAGATTTAGTAATAAACTACATGTTCAATAAATAAAAGTAAGAAGGCTGCAAATAAATAAAGTCCACATTTACGTTCCAAATATGTTACAAATTACAAGAGAAAATGAAAATACAAGATAGATAAAATAAATTAATCAAAGGCATTTTTTTAAAATGCATAAATGTAGATCTTTATCCTTAGAACAACATATGAAGTCCTTCAGCATATGATGTAATTTTACTTCAATAATCTATCTAGCAATTCATATCACTGAGGAAGTTCTTGGAAAAATACTTATTTAAAATCTCTAAATCTCTCAAATTTCAAAGCAGGATTTTTTCTTGTCAAAACCTGATCACCCAATCATTGTAATCTATATGTATACAAATACAATAATTTGTAACTTATAAAACTTCACTTATCTTTAAGAAATGATGACCGTATTTTTTTACAAAATTGAATAGGGTTGCAATTTCGTGAATAAATCATCCACATCATCAGCTCGAACCATCAACAAACATGGTTTGATGGTTCGAGCTGATGATGTGGATGATTTATTCACGAAATTGCGACCCTATTCAATTTTGTATAAAATACGGTCATCATTTCTTAAAGATAAGTGAAGTGCTTTACGTTACAAATTATTATATTTGTATACATTTGTTTGCTTCACTGTTAATAGCTTCATATTTTACATACTGTAATCTATGCTGCTCAAGCTTTAGGTGATGACAAATTTTCAAAATGAAGCTCTCCTGGCGCAGCACTGAAAGGCTTAAAATAAGTAACAATTCATCTAGGTAGAGACAGAAAAATATGTATTTTCATTTTCCTTTATAAGCAAGTCCGTAACCTATTTAAGTACCACTGCATCCCTGATTTAATAATAGAGTAAGAGTTTGATACAGAATCTTTGGTTTCTGTAATGCTATAAAAAGAAAGTAATGTATATAGAGCTCTCAAATCAAATTTTTCCTTAATTTTAATTCTTTCTTGGCAACATAAACTTAAATTAAAACTAAATTTCTTAGAACTTTATTGGTTTTCCTAGGGATACATTTATCTCTTCTTAAACAGACATAGAGAGTAAAACTGTTACTATCATTATAATATTTTAAATGGTAAAGGCTACCCAATAATAGTTTTCCCTTGGAAACATTTATATTTTGTGCAGTGTGTTATACAAATTCCTCCAGAAAATTTCATGAAACCTACGAATGAGACTGCACATATATCTACCTTCCCTCTGCATGGATTGTTTCTACATAACTGCATTTTATCATAACTCATGAACACTTTCTTACATAGCTCTTTTCCTTTCTCATTACAAGTCACAGCTTAATTAGAATAAGTGTAAATGTTTGGCAACAGGAAGAACAAGTATGATTGGTATAAGATCATTACTAATGAAGATATCAGAAATTAATAAACTTGCTAGAAAAAATGCATGCTGTAGTGTTTGAAGCAGGACCACTATATAAGGGAAAAGTATGGAGAACAGTAGGTGAATTGTAAAAATGAATACAATTCATAAAGACTTGTTTAGGTCTTTTGAGAGCCTCAACATTTCGAAAGAGGTAGAAGATGGTAACATTCTTAAACACTGACAGTAAGTACAAGAAAAATGGAGAGTAAGTTGTTTCCCTAAGATTCAAAGTATCTTAGAACAATTGGAATGGGATATTTGAGCATGTAGTGGGGTCAGAGTGTTCAGAAAGGTCTTTGGATGAAAGAAACAGCAAGGACAAAAGATTTGGAGAAGGAGATTTCAGCGAGCTTAAGGAGGGAAATGTCATATGTGGCACATACATTTTTGAAGGCAGACTGGGTCAGTGAGAGTATGTAGAAATATCTATAAAGCAAAAGGAAAAGAATATGTATGGGTAAAAGGGGGACATTATTAGTAAGATAACTTAAGCAAAGAAGCATGTATTTATATAGCTATATAGGATATAGCAATGTAATGCTCCTAAAGAGTAATTTTTAAAATTTTATTTTATATAGATGCTCTTTAACTGCTGTGATTCAGCATTCCATTCTATACTGGCATGAGAGACTACTTAATTTTCTTTGGAGGCCAGTTTAGCTTGAGGTTCATTTACATGCCCAACATGGGATCATCGGATTTACTTCGTTTACAAAGGAAGCCAAGCAAAGCCCCAAAAAATCCTCACTCCATATCATATATCATTGTTGATATGACAGATGAATGGTAAAAGATAATTGGTATCCATTGAAGAGCAGTTTTTCAAAACTGATAAATGCAGAATGTCAAGTTTTTTTAGGAAACATGAGTTTTTTGTACCTAAACATAGATGTTAGAATTTCAATACTTTGTCCAGTATTAGGTCTCACTGTTTTAAACAAAGTGTCGATGTAAAGAAAATTTTCAGTATGAACAACTACAGAGTGATTTATTTTTGTTTTTGTTCTTTATTTGTAAGCAATTATTTATTTAGTATTACAACAATTCCTATATATAAATAAATAGTAAACTTTTTTGTTAGTCTACATTATTTGTTATTACCAGGGTCCGTATTTCGATGACCTAAAAATGTCTAAAAAAAAATGAGCAATAAAATGAACAAAAAATTACTTTAAAAGTTTATCTTTATTTCACAGTATTAGAGTACAGCACAATAATTCTTACATCTTAAATATTGGAAAGTAAAAATGAATATTAATTTAAACTTATGAATTTGTATATGCTAGGAAACTGAAATTTATTTTACCTTGAAAAAGCTATTTGTAGTCAGCTTTTAACACTCCATCACTTACATATAGAGACGATAGTCGACCTTCAAGGTTGAAAATGGAATCAGTAGCTCCTGAAACTAGCCCCTAAAAATAAAAATGTAATTTTTCTTTTAATTTGGACGTCACTGTTACTAAATCCCTCCAAACACACATAAGATTTTTAACTTATTCACAATTATTGCAGTAGGCAAGGAACATGCACAAGTTCTCAAAGGTTAGGAAAAGCCTGTCATCAGAATCACATTTTTGTACTGCAAAAAGTTCCTTTCCACATCAGCTGTTAAAACTGGAACATTCTTGAAATATGTTAAACCATTGGCAGTAACATCTTTTAAATGCAGAAGTATAAAATCTTTCACCAGTTAGCATTTGAAAACTGTGACATAAAATTCAGCACTCCAACACAAAGTTTTGTACCCAGAGCTTTTTCAAGAACACTTTCTTCTTTCTTAGATACCCTTCTTCCAACTTTTCTTCCTACACTTTTGAAATCAGATGCAATTTTGTTAACCAGAGTTACAGATCTTTCGAGATTTCCACCTTTCTCCTGTACATGTGTGTTGCTCCTGTTGTTTGTGTTAAGCAATGGAAATTTGTTTTTATGAAGGCTAGCTGTTCTATAATTTTAGTGCTTGAAAACACTGTTTTAGTCGTATCAATTGCAATAGTAAATTGCTGAATATATCCAGTTGCCCCATTGAGTGATAGTTCTGGTAGGAGTTGAACACCAGGAGCCATGGACCTGAATAGCAGTTTATGAGAGGGAACCTTGACAACAATTTGCTTTGTCTTTGTCACTAGGCAACTCACTTGAGAAAAATGTGCTCTAAATGCTCTGCCACCCACATACAGCATATGCTAAGCAAGTAACGTCCACTATATTCAGGAGGGGGGGGGGGGGGAAATTGTATTGACTTTGCTGCTTTCACACTGTATGGAACTGCATCAGTCAAAAAGTAAGATATCATTTCGGAACACTCAGATCATAACAAAAACATTCATTTTTTCAAAGAGTCTACAAATTGTGGAGTCATTAACAGTCTAATACTCACTTGTAAGCAGAAACACTTCACCTAGTCTGTTGATCTCCATTATACTAATGATTACTAAATTTTGAAGGTAAATTTCTATCTTTATGACTGGTTGGAATCTCTTTTCAGCAACTAGCTCTTTGCTTTGCTTAGATAAAGGTTATATTGTACCCATAATAGAGAAAACCAACCATTCACTTAAACTATGTTTCACAAATTTTGTTTTTGAAGTAGTTTTAGAAAAACTTGAAGTAAAATAAGTCAAATCTGTAGATGTATAAGATATCATGTTTATTATTCAATATCACAATTTAATCTTTCAGTTGTGTGAAATGAATAATTTGCTTTTTTAAATATAAAAATGACTTTGAACAAAAGGGAAGTAAGGCTCCTAATGATTTCATTCTATATATAAAGCCTCAAGCATTAGAAAGAAGTACCTGAACTTATTTAGCATTTTCACATCCAAGTGCACAATTATTTTATCTTTTGAACAGTGAAGTTCAAATCTAAGTGCTTTTTTCACTCTTTTAGCCTGAAATCACCAAAAATGTTGCAGTTCATGGGGTAGATACCACAACAAGAAAATTCTAACTTAAAAGCTCCATTCTGCACACTTGGATGCTAATTTCTGATATATTTTTTTCGCAGTGGCAGAAGATGATTATCTAACATTTTTATTTGGTAGTTTAATGCATCATCTTCCCTTTCAAAATAGTGCCTTTTTCACTTTTGTTTCATTTCTTGCAGAAATTAATTTCAGTCTGTCTCCTAATGTGCTTTTAGTCACACAGAACAGCTCATTTGCTCCCCTAATGCTTAGTATCCCTCCACTTACATCAACAATTGCTAATTTCATGTTTTCCGCTATTCCTCCCCATATTGGTTTGAAACAAATGAAATAAACCAACTGATAAAGCTGTAAATATGTTTGTCCAATAGTGTACTCTGAATTCTTGTCCAATATTGGGTGCACTACACATAAAACTTGAACAAGTCACTACACATAATACATTTAACACTAGAAGGACCGGTGAGTATGGTCTACCGAAAAGGACCAACCCGTCATTTTGACGGGTGCAGCTTTATTTGCCCTTTTTAAAATAGCAAACAAATTTGACTGCATACCAGTTTATTTAATATTATTAATACAGTTTACCAGTGTATAATTTTACTTTTGTCTGAAGAATTGCATGGTAAAACAAACATTTTAAGCCTAAAAATTAATCCAAATATATACAATAACCAAATGTGAAACGGACAGCTTCCCTCAGCAAACACACGTGTTTCAACATAAAATTTTGATTATTACAGTATATAGTAGAAAAAACACTTATAAACCTGATTTCGCTCATTCAAAGTCACCTGCAGTATCGTAGCACCTAACACACGTGTATTAGTATTGCCTAAACATGGTCCACAAACATACGTGCTACACTTGATACTTTGAATTTGCATCAACTAAAAGACAAAACTTTATTCCAAATATATCCGGTTTATTGCTCATATATTGCTCATCCACAGTGATATTTTCACTTGGAATGTAACACTGCAAGGAATTAGCAATAAAAGGATTCCAGAAAGGAGAAGCAACTGCAAAACGATCTGTACTTAGTGCTTGAGACTGTGTGTCCTTGTCATCAAATCGCATAAACGATAAAATTTCAGCAAATTTGTTTCTGCTCATTGTGTTCCTGAAAAATGGTGGTCCCCAGATATTCGACCATAACAACATGACCAGAAAGTTTTATGCTCCAATACCTCGTAAATACATAAGTGGTAGCACCAATTACACCACTTGGGCAATAAAGCTTTCTTACTCATCAACAAAGGGTCTGCAGAGTGCCATAAACCAATCAGGAGGGAAAACAACAACAGATGTGGACAGATCCAAAGGCTACTGTTCATGGATAGAGTCAACATGAAAAATTCAATGCCATGGCCGGGATTTGAACCACGGATCTCCTAGTTTCCGTCCAGTCGCTCTTAACCTTTGAGCTACCATGGCCAACGTCCGTCCTGACATTAAATTCTCCAGTTGACTCATATATTTCCCCGGTAGACCACTAGGGGCTCTCGCATCCGAGATACACCGATTGTGGCGACTTACTATTGTAAGTACTTAAGTCCCAGGCTTCATCATTTAACTCTTATTATTTAGTTAATTGATGGAAATTAATCATTTCTCCACACTAGCCGTATATAGGCTAAGATATTTGATGGATAGAGTCAACATGAAAAATTCAATGCCATGGCCGGGATTTGAACCACGGATCTCCTGGTTTCCGTCCAGTCGCTCTTAACCTTTGAGCTACCATGGCCAACGTCCGTCCTGACATTAAATTCTCCAGTTGACTCATATATTTCCCCGGTAGACCACTAGGGGCTCTCGCATCCGAGATACACCGATTGTGGCGACTTACTATTGTAAGTACTTAAGTCCCAGGCTTCATCATTTAACTCTTATTATTTAGTTAATTGATGGAAATTAATCATTTCTCCACACTAGCCGTATATAGGCTAAGATATCAAATATCTTAGCCTATATACGGCTAGTGTGGAGAAATGATACTTAAGTACTTACAATAGTAAGTCGCCACAATCGGTGTATCTCGGATGCGAGAGCCCCTAGTGGTCTACCGGGGAAATATATGAGTCAACTGGAGAATTTAATGTCAGGACGGACGTTGGCCATGGTAGCTCAAAGGTTAAGAGCGACTGGACGGAAACCAAGAGATCCGTGGTTCAAATCCCGGCCATGGCATTGAATTTTTCATGTTGACTCTATCCATCAAATATCTTAGCCTATATACGGCTAGTGTGGAGAAATGATTAATTTCCATCAATTAACTAAATAATAAGAGTTAAATGATGAAGCCTGGGACTTAAGTACTTACAATAGTAAGTCGCCACAATCGGTGTATCTCGGATGCGAGAGCCCCTAGTGGTCTACCGGGGAAATATATGAGTCAACTGGAGAATTTAATGTCAGGACGGACGTTGGCCATGGTAGCTCAAAGGTTAAGAGCGACTGGACGGAAACCAGGAGATCCGTGGTTCAAATCCCGGCCATGGCATTGAATTTTTCATGTTGACTCTATCCATCAAATATCTTAGCCTATATACGGCTAGTGTGGAGAAATGATTAATTTCCATCAATTAACTAAATAATAAGAGTTAAATGATGAAGCCTGGGACTTAAGTACTTACAATAGTAAGTCGCCACAATCGGTGTATCTCGGATGCGAGAGCCCCTAGTGGTCTACCGGGGAAATATATGAGTCAACTGGAGAATTTAATGTCAGGACGGACGTTGGCCATGGTAGCTCAAAGGTTAAGAGCGACTGGACGGAAACCAGGAGATCCGTGGTTCAAATCCCGGCCATGGCATTGAATTTTTCATGTTGACTCTATCCATCAAATATCTTAGCCTATATACGGCTAGTGTGGAGAAATGATTAATTTCCATCAATTAGCTACTGTTCATACTTCCGTACCTGTCAAAATGACGGATGACAGTCCTTCTAGTAGGAGTTGCTTGTACCAGTTTGTAGAAAGGTCCAAAATGCTTAATTCTTTGTGGACATGTTTGTCATAAGTATTTATTAAAAGTTGTAGAACATAGAAAGTGTAGAAAAATATATCAGCAAGAAATAAGTCTTCTAAATCTGTGCATCTGTCAAAATGACGGGTGCGGTCCTTCTAGTGTTAAACAAAAGCAATGCCTTCGTCCATAGTTTTAGATTAACATATGTAAATAATTTTCAATGCTTAAAAGTATATTTGACTCACCAGTATTGTAGTATCAGGTTAAAAAATTATCTTCATGCAGCAGGAAGCAAGTCACAAATAAGAAACCTGTTTTTTACATGATCAATTGTTTGTTCATAGTCACACAATGGTCCATTTCCGACTTGCCTCTAGAAGGTCTAACACTACCTGAGTTAAATTTGCTGACACATGCCGAAAACCAGAAACTGATACTGTCTGATATAGGTTTCCATTTGATACCAGGTGACTTTCCCGTATACAAAGATAAGTATGTGCTCCTCATATGGTTGCAAATCAGTTACATAGTAAAGTAAGCTTTAAAATACAGCTATAAAAAACATCAGGAATTTGATATGAAATACTCTTAATTTAATACTACTATGTAAATGAGTGTTGCAGCTTGTGATGCAATCATAAAATAATTCATATACCTTCATCAATGATGTAAGATAAATTACATATTTCACACCACCTGTGTCACTAACATTGGAACTTATTGCCAATGAGAACGTATCACAAAAAGCTTAGATAATTTAATTCTAGAGGATCTTCAACTTGTATTAATAAATTTGTATACACTGTTGAACTGAGGTTTCGTGAGAGCAAACTTTTATTTTTCAGTATAGCTTGAAGATAATTAAAAACTGAGAACCCATCAATATTCATGCAATAAACTGCTTTTCAATGGAAGTTTAATACAGTTTCTGTGTACATTTATTTTGTTTAGTTTTGATAATATGCATTTCTGGTAAGACATTCCTGATACACTTGGAACTATCTATTCATCTATTTGTGGAAAACCAATGAAGTTCTACAGTAATATAAAGCATTATCTAATTGTTTCTTAAAATATGTTCTATTAACAAACAAATAACTATACTATGTTTTGTAGAAATCAAAATAAATAAAATCAATTTTCATGCATAATCTTGTAAAAATTATGTGTAAATTTATATATTGTGTTTTATAAATTTTTAAAATATGATAATATGATAATATAAGTAACTTATACCTGTGCAACTATGTGTTGCAGGATCGTGGTCAGCCTCGACGAGCCCTGCGAGAACACCTAGCCCTAGTCAGCGGTATTATCACCATCCGAGTGGTCCAAGGCAATCATCACGGAGATACTGCACAACAAGTTTGGAGCAGCGCTCACGATCACCTTCACCGCTCGGAAGGCCGCATCCTCATCACCATCACCACCATCACCACCAGCCTTCAACACATCATCCGCATCAGCACAGCTACCCAGTATTAGTGGCACGTCGTGGACAGGGTCGTCGCCTGCCCCCTACCCCTAGTAAACCTTCAACACTCCAACTTCGCCCTGCATCCATAAACTTTCCTAAGCTGAATGCTTCGCCCACTCACTGTCCTCCTACTGCCACGGCTGTAGTGGGGCAGCAACAGTGTCCTTTGAGCTTTGAACAGGCAGTAGCTATTGGACGAGGAGGTCGGATGCTCCCTTCACCAGTTCCCAATGGGTATAAGCCCGGTCAGCAACGTAGAAATCGCCATAGTGATTCGGATGATGATGACTGGTGCTAACGTAACCTCACTTCCCCCAACAAGAAGATGGCAACAGCGATAGCAGTTATAAAATCATAGTTTTTGTTTAATTAATTTTATTCTCATCTGTAATACCTACCATCTAACCTAGCCTAACCTATGATACAGTATATAACATATTTAAAATATTTTGAATGTTCTAACATTTGGAATAGGAAACAAAGGAAAAGCATCACTTTGTCAGATAAACAGTGGAATTTAGTTTTCACAGAGCAATGCAAATAAATCACAATTATTTTTATATGTGCACCATTCTCTCTGCTACTCTTTTAGCATTTTTCAGTAAAAAATCTTGAAAATTTTGCTGTTCATTGGTTGTTGAGTAAGCTACCAAAAATCATTCTTTAAAGTTCATTCAGCAACCAAAACAATTAGAATTTTTTGAGCTCTGGCTGACACAATATCCCTAGCAATGACAAGTTTGCCAATTCTTTTAAAAGACTGAGATTTACAAATGTAACATAAGCATTATTTTATTGTTTGTTTTTTAGTAATGTTCGGAGATACTGAGCACATCATTTTACATATTGATACTGCTCATATATAACATAATTAAGAGTAAGCTTATTTGACTTTCAAACTCATAACCTTTTTCACCAATACAAACCATTAAAATAACAGACTACTGTAGATTATTATACTGAACAATGTATATATTTCTTATATCCATTGCTACTTCTTCTACTAGATAACCAAGTAACAAGTATGCTGTTCATATAAACTATTAAAAGCTCAGGCAAATCAACAATAAGATTTATGAAAACTTATAAGGTCGCTTATATCCATCAACTGAATGATTGAAGAAGGAGTCATGCAGTCTTTTAAGGCATTTGAATACAAATAATATCATTAAAATATACGTATTTCAAGTAAATGACATATTAAATGTACACATTTCATGCACTCATTATTACCTATTTCACCATTTGATTCAGGAGAATACTGTGCACACAAAAAATTGCAGTATTGCTGAAAATAATTTCACTTAATTGTAGAAAAGATACACTTTATTAATCATTAAAACAGACTCCATGGACATTTAGTGCTGGAAGCCTGACTTACATTTAAACAATTTAACTATTTACATGAAATTTAGGCAAAAGAAAATTGTAAAACAAAAATTAATTAACAGTTTAATATATTGGTGTTATTTTCCTTGTCCTATCTAAAGCATTTGATTTGCTACATTTTAAAGCTTGAAGTAATGTAAGAAAGAGCCTATATTTTCTCTTCCACTTCCCCATAATGCAGAACCTGTAACACAAAATCATAGATAGGGATAGTGAACCTTTCCTCACTGAACAAATGAGTCAGCTGGAGTAGATCAATATAACTTTGTGGTTCTTGTGAAATGGGTTAGGCTAGATTAGTGAGTAACAATTTCTATTGTTTTCTCCATCTGTTACCTCTGCAACAAGTAGTGTATAAAGTGAGTGAGAGTAGGAACTATGCAACAATCCCTCCACTATGCTTCGCTCTGCCTGTATCTGTTGGGAGGTTCAGAGACTAGCATCCAGCTACCAAGGACCAGTTCAAATGGATTCTTGCATATAGCAAGTGATTTACTGCCAAGTTTTCAGAGAAAAATAATAAGATAGGTGCAGAAAAAAAAAGAAAAGAAACATTTTTGTCCAAAACACTTTTCAAATGAGAAAGTTTTCAACTATGCAATCTCTTTAAATTCCCCCTCAAGTGCTTTACAAGTGATGATTGTGTTTTGTTCATTAACAAAGGTTACGTTTACGTTTTTCTGTGATATAATACAAACATAAACCAGGAGAATGAATAATTCTATGAAGCATAATCTTATTGGTGCTCAGTTCTGCCAACAAAGAAGAAGAATTAACCCAAATAAACCAACAACGTTGCGTGTAGTTGACTTTCAGCTGTAGAGAATTGTTACCAACCTACGAAGTTTGCAAACGGAGCTCCATGTTGGAAGAAAGTCGTGTTGGAATTGTGGGCCAGTGACTGAGGACTAGGGCCTAAGACTTAAAGAGTGGAAGGTCCATGATTTTGTTTGTGGTTGTTGACATTTTCATCGACTCTCTACGTGAGACTGAGGTCCTTATGCTTTGGTTCTGCTTTATATTGTAACAAAAACTGGTCATGGAACAGTGTCAGTTTGTTCAACTTGTTCTGATTTTTCAAAGGGTGAACTTGTTGCCATTAGCTAATCTTAATTTCATAACACTTTCCACTATAATTATGATTAAAAGTGTGACAAAGTTGCCTTAACAATTTGACTTAATTGATTGTGTGTTTATTAATTTCAAGTTGATACAGAATCAAAACGTTTTATATATCGCTAATTACTATTATAACATATGGCATAGCACGCATGTATGCCTGTGGGTGTGTGTCTGTGTATGCATGTATGCACGTTTCAGATATCTTATATCCCTCCCATTCATTGCATGCACAGAAAAAAAAAAAATTGGTTAAAAATCTGCTTAAAATATTACAAATTGAAATAGCTGTGTATATATCTAGTAAAACTAAAAAATACAAAAAAAGAAGCTCTGCCACTCAGAGAAAATTATATATCATTGTTAAAAAATGAACAAAAATTTTAATGCAAAGACAATGCTCTCCTATACTTTCATATTCAAAAATTAATCCTCTTTGGTTTGATGCAAATTTGGAAACTTAACAAGGGAAAACTGCTACTTTTCTGCCAGTCAAGAAATCATGATGGTGCCAATGACACATTCATTTGAACCAATATCCCTTGGTCATAAGTTATTTCTTCAGGAAGCAAATTCTATTAATATTCGCTGAATTTTGTCTTTGTGACAACTGAAGTGCATGCCAAAATGTTTCCCTTACTGTATTATTCTGTACATATATTCACATTTTCTATACATAATAATAACATTAATAATATTAATAATATTTATTACAAAGTTTCACTGCAAAAGAACTAAAAAAAAAAAAGACGTGGAAGTTGAAACCGCAACAAGCCCATTTAATATTGCGACAAAAAAAGGAAATAAAATAAACAAAAAACAAAAATAACACATTTAAAATAGATTTAGAAACAAACCAGAGTTCCATTATCCTCTAACATGCAATTATTTAATGATTCAATTTCAAATAATATTTTTTACAAAATTGAATTTGGTCTGGGGACATGTACAAGAGGGATGAATTAGTTGTGTGTAGAGCCATGTGCAACGCATAGCTTCCTGGAATTGATCATTGATTATAGCTGCATTTTCATAAAAATAAGCTAACCGTAGATATCTTGCAGTCAATATTAAAAGACGGCATGATATAGTATCAAGAAAGGGGAGGGGGTTTGTTGTACAATATAAACTAGTCTTGTGGGACCATCAATTACTTTATTGCTTGCGTGAGGGAGAAGAATCTCCCTTAAAAAAATAAATAAATGAAAAAATAAATTTAGCATCATACTGCTGTATGAAAACAATCATAAAACTCAAATGGAAGTGAACTGATTGGTAGTGGTTCAAATGGAATTAATTTAAAGTAACCTTAAGCTTTGCATTTTTTGATGTTTCTAGTATTTTGCTTCTAATTATCCCCCTTATTTTAACAGTACTGCAGGAAATAACATTCAGGGTAATATATTTTTGGCATTCAGAGTATTACTTTTATGCACTTCAAAATAACCAAGTTGTGAAATAAATAAACTTTTTAGAGTTATTTTCTCACTAAACATTGCTAAATCAGTTACTGATTTGAGTACTGGAAGATTTAATAATGCTCTGCAGATGGCTCTCTCTCTCTTTTTTTGTTCCCCATCTCAATCTAGGTGGCATTTTTTCCTCTTAACAGTTCTGCCAAGCTCTCATTCATGACCCTATTCATTCTGGCTTGTATTAAGTTGTGTAATATGCCCTCCTCACTGCTGTCACATCCAGTTCATTGTGATCATTTCAGCAGAGCAACCTGCCCACATTGTTTTGTACACCACAAAGAAATGTGAGTTTGTTTTGTTCAAAGCTCATGACTATTGTAATACAAAATAGAGAGGCAGGATGTACTGCAGTTTGTTCAAAAGCATTTTATTTTTCTATTGCCATGTTTTCAAGGTAAGCTGTTAACTTATGTTTCTTATTTGTAACATAACTTGGTAGGTATCTCTCAAGTTTTGTGCAAAACTTTTAAGATGCTTTATCATGCCAGTGAGGTGAATGAAAGTCAAAGCTTGCCATGCAATGGATGCAATTATTTATTATAATACTTTATTCACAAAACATAATATGTAATATGTGTTTATGAAGTTTTACTATAAACACAGTTATTATGGATACAAGTAATTAAATTTGGGAATCATAATAAAAAGCTGTACTGTTTTCATAAAATGGAGCCCTATATTCATTCAAGAAGATATGGTACAAAAAGTGTGTGATTGATCATTTGATATTGAAATATATATATATAGCATTATTTTGGCAAAGATTGTAAGCAATTGGACTACAATTTGTTAGAATTGTCTTTGGGCAGTTCTCTTATGATTTTAATGGTAGAAATATAAAAAACTGTACTTGTGTAACTTTGTTTCTTAAAAATGAAAACAATGTTATAGCGCTCTGTGTCAGGAAACAGTTTTTATCTTCCATTATTTTTGTTGTCATGTTTTGGATGTTCCATTTCTAAGGCAAAGCAGAGGATGATTTTCAATTGTATCCAATGCAGTAAAGGCAAGCTTTCCATTCTATTATTTTTGTTGCCTCATGTATCTTTCAGGTATTCTCAGATTTATAAATATTGAATCATCCACATAATGCTCACAGAGTATTAACATAATACTGTAAAACAAAATTGTTAGTTAACAAGAGCAACAATAAGTCTTTTATAGGTACTTAAATTACAGTAGATACGAAAGTCTTCTGATCATTGTTTAAAATTGCCAATATTATGAGCCAATGTTGTATTTCATCTTGCTGGCATTGACCTTCATTTTATCTGATTCTGTTTTTCCTGTTTCACAATGGTGAAAAGCTTATGTTACAACCTTTCATAGTATTTACATATTTTTAGTGTTATGTCGCTTGAAGAAGCCCAATTTTAAAAAATAAAGTTACTGACGTACTTTAAAAAAAAAATATGAACCAAATTATATCATGTGAATATATATTTTGTATACACCCTGATCAGAAAAATGAAATACTTATGGGGTGAGCATTTACTAAATTACTTTGCCTTCAACATATATAATCACAAACACATCTAGTCGCTATTGGCTAGATGGGGTAAAGTGATATTTGTAGTCAGTAGTACATGCTTGCTTATTTTTATCAGAAGAAATCTCTGTGTAGCTCCAAGATAGGTGCAATATTAAATATAATATGCCAAATCAATAGTGAATAAAAGCCTGTAAAGTAAACGGACAATAATACATACAATAATACTGACATGAGCAAGAATGAAAAGTGAAAATGTATTACTTTTAGTAGTGTTGAAGCATTTACAAACTGTAGGTATCTTCCAAGGGGATACTAATTGCAGACTTTGAGATAGGAGGAGAAAAAGACCAGGACATACTGTTAAACTGTGAAGGAGTGGATTGAAAATAATTTCATCTCTTTGGAGCACCAATTTTGGACAGGTCAAAGTTATATCTTAGGAAAGGGAGTTCCGGTACTAACCAATACCAAGGAGTTCAAATTATTGTGACAGAAAAAAGGAATAGCCCAATAAACTACTACAACTTAACTATTACTTAGTACTGCTAGTGGTGTTGAATGGCTATCTTTACTGCATACAGCACCACAAGTGACGGTCTATGATGAAATGAAGTAATAATTAGGAAAGAAATGTTCCAGACCTAAGCTTAGGGTACCTCTGCCATTTGAAAGTTATGAGGAGTAGGAGAGTTCTGGTGGGATTTAAACTGCAGAGTTACTATTCATTAGTGTATCAAAACAAACTTCAGCTGTTTGTGTTGGTAAACAGTGCTGTTACCATGTATGAAACTTCCAAGACTCATAATATCCTAGTACTACATGACTTTCAAAGTCTCCTTTAGGCTTTATCCTCCCTCAGCTTTTGCTTCCATTCATCTGTCTTCTGACTTCTGTCTCCACATTTGGTGCCATTATTCCTTCCAATCCGCAGCTCTCTGAGATTACTTCTACCAGTAATTTTTTTACGAAGCTAGGTTGTTAGCCTAGTGCCCAACCCCCAACCTGGAGGACCAGGACTCCTTTTTACATCCCTGGAGTCAGGGTGGCTCAGCTATACCCCGAAGCACTAGGTATCCATTTTAGTCACCTTCTACGACATACATGGACTATTTTGGGACTACTCTTTAACCCCAGTCACCACACAGGGTCATTATATCCTAAAACTTGTATATCGAGATTCTTTGGTTTATTTTCTTTGAACCCTAGTTATCTTTACTTACACTTGTTTAGTTTCCCGAATTCCATAGAAGGCAAAAACTTGCCAGGTGTTTTGGAACATGCCAATTTATACACACAAAATGATGTCAAAGTGTGAATGTAGGATATGAGTGCTTATGGAATCTGAAGAGTTTTCCTTAGTGCTGGGATGATAATCAAGGCTAGACTTAGTTCCAACTCATAGGAGTTATGTTTATTTGATAGGTGAAGTATGATTTCTCAGTTTATGAATTTTGTGCCAGCCTTGTAGATTATGTTTTGTCTTGAGTATCTTTTAGTGCATTTCTATATTTTTCATTGTATATTACATGCACAATCTCTTCACATAATGAGCAGTGTGGATAAAAATCTCGGACAAGCTGCTAAGATTATTTTTATATTAATGTGAAATCTCACCAATTACTTCCAATTTGACCATTATTATTTACAGACAGAGCTGTTCTCATATATCAGTTACCTATTCCCTTTGGGCTTATCATATTTAAGCATATCGTTATTAAAATCAGGTAAGACCAATAGAGAGAAACAAGCCAAGAGGGTTCTTGTGACAGAAATTTCTCAATAGGAGGTATATCAAAATGCACCAAGGGGTAATTAATGATAATAATTGAAAATGCTCTAAACTTATTTTATTCCTGAACAGCTCTTGCAGTTTTCTATATTACCAGTCTCAGATTATTGTTTTATATTGTCTAAATATGAAAATGGAGGCAATGACCTTTGAAACTAGTCCCTCAATAATATAAAAAAAAGTAACTGACGAGTGTCAATAAACTGACTACAAATAGTTTTTATGATCCTGCAAAAGGTTAGACTTAAAAAACTGCTTCCAGAATTTTGTGTAACCTGATGGATAATGTTTAATTTATTTTAACTATCAGATACATTTGGGCATGTTTTAAAATGCTCTGCATTAATTTTTTCAGTTTAGGAAAAGATGATAATCAGGTGGACTCACTGTCTGTAATGTTGGCGACTGAGGGACTATTTCAAAATTATGATATAAGCAGTCCTTTATTACTATTGTCACATTGGGATCGTGAAGCTTACTGTGCAGAGGAATCAAGTGGGGCAATTGAGCTGCCATTGCTGTTGCCAGTGGGAGGGGCCAAAGAGACACAGACTTCCATGGGGCAGCTACTAGTGGACATCCTGAAGAAGTCAAAAGCCTGAATTAAGTCATATGGTTGCTGCACAGATACTGTTCGAAGCTGTTTTACAATGTAATTCTAGAACATTTGACTACTGGAACGATCTCCTGCACTCAGCAGGACTATATAAGAACGATTTCAAGGCCTGCTGGAGAAAGAGTAGTTTTAAAGTTGTTTGAGCGAGTGTCACTCAGCTAGTGCGACTTCATGGTGAGGAGTCGGCCCAGTGTAGCAGTTCATGAGTTAGTCAGTCAGTCAGTCAGTCGAGTTGTGCAAGTTGACAGAGCAAGTACAGAGAAGTGTGGTAAGTTCCAAGATCCATGATGAAAAGTCAGCAGACTATAGAATGGTGCAGAAAGCAGTTTGAGTCAGAAAGTGTGGCTCAATGTTAAGAAATTAGTAGGCAGTGGAACAAGTAGTGAAGCAGTTTACAAGTGAATATCAAAATCATTGTGTTCAGAGTCGGCATGCAGCTCCATGTGAGAGGAAAACATCAGAGAGATTACTAGCAGTGAAGTAGGTGCAGCTTAACAGACATAAAAAAAAAAATTAAGAGACGTGTTGAAGCTGTACATTTGTGTAAAAAAGAAGGTGATTGTATGTTAGCAATACATTAACAATTTTGGTGACAAAGAAATTTGAGGTGAACCTTATGCTTTGTGTTATTGTAACACTGTGGAGAAACACCAATAATTTTCTTTTGAAGTTGCTCTCTTAAAATATGATGTATGGCTATATGAGTGAAAATATGCTGATGATTTGTATCCTAGTGTATTTCTTCATTTAATGTTGGCAGAGCATCCTTATTACCTGTAATTTACACCAGCCATGGATAAGCCAAGTTGTTATTATCTGACATGTACATATTAGCCTATCAACAAAGGTAAGGCCTAGTTAAGCAGTGAAAAGGAAGAAGCAAAGAAACATTTTATCTGAGTAACTGGAAAGCAAGGTTTGTCAAGATGGTGTACATCAGGCCCTGAATGAGTCCATCTCAGCTTGTTTGATACCAAGAGTTTGGCACTAAACATTAACAAATGGACACACTATCATTTGAGGCTCAGGAGCAAAGGAAAGGGAGAGAAAAGAGAAACATCAAGTGGAATGCTAAAACTTCTAATAAATGAAGATGTAGTGTGGCTGACACAGTTAAGTATTTCCTTACCAATATTGTAACATTCTAAGTAAGCGGGCGCCTTCACCCAATGTAATGCTCCATTCAACTTACACCCTTAAATGTCACTTGGTGTTTCCACCTGGAGGAGAACTATACAGGAATCTAAGAGAAGCTAATGGGGTAGCTCAGAGGGTTATTTTCCTAAGGGAGGCTAAGGATGTGGTAGAGGAATATCCGTAAGAACTGACATGAAGCTCTGGTATAAATAGTGTCGCCAGGCATTGTTGTACTGCTGCCGGCCCATGCACAGGCAGGAAAGAAGGAGACATAGATGTCACCCACAGAGTCACAATAGTCTAATCTATACAAATAAAGTTACTAATTTACATAATAGTAAGAAGAGTAAAGACTGGTCAGTCTCATCTGTTGGCTTTACCTTGGCGGAGGTTGCCGGCATTCTAGATTCCATCCTTGTAGATAGTAAAAGTGGCTGTTAAACAGATGAGTGTCATAGGTTCATCTTAGCATGTGCGATACTGTTCATACTAAACCAATTTTCAGGGCCTAGCCAATAAAGTGGCTGATTAAAGCCTTTGTCAGCACATATCAGCTAAGTTGACAACATGTGTGTGACGAGTGAGCATGATTCTCAAGGAATAACACATCTGTTAATGTAATATGAACTTCCAGGATGTGGTTTGCACTTATCCTGACAAGAAGTCGCCTGTCTGGGCTTCACAACTTTATTTTCTGAATATCAAAATTGTACAAATTTATACCTCTCATAAACCTACAAAATATTATCGTGACAATATAAACCACTGCACCTTTATTTGCACAATTCCATGCATTGGACTATACCAGTGATTTCAGTGTGACTTGTATATAGGTCATCTCTTCATGTGTTAGGCATTCCAAATCTTCATTCAAGATCTTCAATTATATGCAGGGGTTTCCAAAATTAACTTGATACTTCAGGATCTTGACTGTCTTCAATAGTAGTACAATCTTCATAAATATGGTCAGATAACTAAGAAATTGTAGTAAGCTCAAAGTGAAGTACTGTTCATAAATTTATTTTGGCAAATATGTGAACATATCGAGATTTAACTGTATTGGAACACCACAGTGAAGCGAAAAATTATTAAATTTTAGATGAGTCGTATTTCTTACACATCTGCTACGAAAGTGAAGCAGATGTGTAAGAAATACGACTCATCTAAAATTTAATAATGTGAACATATTTTCTGTTTTAGTGATCTAAAACATGAATCTGATTCAAGTTATTTTTTCATTCATTTAAACAGATAGCAAAAAGGTTTTTAAGTTACAGAGTTAAACCTACATAGTCTTAGGCATATTTGGAGGAATTTAGTAACAGTGATGTCCAAATTAATTGAAAAAACTATCTGCAGTCAGTTTTTAACACTCTATCACTTACATTTTTATTTTTTTAGGGACTAGTTTCGGAAGTCGATGCTTCTGAAACCAGTTTCTCAAAAAATAACAATATAAGCGATAAAATGTTAAAAACTGACTACAAATGGCTTTCTTCAACTATATAGTCTTACTCAAATATAATGAAATAGTAACTGCATATTTCTGTAGAGAAAGAAGCACAATTTGAGAGTCGCTCTGGGTGGTTGAGTTGGTACTGGCCTACTGATACCAAAATCACAGGTTCAAAACCTTGGTCCAGGCTGATGAGTTTTTTAAGTGTGCTTAAAAGCAACATCCTCAGGTCAGTAGATTTACTATGTAAAATAACTTTTGTAGAACAAAATTCTGGCACAGTGGCAGCACTAATATGATTCTGGAAATTTACAGCATCATTAACATAAGGGAAGATCTTAATTTAGCATGTCTGAAATAGCTCTCATATATAAGTTAATATAAGATCTTTATGATATAAATAATTTCAGTAAGCATGTAGTTAATACAATATAGTTGCAGTGATAATATTGTCATACAGAATGAACTTGTGTAGACATACATATAGCTATGGATTGGTCAAAAAAGTGCTCACCCCATAAAGTTATCCATTCTCCTTTATCTTGGTTTGCTCCCCAGGATATTTTTATTGTGTAAAATTCCCAGGAAATGAGAAGAAAGAAGGAGGAAAACAATGAAGCTATCCATAAGGGACAGCACTGGAACCAAACCACTGAACGGTATGTGATTCTTAATTTTTAGACAGATTCTTAGATACAAAATAACAATTGGCAAGGTTATGTGCATATCTGAAAAAAATTAAGAAGTGTTTTGATGATTTATTTAAGAGGTATGTGTGAACCTATGGGAGAAAAAAAGTAAAAATTAAAATGGAGTGGCTTACATATCAATATTAGTGCTCTCAGTTTCCATTTTTTACTCTCACAATAAAAGTCTATAAGGATCAAATTAAAAAATGTAATACTGCATAAATTTTGGAAGAAACTGCCCATATTTATTGTGGTCAAAAGCATTTGGAAATCACTTGAAATTGTAGTCAAAAGTTTCTTTATGGTTATCCAATATGTTTGGAACAATCTTCCTTGTCCACTCATTATTATTATTATTATTATTATTATTATTATTATTATTATTATTATTATTATTATTATTATTATTATTATTATTATTATTATTATTATTACTGAAAATTTAGTCCAGTAGCGAAAGTTTGGTAAGGAACAGTGGCCCATTCTTCATATAGAGCTGCAACAGGTAAGTAATGATGTGGATACGTAAAATATGAAGCTATTAACAGTGAAGCAAATAAATATATACATATAAATATAAATATATATATATATATATATATATATATATATATATATATATATATATATATATATATATAATTTGTATATAATGATGTGGATCTTTGTAATCTAGCATTTTAAATCTTCCAAAAAAATATTCTATTGGGTTTCTATCAGCACACTAATCAAGCCAGTTCACTCTCTTTTGGTCAGTATAAGAGTTTTGGTCCATAATGATTAGGTGTTCTATTATGTTGATCCAGAGCAATTATTCCTGTATTGGTGGTAGATAGCAAATAACACAAGTCCAGTAGTAGTAGTAGTAGTAGTAGTAGTAGTAGTAGTAGTAGTAGTAGTAGTAGTAGTAGTAGTAGTTTTATTCATCCGTTAAGTCAATACAATGACATTGGATATGTCAATACAAATATTTAGAACAATACAAATAATATAAGTATAAAAAATAAGTTGCATCAAGTTAATTAATAAGATCTAAGCATGAACTCATAAATATATACAGTTGCATTACTCTACAGCTACACAGCATTTAAAATGTATCACAAATATATACAATTATATGGCCAGCTACAGTGTATCTAGAAATTCACTTATATCATAATATGAATCGCTTAATAAAATTTCTTTCAACGATAGCTTGAAGCACAGCGTGGATTTTATGTTTTTCAGATTGGTCAGAGTGACTGCTGAATATCTAACTCCTTTGGAATAAAGTGTAGTTCTATGTGTTATTGTTCTTAAGTCTGTTTTACCTCTGGTGTTATGATGATGTATTTGATTATTTGTGGTGAAATTTTCAAGATTTCGTTTTGTATAACATAGCAAACAGTATATATACAGACTGGGCAGAGTCCAGATTTCCAATTCCTTAAAGAAGTTTCTGCAGGAGTCATATTTTTTTCCTGACATTAGGGATCTAACAATCATTTTTGTACTTTAAAAACCAAGTGACTGTCTTTACTATCCCCCCAAAATATAATGCCATACCTCATTAGACTTTCTGCATATGCAAAATATAAGGTTCTCATGTCACTTGCATTCAACTCATTTTTTATTACTCTTAACGAGAAGTAGAATTTATTTAACTTTATTACTAGATTTTTTATTTGTGCTTCCCAGTCTAAATGCTGATCTACCCATACTCCCAGAAAATTTGCTTCTGTCACATAAGTAATAACTCAACTTCATTTACTTTCATCCTGACTTAAATGCTTAGAAATTCCTGTGCCTACTATTACTTATGAGTTGTAAATGTCCCATTATTTTTCTTCTGAACTATGACATTGGGAAAAGGTAAGCACATCTAAAAAGGTCTAAGATCTGCCATATACCTTGTTGCACTTAGGTATTCAATTATCTGACTATGAAAGAAGCTTGTGAGCTTAAGAGAATGCCACATTCTACTCTTTTTATGTCTTACTCCTGATTTTATATCTGCATTTCAAGTAATAGATAATATCCCCATGGTTACAGAATCTAAAATAAATCATCTTAGCAGGCTCCAAATACTATCAAAGTGCATAAACTTCTTTTTAAAAAAAAAAACAAAAGTGGTCAAGCCACACACCAAATTCCATTGTTTTGATCAGCTACAATTCAGGTAGGTTACAACTCCTTCCTAATTCTTTAGGGTTGTCAGAAGTTACAAAACCATCACTGAAGCATATTTTTGATAATTTAATTTATATGTATTTGAGTGCTTAAAATATTTTTGCGGGTATTTTTTATTCAATATTATAATGGGAAAAAAAGTGGAAAATTTCAGTGATATAAGAAACATTGTTTCAAAAAGCAGTATATGGAGAAATATTAACTTTTCAGAAAACAGAAATGAATAATAATTTAGAGCTGAAGCTTATAATGATATAATACTGAAAAAACATCAATAAAACAAGCATTTTGATAACTTGGTATTTGACTAATCATCTGCACTTGCAAGCTTTGAAATACCTGTTACATATACATTCTATGACTTATGTAATATTATGATCATCTTCTTCCTCTTCAAAACAATCATCCATATATATTCATCAGTTATTAACACACTTTCTGTCACCTAATGAATGATCTCTTAAAAAATTTCATTACGTCCACATTCCTTCTGTTATCAGCTAAATTGCTTCAGGAAGTTAATCAGTATCACATCTTTCGCCACACTTACTCTTGATCTACATACTTGTCTAACGGCATATATCTCTTCTTTCTTTATCCCAATTGGTTCATGCTGAATAACAATTTATTTTACAGTGCAATTTATAAAATGATCTGATCATTGATAGATTTATGTAGAAGAGAGTAAATTCTGGGTCTTATTCCTACCCTGAAGCCTCAGCAGCTTATTGTAGTTTTAACCCATGCTTAATCCTAACTATTAAGTTCTATACTCTTACAAAGGCCTATTAAGCCTCTGGTCAGGTTGTTGTGATGATATAGTCTCCTTTTGGTTTATAGCTCCGAAAGTTATGTATCTGTGTTTAACAAATCTTTATATTCAGAATTTAAATGAGAGAATGAGAGGCCATTTCTTTCTTTTCGTTACAAATACTACTTAGGTTCATTTTTATAGCACTCTAATTTGTGCAGATGTTTAGTAGGTTATAATTCAGTTGATAAGTAGGTTACAATTAAATTGATAGCTCAAAATTTAATAATCTTCTAGTGGCCCCTTTGTCTTTATATCCATTAGGAGAAATTGGATTATTCAATAATAAAGGGTACCTGGGTTACTATTTGCAGATGATTACATAGCAGGAGCTATTTCCAAAGTGGGAATAGATAGAGCAATTGGAGCAATAGATAAATTTTGTAAGGAATGGAGCCTTAGAATTAATGTGAACAAAACCAAAATACCATGGTATTTAAGAAAGGCAACAAGTTAAGGGGAAGCATCTGTGAAAAATGCTAAAATTCAGAGTTTACCTCAGAACTGCTTGAAATTTTGTCATTAGGTGGGGTATAGGGAATCTAGTTAGGCTTTTAAAATTCATCTTACTATCTTAAATAGTTTTTTCAAAAAAAACAATATTTAGTGCTTTTTATAGTATTATTTTTGTATGTTATATAAAAAGTCCCAGGTCATACAGTTTTTCTTTTAGAAACTTTAAATTTTAGATTCAGGTTTCTCTGTACATCAGTTATAAAAGTTGCTATACTTTTAAAGTGTGTATCAAGTATTTTTGGAGATAAAAAAATTTATGTGTGAATATATTAAATTTTTCTTAATTTTTTTGCAATTTTGAGATTTAAAAATCAATAATAAATAAACTATTTAATTTAAGTAAACAAAAATACCAACTTTTATTAAACATTTATTTAGGAATATGTATGCAAAGTTTAATACAAATTTGTTGAGAATTGCAGAAGTTGGAGCATTTTGAAGATACAAAAATGTTCAAAAATTGAAAGTGGAGAAAAATAAATTTAAAGATTTAGATTGAAATTACACTGCTTTATTTACTTTGAAAACTCCATGCATCATATGCAGGCCCTACAGCTATCTTATTACCTTCTTTCTCTTTAATTTGGTTACCTTTGGCCCCTTTTTTATAATTTTTCTGCCTACAATAGTATTTACCAAAAAACTAATAAATTAATTTTTTGCTTCGTTTTCTTTACGAAACATATTAAATTTTCTACAATTTTTGTTATAAATGATTGGAACTTTGGATTCTGGTTCCTTTATATAATAGTTACAAAACTATACATGTATACACGCATTTGCCCAAGTCTAATGGTTATGGAGGAGAAAATTTAAGGAATATGACAGAATTTTCTTGAATTTTTTTTCAATTTTATTTTTTCAGTACCAATCATTATTAATTTTTTCATATACAGCCATAATGATACCAATTTTTATTAAAAACTTATCTAGGAATATACATATATGCAAAACTTAAAGAAATCCATTGAAAACTGTCTGGACTATAAGTGAAATGTGTAGTGTTTTTCTGGACTATAAGGAGTATTAAAAATGCTAAAAGTTGGACTTGAAGAAAAATCTAGTTAGAAGCTGTAAATATAAACAACAGTTTTTTCTATGTTTCAAAACCATCCTGCACTATATGAAGACCACTCAGCTAGTTTACTATCCTCTTCTTCTTTTAATTTAGTCACTTTTAACTGCTGCTTGGCAGATTTATATTTGCTCAATGAACTTTGATCATGATTTAGCTTTCACCTATCCCTAATACAGCTAATTTTCTTGCTAACAAGACTTACTTTGCTTGCTGCAACTTTTGCCTTAACTTTAAGTCTATCTTTATAACCCATATTAAATTCACCAAAAGCTGCAATCACTGCAATTTGCAATTTCTTTCTTAATACAAAAACTTCTTTGTGACATTTACTCCATGGAAACTTTCATTAGCATTCTGTGCTTCTCCTTTAGTACTAACTAATCTCTTTATTTTTGTCTATGAGATGAAAATGGTAAGTAGAATAGTTCATGCAATTCATACCCATGATCATACAAAACATCTGTATAGAAATATGACCCTTACCAATGCCCAGAAATACATCAACCATTCTTCTATTTACATCAAAAGGTGACTTACTAGAATCACTGTTAACTCTTGGGCTATAATATGTTTTCACTTAACATTTACCTCAAGCATAGCATTCTAGTATCATTACTTACCATTATGGCTAGAACACCTTAAAGTTTCATTATATTTTGCTTTGAAATAGCCACTGTACTCCTAACCTAACCTGGTATGAATCATATACCTACTGCTGCAACAAGAAAGCAATACAATGTTAAATCAGGCTTTATTCCTATTCTAAACAATAATAATTTAATATAAGCTGCTATCCACAGCTTTCACTTGCATGTAAACCATATTTCACAAGCACTACATGTCAGTGGAAATGTTTGTTTACTTTCAAAAGTAGTAAGTGGGAAATAATATATAAAAATGGTAGCGGAAAGGTTCAGTAGCTTCCACAAACATCCAGAAGATGTCTCTGCACATTACCACAGTTACAGAATCAAACCACGTAGTTTTAACATGAGAATTTCATCAATTTCTTTGCGACACACTGGAAAATGCAATATAAATGGCCACGGCTACCTGCACATTGGCATTTAAATAATGACGTAGCTGCTCTTTAAATGGCGCTAGGGCCTAACTGATGGCATATTCTGAAACTACAATGTTTAAACATAATTTTAATGCAAAAAACGGAAAATGTCGTTTTTTGTCATTTTTGACGAAATTTCACCGATGCCTCCCCTTAAGAAAAGAGGAGAAATGGTACTGGCAAGGAAGAGAAATTGAGGTGGTCAATACATTTAATTATCTAGGAGTACGATTAAGCAGTAAGGGAGGTTGAAAAGAACAGAAGAGAATGACAATGGCAAAAGGTAAAATTGCATTAAAAGCTATTAAAGCATGCCTAGATAAATTACCAGGAATGCAAATAAAAACAGCTGGAGAGAATTTACACAGCTGTAGTAGAAGCAAAAGTGCTGTATGGGGTAGAGATATGGAGTTTGGAGGAGGGGGGTGCAAATATGAATGTGATACATAGAAACTTTTGCAAACAAGTTTTGGGCTTACCATGAGCTTGACCAAATGGAGTGGTGCAAGTAGAATTGGGAAGACTGGGAACTAGAGGGCTAACGATGGAAAGGGTGTTAAAATATTTGGTGAGAATTAGGAGTTTAGATGAGCAGAATATTCTGCGTCAATGCTTGATAGTCAGGAAAGACTAAATCATAAAGATTCATGGCTAAATAAGATAAAAGAAATGATCTTAAAAATGGGTTGGATGTCATGTTGGAAAACAGGGAATTATTGCAAAGTGGATTTTGGAAAGAACTTAGGTTAACAATGGAAGATATTGAAAGGCAAGAAATGTTAGGAAGCTTCAAGTTGAAAAGCTCACTGGAAATTTATAGAGAGATGAAAGTGATGTGGAACAGGGCAAAATACATTGATATTTGTGATAAAGCAGCAAGAGAAGGCTTTGCATGGGCCAGAACAGGGGTGGTGAAACTGAAGGGTTTGGGAAGAGGGAGGGATCTGGAGAAATGCCCATTGTGTCACCAAAGGGATAAAGAATGGCATTTGCTTTTAAAATATGAAGAAACTAGGTTGAAAAAGAATGGGTAAGGCTACCAAAAGAAATTCAAGCAATGAAGTTAATGAGTGTAAAAACTAGAAAAAATTTAATTGAAATTGGGAACTTTTTGGGCAAAGTAAGAGCCAAATGGTTGAGGAAGATAAGTAAATAAGATGAAGTTATTTTAGGTAAGTTGTCAATAGGGACACATTAGCTCGACAACCTCAAAGTTTGAGTCTATTGGGCCCAAGAGTAACCGGCAACTCAGTGTTGTAATAAGTGTGTAAATGTATAATAATTTGTAATTGAAATGGAAATAAAGATTACTTACTTACTAATAAAGGTGACAAACCAGCATTCAAAAAGAAGTTTTTTCATGAATTTTAGTGTCTTTTAGATTTCCATGGCTGGCCATTAATTCAGCCACAAACCTTGCTGACTTCTACTTGGTTTTAGGAAAATTGATTTTATACTAAGAGTTTCTTTTCAACATAACTTTATAATGTTTCTGTGCTGGAGTTTTCCTGATTGTTTGGCATGCTAGTCTTCACTCAATTTTTGCAATGCTAACTTATGCGTTGATTTGGTTATACCTAGTATATATTCATGCCCCATGAAAATGTATCCAATTCTTTCAAAATACAGTTAAACCTCATTAACCCAGACCAATTTTGACGAATGTCGGTTAACTCTAAGCTCTATGGACCCCAGGCTCATTTGAGCATCATTTCACCCATTCCATTCATCCGAAATGACTTAACGCTGGAGGACATAAATTAAATTAAAAAATTAACATAATGAAGATCCCGGCAGCCAAACACTGGGGAGCAGACAACCTAGTTTTAATGGACACATATATGGAAAGCTATTGATAGAGTTAAATTTGACTAAGGTTGCATTGTATACAATTCTGCCACAGCAAATTCACTCAAAATGCATGTGTGCGTGTGCGTGTGCGTGTGTGTGTGTGTGTGTGTGTGTGTGTGTGTGTGTGTGTGTGTGTGTGTGTGTGTGTGTGTGTGTGTGTTATTTAGCATAGTAAAGGAAGATTGTTTTACAGATGATAAATTGTTATTCTCAGTAGGTACATTATTTGAAATCTCTTGCCAATGGGTGAATTCATTGCACTCACCCCACCTGCATGTGTGTGTGTCTGTGTGTGTTTTTTTTTTTTTTTTTTTTTTTTTTTAGTTTTAAAGCTTAATTAACAACATGCCCCATTACAAGTAATATTACATGCTTTGTATTCTTTGGTATTCAATTTTTTTCTTGATTCAGTCTTTTTTATGTCCTTACAGTTCCTATTCACTGGTCGACAAAATTTAACATTTTTTCTTTCACAAGAATTAAAATAACAGATTCTAAAAGTATTTTTCGTGCTGAATTTAATTATAATTACAGTTTTTCCCGATCGGGCAGGAGTTTTGTGTGATATTCATTTGAATTTTTTATGATATTCCAAAAATTCCGTAACTAGCTATCTAACTCAAAATTATAACTACTGATTCTAACTTACCTAGAAAGTGGTAGATAGTGATTTTCGGGTATATTTTGCATCTGGAACGTCTCTCATTTTAGTCCAACAGTAGTCAGCCAGCATATTGGAACTCCACTTGCCTTGGTACCTCTTCTCTATTGTAGAAATTTGCTGATGAAAACGCTCGCCGTGTTCATCGCTGACAGCTCCAAGGTTTTCGGGGAAGAAGTCCAAGTGAGAGTCCAAGAAGTGAATTTTTAAAGACATGTTGCATCCCATAGCTTTATAAGAATGCAGAAGATCAGCCACTATGTCACGATAGTTTTCTGCTTTGTGGTTTCCAAGAAAATTGCAACACAAACTTTTGAAAGACTGCCAGGTTGCTTTCTCCAGTGGATTTAACAGTCCCTCGAAATGTTCATCAGCCATTAATGATCGGATTTGTGGTCCTATAAAATCTCCTTCTTTCAATTTAGCATCACTGACTTTGGGGAATTTTGATTTCAAGTACAAGAATCCATCAGAAAGTTTATCCATAGCTTTGACAAAATTAGTCATAACTCCTAACTTAATATGCAATGGAGGTAAAATTATTTTTTCAGGCTTCACATTTTTCTGGCCAGGGATAAGAGATTCACGTTTTGGCCATGACTTTCTAACGTAGTGAGACTTCTTATCTCTGCTGTCCCACTCACACAAAAAACAGCAAAATTTGGTGAACCCAAGTTGCAAACCAAGCAATAAAGCAATGACCTTTAAATCACCACAGATATTCAATTCATATTATATTTTCTCTAAAACTAGTTTCATATTTTCATATGTCTCTTTCATATCAGCGGCATGTGCTACCGGTATTGATGGAAGTTTATTGCCAATATGTAACAGCACAGCTTTCAAACTTACTTTAGAGGAATCTATGAACAATCGCCACTCATCTGGCCGGTGTTGAAGCCCAAGAGTTTCCATAACTGAACAAATATTATTACAAAACACAATACCATTTTCTTCAGAGAAGTATACTTTGAAAACACTATGGCGGCTACGATATCTACTAATTCTTACATCTTTTTGGTGTAGATTCCACCCTTTGAGTCTGGAAGCTAAAACTTCCGCTTGCTGTTTAGACAGATTTAAATCACGAATCAGGTCACTAAGGTCTTGCTGTTTGGGAAAGTATGGTTCTGATGAACAGCTACTGGCTTGATACATGTAAGATCATTTTTATTTTCATCTGAATCATTTGGAATTTCAGTCAGGTAAGAACCAGAGTTATCACTTAAGGTCGTATCTGCATATACTGGTATGGGGAACTCTTCACTGTGTAAGGCAGCTCTCATTGCAGATTGCAAATTCGGATACTTAACTGTATATTTTGTTTAAGATGTGATTCCTTTAATATTTGTCAAACAAAAATATCAGTCAGTTAAATGATCCTTCGGTTCCCTCCAAATCATGGGAATTGCAAATGGCATATGATGTGTACCATTTTTCCACCCAGTCAGCAGTGTAACACACGAAACACAGCATGTGTTTGGGCCCAGCTCTTATCAAAATCACCAACTTGACAGCCAAAGTAAAGTTTATAACACTTCTTTACAAGTGGGGTCAAATTTTGCCTCTGAGACTTGAAGGTCAGCTCACCACAAATATAGCAGAAATTATCTGCATGATTTACACAATTTCTTGGCATGATGAAAAAATAAAGCAGAGAAATACAACATGCACAACATACACAATACACTTCTAAACAGAAAGGAAGGAAATATTTCACTACTCAACAATCTCACAGTCAGCTCAATACTGACACATCACAATGCCAAACAAGTCTGAACATGTCTAAACAACAACAATGAACAACAATGAACCTGCACAGTCATGTTTTAATGCGCTTCAGCATGACATTTGCAAATAATTTCAATAATACAGCTTGAGTAAAATAGCTACATATGAGGTAACGGTTCCTATGACAGGTCAAAGAAAACGCTAAAATCATATTTTGAAAAGTAGCTTTTACAGAAAAACTATGCCTGATGGGAAAATTCTGACTACATAACTGAATTCAGGATGGAAAATGCCACTAGATTCACTATTCAGATCTCTTGTGAAAAAAAACCTTGTCGACCAGTGTTATTGTTCTTGTAATTAACGTTCATGTCACTCTCACTGTCACAGCTTTAACTTTTTGTTTTTACACTGCACTGCACTTCACTTCACAGTCCTATTGAGTTGCAGAATTGTTGGAAGTCTCTGAGATATTTGGATACAAGCTGTTGTGTAGTCGCTGGCCAGCTTCCTCCTTTTTTACTAATGTCTTCTCTTAATATGTTTCTTTGTTGTAGTACTTCTGGGCATCCATATATTATGTGATATACTGTTTGGTTTCCTGTGTTGCATGAACATGTAGGGTTATCTACGATGTGGAATCGGTGTTTGTATGAATTGGTTTTTCCATGTCCTGTAGATAGAGCTGTAAAACATGGCATGAGTGACAGATTCACCTTGAGTCTCTCTCTAATGGAGGGGAAGAAACTCCTTGTTTTTTCTCCTTTAGTTGAGTTGTTTCATCTATTCTGCCAATCCTGTACTCCCTTTTTTCTAATTTCTGCTTCGATTGTAGATTTTGGTATCCTGTTGTAAACTGTTTCTATTCCTGTTTCTTCTCCTGCTTGCTTTGCCAACTTGTCTGCTAGTTCATTTCCAGGAATGCCGATGTGTGCTTTTACCCACTTGAAGTATATTTTCCAGTTTTGTTGACTAAGTGCTGCTAGAATACTGCATATGTCTGTTGTTATGGAATTATGTTTCTTATAGTTATCGAGAAGTGACAGGGTTACTTGACTGTCAGTATGGACTGTAATTGTCTTCTCTAGTTCTGCTACATTAAGTTTATTGATTTCTGTCATAGCTTTTAGAATGGCTATCTGTTCGGCTTGATTATTAGAGCAATTTTGGTTCAACTTGAATTTTAGTGATTTGATTAGGTTTACTCCTTTGAAAATTGCTACTCCTGCTCCAACGTTGTTTGCTATCTTGCTGCCATCCATGTGGGCGAAGTAGGTAGTGGTGTCTGCATCTTCTATCATTTTGATTTTAACTATTTGAGCTGGATGTTTCCATTTATTAAGTTCCAGTGGTGAGTCATAGTCTTCATTAGTTTTCAGTGTCTTGTATAGGTCTGCTTTCCTTTTTATGGTTGATGTTATAGGCTGTACTCCTGCTATAAAGCCAGGAGGCATCGTATGAGATTGTGCGGTAGGCTTTTGCTACCTTGATATTGATTAATCTGTGGACTCTTTGCAGTTTTAAAGAGTTCGTGACTCTCTGTGCAGCTTCTATCCATAGTAGTGCTCCGTAAGGGAGAATAGGTGTGATTGCCCCTTTACTTATGAGGCTTAATGCCTTTGGGCCTAGACCCCACTGTAATTTCGCTGTTTTGCTCAGTGAGTGTATTAGATTTGTAGCTTTTTCTGTAATATGGCTGATGTGGCTGTCAAAACTGAATTTTTTGTCTATGTGTATGCCTAAGTACTTGATTTCTTCTACTTGTTCTAGTTTTTTATTGTTTATATAGAGATTGATAACTTCATTATTTCTTGTTTGTTTCTTTGAAATTACCGTGACCTTGGATTTATCTTGGTTGAAGTGCAGTTTGCTTTCCTTAGCCCATCTTTCTATTTTCCTCATATCTTCATTTGCATAAGCTTCGGCTTCCAGTATATTTTTCCCTTTAGTTAAAACGAGTAGGTCGTCTGCAAATGCTAAGACTTGTGTTATATTAGTGTAATTCAAATTTAAAAGCGTGTTGTAGAGTATTTTCCAGTAGCCTGGCCCGCTGCATGACCGCTGTGGGTGGCCTCTCTTCACTTCCTTTTGTATTTTGTATCCATTTATATGAAGTATCACTTGTCTGTTAAAATAGTCTTTGGTTAGTTTGTATAAGTTTTGGGGGCACCCTAAGTCTTTCAAGTTTTTAAGAATGCCTGGCCACCTTGCTGCATTGAATGCACCTTTAACGTCCAAGCTTGTCATGGCTATGCAGTTGTATTCTTTAATGTTCACCTCTACGAATTCTTTCAAGGCCATCATCACGTCAGTTGTGCTTCTCTGAGGCGTGAAGCAGTACTGACTTTTGTTCAGGAGATTTTTTGAGTAAATTTGGTGGGATATTCTTCCTATGAGCAGTTTCTCCAGTACTTTGCCTCCCACTTAATCAGGCTAATGGGTCTGTATTTTGAGACTTGCACTGTGTCCTCCTTTGCTAGTTTGATTATTGGTATCATTATCGTCCTTTTCCACATTGCTGGGAAAACTCCCTGTCTGAGACATACATTGTATATTCTTGTATAAAACAATGGGTAGTTCTGATGTGCTCTTGTGATGTCACTGGTCAATCCGTCTTCGCCTGGTGCTTTCTTTGGCTTGAATCCTTCCAGGACATTTACATGTCTGTGCCTGTGCTTGTGCCCTTGCATGTGCGCGCGTGTGTGTGTGTGTGTGTGTGTGTGTGTGGGTGGGTGGGTGGGTGGGTGGGTGGGTGGGTGGGTGTGTGTGTGTGTGTGTGTGTGTGTGGGTGTGGGCATGGGCGTGGGCGGGCGTGGGGGCATGGGTGCGCGTGCATTTTTTTTTTTCTCATGCATACGTCTTTCTGCATGTATCTCAAGGAATCATGAAATCGAAATGAAACCGCAGATCAATAAATCTTAATTGTTTGTGTAAAATTTTACGGAAATGCCTTCATAAAAGTAGGTACGAGAATTCTTTTCACGATGCCGTAATTGCTGTAATTCTGTTTCGATGGATGGAAAGATGTGTTTAATTATTTGTTCTTAGTTGACAATGGGGCATTTAAGGTTTTTGCTACAAAAGCTAGGATTCTGTAGCTTTAACTTTTAATTAATTTTTGTTCTGTGCTTTGTATCTTTCTGACACATTGTAACATCATTTTAAGTGATATTTAGATTTCAATGATGAACTTTTGAATTTCTTATCTTTCCAACAATCATTTCTATTAAGGAGACACATCTGTGCAAATTGGTCCAAAGCTTACAACAATCCCAAATTTAGTTTTTTGTTTTTGTCTTAAAATTAATATAGACATACTTCAGTAATATAAAGTTTTTTTTCTAGCTGCACATGATTATATAAATAACCCTACACCTATATTGTAGCTGCTATTACGTAATTTTAACCTCAGATTTCTCATATTCCATATTTTCTACATTTTCATAACTTCAGAATGTTGCCCGCCTCAGTAGCGTGGTGGTAGAGTGTCTACCTCACGTTTAAGAGGTCCCGAGTTTGAATCTCGGTCAGGGTGAGTTACCTGGATAAGGCTTTTTCCGGCGGTTTCCCTTATCCTCAAAGACGAATATCAGATAACTCTAAGCTCCATGGACCCCGGACACATTTGAGCATCATTTCACCCATTCCATTCATCGTCTGATATGACTTAATGTTGGAGGACGTAAATTTCAAAAAAAAAAAAAAAAAAAAAAAAAAAAAAAAAAAAAAACTTCAGAATGTCCCCACAGGATGCAGTTTTCTATTAATCTGTGTGAAAATCTAAAACTGTCTGTAAGAGCAACCGCATATTAAGTGTACCCATTCATTTGTTGTGTTTTGTTATTTGTTTTGAAAATTATTATAATGCTTGCTTCTTACTGAAAACACTTAGTAAAATAAAACTTGTTAAATAGGTATGATTATTTTTTCCTTTCATTGATATGGTGAAGACAAATATTTCACATAGGTACAGGTCATTAATAGGTTAAAATAGATACAGAAACTTATACCCAAAGCATTAATTTTTAAAATTACAAGATGTGGGACATGTTGAAAATCGCCAGTAATTTAGACATAAACTGCTAATTCCTCAGAAACTATTGGAACTAGAAGGCTGAAATGAGTATTATTCCATTCTTGATCTATCACAAAAATAAATGGTATAAATTTGAAACAAATCTAACAAAAGCTTCAGATATTTCAATTTTCACCCTTAAGGCCCCCCAAACCCATGTTTTTGCTTTTTGACATAGCTAATTATTTCACACCTTTCTGCACATTATGGTTCTTACTTAGTGAAGTGGATTTATATGTATTTTAATTATATGACAGTATCTGTTATTTTAATTTGCTATGGAGCCATTTATGAAATTTGGAATAAATGTAGAACTATTTTGCCTAGGGAACCACAAAATAGTCTGTGTTTAGCATGTGTTGCATGTGTTGCGATGATTATCATTTTGTTATAGTGCAGTTTAAGAACCAGTTTACTAAAATTGTGTATTTCTAAGTGATTACTTAGCCAATATTTAGTGCCTATTTAAGTGCCTATTTTGCCCATTTTCTGTGCCTTTTTGCCTACCTATTTCACACAGTTTTAGTGCCTATAAATCTGCTCCCTACTCATAAGTAAAGTCGCTTTTAAGATAAACAATTATTTGAAATGTGTTCTGATAAGCAATTAGCTAATAATTTTCAAACTATAGACCATTAGATTCTATGGTCTTTGAGCCATCGTTCACTGAGGTTTATTATCCCACGATGGTACCAGTCTCTGGTTTTTCATGCGAAGAATTTGGTGACCCGTTTGTACTGCTTCAATATTGTCAAAATTTCTTCCACGTAGAAAATGGGTCATGGATCGAAAAAGATAATCTGATGGTGTGAGTTAGGTCTGTATGCTGTATTGGGGTTCTTTCCAATTCCTGAATTTTTTCCATGATTGTTCGTGCAGTATGGGGTGTTGCATTGTCCTGTTGCAACAGAACTCTAGCATTCTCTAGCCAGCTAATGCTGGCTATCTACCAATAGTAATGTATGGTTCAGAAAGCTGGGTGTTCACAACCAGAGAGGAACAATGGTTATTACAGGGGGGAAAGGAAGATCCTGAGAAATATATTTGGAGTGATAAGGGACTTGGACAGATGGAGAATTCGGACTAACTTGGAGTTACAGCGCCTATTTGGACAACCAAATATAGTAGAGAAAATTAAACAAGGAAGAATAAGGTGGATTGGTCATGTGCAGAGAATGCCGGAAACCAGTGTAGTAAAGAAGATATTCATAGGAGAGCTGGATGGCAGAAGGAGAAGAGGAAGACCCAGGAAAAGATGGGTAGGTGATGTAGAAGATAACTTGAGAAAGTTGGGGTTAAAGGCTGGAGAAGAAAAGCAGAGGACCAAGTAGAATGGAAGAGGGTGGTTAGGGAGGCCAAGGGTCTACATCCCTGTAGCGCCAACTATCATCATCATCATCATCATCATCATCATCATCATCATCATCATCATCATCATCATCATCATCATCATCATCATCATCATCAATGCTAGCTATCTCCGTCTCAAAATTTCATGAACTCATTCCTGTTGTTGAGAATAAAGATGCACATCAATCGTTCACCTATTTGAAACAAACTCCAGGTGAATCAAACCTTCGAAATTCCACCAGGCACACATTACTTTGGGATTGAACTGATTATTTTTAATGATGACCTTGGTGGGTTGGTGGGGGTCAAGTGGATATTTTGAGGCATCAGGTAATATATCCATTTTTCATCACAACTGACAATTCTCCTGACAAATCTATCATCCATGGAATTACGGATAAGCTGATGATAGATTTCCACTCTACGTTCAGTCTGTTGAGGTGTCAGTTCATGAAGTACAGAGTTACAGCTTCTGTATGATTTTTCAAGTGTCTTAATGTGGCAATGTATGGTATCTTTTGATGCAACAAGTTCTTCTGAAAGCTTACGGCTACTTTTTGGCGGATTTTCTCGCAAAACTTGGCGTGTATCCTCAATATTCCATGCTTTAGGTATTTCAGAACGTGGTAAATTGTTAGTGTTTACGTCCCCATTGTTGAAAGGTTGGGACCATAGTTGTGCCACACACTCACCGACGACACTTTCTCCTTCTACTCCACATATTCTTCGAGCCGCAGCAGCGACATTATAGTCTTGTTTCCAATAGTGTTTTAGAAAGACTCTAAGTTCAAACGTTGCTATCTCCATTTTGTGTGTATTAATAACTGAAGACTGATACATGCTCGGAATGTACGCAACACTAGCCATGGCATCCTGTAAATAGCATTGTCAAACCAAAGAAAACCAATAAATTTTCTAAAGCAACAGAATAAAAAAAATTGACATTACTTGTGAGACAACCTAATATTTAGGATTCAGTCGCTTCTAGAGAAGTCAAGAAAAGTAATATGGAATTTCAAGGACATCAAAAAGCGACTCATTTTAAACAGCTGCCTACAGATTCGGTTTCCTCGATCCCCACTTCAACCAAATGTGTAGTGAAAGTGTTTCCACTAATATTTATCTCGATTAATATGAAATAGGAGATAGAAAAATAATTTTTCACAAGAATAGTTGGTAGAGGTTATATTAAAATAAACGGTAGTGGTTGAGAAATTCATACGAATGTAACACTACTACGTACCTTCAGTAAGTAGACGAAGCATTGCATACCAACTAAATTATTCATCATCATCATCATCATCATCATCATCATCATCATCATCATCATAATCATCATCATCATCATCATCATCACCATCAATCATCTTCTTCCTCTTCCTCTTTTGATGTATTGGGTCATTGGCCTATTCCCATCTCACTTCGAAAATGAATTACATGTCGAAAATTTCATAGAAAATACATGCTTTAAGATTGTGAATCCATAAAAAGGATAATTTAAGAAAAGGTCTGTGTGGATAAGATTGGATTGGATTGGGGGAGGGGATTCGGCACAGGGTTCCAATAGTGCTCTATTGTACCTATGCCTGAAGTGGAGCATCCACTGGAGGAAGGATGAGCTGAGAGGAGACAGATGGTGAATGCTCCCAGGTGTCACGACAGTATAGAGGGCAGGATCTCTACAATTGACCAGTTGGAAACTCCCCGGCAGGCCAGCACTGAGATCGTCCTACCGGAGGAGGAAGTGTTTACCAGAAGCATATCATCCTCCCATGCAACGCCGAGACACCCTGAAAAGGACCGCCAGAGGAGAGATGATGTAAAATGATAATGGACATGAAATGGAGGGACAGGACATTTGGGGGATTAGTGATTAAGCAACCCAGCATTTTCTGGCGAGCCGGGAAAACTCCCGAAAAATCCCATGGGTCAGGTAGGTCGGCCACTAGACCCGAACCTGGACCTCTCGAATGCAGGCCACAGAAAAGTCTATGTGTATGTCTGTGTGTCTGTGAAAAACATAACTCAAAAGATAAAATTCGATTAAATTCCAAAGTTAAGTTTAGCGGCTTCCAAGAATGCCATACAAGTCTCTATTATAATCTATCTATCCTTTAGATGAAACATTTTAAAAAAATGTTATTTTCTAATGGCTTTTATTAAAATACCGCTTGTGTGAGTTGATTTCATGACAAACGAAACGTATGTCTCACATTATCTGGGAATATCTTTTGATGTCCTGTTAATTCTAAATAACCTTCGCATAACTAGTAAACCGTAAGAATGTCAACATGACAGCATGTCGATTTCATTAAAGCTCACACTTTGTTTAATCTCTCTCTCTCTCTCTCTCTCTCTCTCTCTCTCTCTCTCTCTCTCTCTCTCTCTCTCTCTCTCTCTCTCTCTCTCTCTCTCTCTCTCTCTCTCTCTCTCTGTCTCTCTGTCTCTCTCTCTCTCTCTCTCTCTCTCTCTCTCTCTCTCTCTCTCTCTCTCTTTTGTCGGGTTAGCCATTTCCGAGGTGTACCTAGTTACTGCATTCCATTTTAGAAAATAGGAAGTCGCTATTCGCCTTTTTCCTCACTGTTTTTATTTTAATTTTATGTCCTCCAACGTTAAGTCATATCGGACGGTGAATGAAATGGGTGAAATGATGCTCAAATGTGTCCGGGTCCATGGAGCTAAGAGCTACCTGACATTCGTCTATAAAGATAAGGAAAAACCCCTAAAAAACCCTTATCCAGGTTACTCACCCTGACCGAGATTCGAACTCGGGACCTCTTGAACGTGAGGCAGACGCTACTGAGGCGGGCCCCGCTGGTTATGAAAAGAGAACGAACGTACAGTAGAATCTCGTTCACCCGGATCAACTGGGACAGGGCCGATCCGATTTAACGAAAATCCAGGTTATCCAGAAAGCGACGGGAAAACGATACAAAAATTATATACAACATGTGGGTAATGTTTGTAATGGAGTTTAGAAATTTCTATCGCTGCATTTCACTTAAAAGCACAGTGCCTATGTATTGGCACTGTACATAATATAGCTACAAACTATTATGTGTTTCAAATGGGAAGTGTTCTGGAGTCCAGCTAATCAGATGCCGTATCACACTCAGCGTTGCCAGCTTGTTGTCCCACTCCTTTTATCTTTCTCTCTCGCACACTCATACAACATTCAGCTCTGCTTGGCGCAGACGTAAGGGTAAGCAAATTATATTTTACAAACTTTTACAATGATGCAGTTGCCAAAATCAAAATTGGCAAAAGCATTTTCGCAAATTATGTATATTTTAAAATACTGTAACTATAATTATAGTTTATGAATTACCTGTTTTTCTAATCCAATGGAACTGCCAGTGGCTCATCCATATCGCTGTCAATGTCACTTCCGTTAAGAGACAATTCGACATTGTCACTGTCTTCATCGTCTGAGTCTTGCAAATTTATGATTATAGGTTCCAAAATCTCGCCACGTGCTATTTCTTCCTTAAAATCGTCTTCTTGAAGGTTTTCTGCGTGCCTCACAAGTCTTTTAACGTCTGTTTGCAATCCCCCTTTTTATTTGAGTCCAGACCAACTCGATTGGATTATATTGGCAGTGGTAGGGTGGGAGGCGTATTACCTCGTGTCCCGTTTCAATTGCAAGTTGATCCAGCTGATACACTTTTTCCGTGCTTTTAAACTGAAGAACTCTTTGCTCATTTTCAGTTTCTGTTTCCGAAAAATTTTGAAGAACGTGTACACCTTAAGAATAATACTTCGAGCCTGACTTTGCAATACCTGCCTTTTGACTCGCCACTAAATTCACCGCAAGAAGCCATTGCGCTATTTAACTCTTACTCTACTGCTATGTAAAGGACAACTGAATGATATTGATCTGAACTCTACACAGTAAATAAACACATCTTACCCAGCATTCATTCATAAACATAAGCATGCAGCATTCCACAGGCTAACAGGAAATGAAGTGGTTGCTCTTTCTCGAATATAAGACCTTGACTTATTCACAGTAATTCTTTTATCCGTCATGTCAGTAGTTTAAATTTTAGTTCTGAGTAATTAAAAGTGTATGTGCATACATACACACCAACCACTTTGAACTCTCTAAAGTAAATAGAGATTACGAGCCATTCATAAACAAAGATATGTGACCAGACACGTTCTGCCAGGGCAGCAGGAAATTTATTGTTTCCTCTCGCTAGAATTGGATTATTCAAAGTAATTCTTTTATTACGTCATGTCAAACATTTACGTTTCCGTTCTGAGTAATTACAAATGTACGTACACGCATACATGCCAATCAATAATGATATTCATGCAGTGCTTACGTCGCGATTTATTGTTATAACACAGGTAATAGTGGTTTATTTATTTGTATTAGAAAAACTAATTGAGCTAAAAATATGGGGTTTTCATAGTTCTGTTAGATATATTTCTCTCTAACTTCCACATGGATCAGTTTCGGCAAAATCTGAATTTTTGTCTTAGCGCGAATAGTATTTCATACAGATTGATTTGGTTGGTGCCCCTCACACACCACTAAGCGGGAATGCAATACGACAACACCGCAGGACTCCGATTAGTTGCTCACCTAATAGCGCTCAAGGACAAACACCTTCTCATTTGAAACACATAATAGTCGGTAGCACAAAAGGCACTGACTGAGCTTCTGCTGTCTCAAAATTTAGTGTATTGCTGACGAACAGCGCGATCTCGCATTCGCTTTAACATTAGAAGTTCATTTGGCGATGTTTCGACTGGACTTTCTAAATAAGCCATCAGTTTCTCTATGTTTGCTACTGCTTGTGCGCGGGTCATAACCACAGCTGATTCATCAGTACTGTCTGAGTCTGAAATACTCTTTATTTTTATTTTCATTTTCAGTAACACTACATGAAACAATATTGCCTTGCTCTGTGATCGGTTTATAAACCTCCATCTCTGTCGATTTGCAACCAGTTGTCAACATCTTCTTCTCAACATCGGAACCTCCATCGAGTTTTAAAAATGTCTATAAAAGTTTTGTTCCAGACTTATTTGTTGTATTCTTCAGTCGTGTTTTCCGGCAAATCACACATGTCAGGCCACAACTTTTGCCAGACGTTATCAAAGTTTCTCTTCCAACCTAGTCCCAAGCAGATGGGGGTAAGTGCAATGAATTCACCCGCTGACAAGAGAATTCGAGAACAGCTACTGAGAATAACAGTTTATCGCCTGTAAAACAAGTTTTCATTTACTACGCTAAACAATATAATTTGTTTTTCAAACCTGGTCCGGGTTAGAGAGGTCATTTTAGCGAGGTTTTACTGTATTTCAAAACCATTACACAGCGATCAGCTCACAAAATAATTGACTATTACTTAGTATTCCTTTATTGCCGTTGTACCTGCCAGGAAATATTTAATAAAAGAAAAGGTTTACCTGAGAATAACTACAGTTGGTTGAGGAAAGTCATTTATATCAAAATTTTCAATCTGTTTACAAGGTTAAACAATTGAAAATTGCGCCCATAATAATTTCGTAGAAAGTTAACAATCAGGTATCTTTCTTGACAATTTTACAGCGATAATTGGCCGTGGTTGGTGGAAACAGAAGCCGCTCTGAAACTGAGATTTTATATAAGACATACCTGGCATAATAAAGTAGCAAAATAACTGAATGTGTTTTACCTGCTTTGCCTTTTTAATCCGAATTTTTCTACCTCTAAAAGTGAGTCAGAAGCGGATCAGCAAAGCAATCCCCTGAAATGTCCTATTAGAGTGGTACATAAAATGTTGTTCACGAGAGCAAGATTACAATTTAAAGTTGCGAGGGGGCCTATAAACAATTTGGGAGACCGGCTGTGAATTTGCATGTTGCCGTGGGCAGCGGGTTGGAAGAAGGGTGGGTGTTGGAAAGCAGATCAGAGCAGCAAGCATCCTGCTCGACGTGGATTAAGGTGGAGTCGCCTTTAACAGCTCCATAAGGAAGGTTGTTTCCACGTTTTAACTGCACCAGCCAAACAGATCCAACCTACCCAAAGAGTCCAATATTGCCACGTCCTGCAACAGCGGCACAAGTCGCCGCGACCTCGAGGCCACATTGCAGATTGATTAAACACCAAGACGTTTATTTTATGTACAGCAGGACAAAATAAAATTTTCTTTTATACATTTAAGGCTAAAGACAAACTTATTTTTCTTCTCTCAACCATTAATGCATTTATTCAGAAGATTTGATTCATCAATTTGCAGACTACTTTTAAATATTCAACCTGGTGCATAGCAGATATTAAAACTTAATTTAATCAAGAAACAGTAAAACGCTTCTATTAGTATGAAAGACATTTATGTTACAATCATATGATTTTCTCCACCCGTTATGTCTATATTAATATAACTTCCATACGTTTTACGAAAGCTTAAGTTTCCATCTACTTCCTATTGAGATATATCTTCACAGAAATAATTGCAATATTTTGTGACTTTGTGGGTTCGTAGAATTAAAAGTCCAATTTGCAGAAATTCCAAATGTTCATTGGTCAACCCTTACAGTAACAGAATTATGTCACATACACAATTACAATTTTCCAGTTGGTCTGCCACATCCACAAACAAAGAGTTCACTTTCAAAATACAGTTGCAGGCACACGATACTCAGTTCCGATTGCACTCTCATTTCGACTCCGTTTACGACTGTCCCTTGGCTAGTCACGGCTTCCTTAAATACCTCTACTCATATTAATAGACATTTCTGGAATATGCTGGAAACTTCCAGTCAGCTATCTGTCTCTTTATCTGCTTCGGCAAGCTTTTATCTCCGCATTGCACTATCTGTCCCTTATCTCTCTGCGCTGAACATTTTGTGCGCAGCGCCGCCAGTCGCGACACTAATCCCTTCTCAAGGCTGGTCGTCCCGAACAGCACCATCGTAGCAGGCCAGACGATCCAGGTGTACCACCAACATCTTTCCTCGGGGCACCTTCTGGATGCGGTAGAAAACGTCGTTAATCCTCTTCACCACCCGATACGGTCCTTGCCACGGCTGTTGAAGTTTCGGGCAGCCTCCCTTGGTCCGGGTAGGGCGATACAACCAGACCAGGTCACCCTGCTGGAATCCTTGGCTGTTGGCTTGCCTGTTGTAACGGGTCTTCATGCGGTCGCTCGCTTTCTGGATGTTCTGACGAGCCATCTCATGCATGTCGTTGAGATGGTCCACCAGGTTCTCCACATACTCGGTTGCTGGCTGTTTTGCTTCCGAGGGGCTCCCAAAGGTCAAGTCACAGGGGAGGCGTAACTCCCGGCCGAACATTAAGCTGGCTGGCGTCATCCCAATGGTGTCGTCTGTTGACGAGTGGTAGGCCAGCAAGAACAGTGGCACCTTGACGTCACAGTCTCGCTGATGGCTGGCCACGACCTTCCTCTGGTGTTCTACTAAGGTCTTGATGTACCTCTTGACCATGCCGTCCGACTGTGGATGTAGGGGTGTGGTACGGGTCTTGTTCACCCGAAGTCTTTCCAGTGCCTCTCTCATCAGGTTAGACTCAAAATTCATACCCTGGTCGCTGTGGAGCTCTAACGGCACCCCAAATTGGCAGAACACTTGCTCCACGAGGCAGTCTGTAATCGTCTTCGCCTCCTAGCTCTCAGGCATAACAGTGGCCCCCTCTCTTAGGCATAAGAGAGAGGAGCAAACTGAATGGATAGTCTGATGTTTAAAAGCGGGCCGTTCTATGCTGGCCCTGAAATTCCAGTTTTCATCGCAAAAATTACTGATCAGCGAAAGGACTTTAAAAATGATAACTGAAACGATTAAATAATAATAACGAATTTACTGGAAATAACTCAGGCCACCAACAAGTTATTTGAAATACATTATAGTTTTAAAGAGTTTTACAGCTTTGTGTATTCATTTTTTGTCTAGTTGTGTACCAGTTACACAAAATTTATTGCTAATAAATTATTTCAGTTTGTTTGTTTCGGTAGACCTTTATCTGCATGCTATCTTTATATATCCTGTAAGAATAAAAGAGATCCCAGTGGTAATTCACACGAAGTTCACCATTCATATGTTTTCACTAGACCAATGCCTCAAAACTGTCCGGTTTTGTTAACATCGGTTGAACCATTTTTTAAGAAAGTAACTATTGATATTTTGTATAAAGGATTGTTCGCGAAAGTATAGAATTTAGTTCTATCTGTCCCACTTTTTATTTTGTTTTTTGCTTCTCTCTCTCTCTCTCTCTCTCTCTCTCTCTCTCTCTCTCTCTCTCTCTCTCTCTCTCTCTCTCTCTCTCTCTCTCTCTCTCTCTCTCTCTCTACACACACACACACACACACACACACACACATTACAGCATAATACAAGCACGCGTAATACAAGCGCGCGCAAATTATTCCATAACCGCTTTTCTAAAACTCAAAACGCTATTTTTTAGTGAAATCTATACCAAAGATTTTATTTGAGTGTAATACCTCACTTTTACCTTAATTAAATATAGTAAAAGTGTGTTTATGTAGTTTATTTCTTTAATTTAAGGCAGTTAACACATAATGGTGTAAGCACCTCCCAGTACAAGATCTTCACAGGTACAGGTTTTATTTTCTGATCTAGTCCCATAACACCATAACAAATCTCTCTCTTCTTTTTTTTCACAGAACTCAAATTGGAAAGACCTGCCAGGTGCAGCTGTTTGTTTCCTTGTGTCACTAATCTGAGATGGTTTCTGATATATTGTGTTTTCTTTCTTGGTACATCTAAAATGTTTTGTACCTAGTAGTCGTACAGACACCTGGAGTGTCAGAAGTTACACAATATCTAAACAAACATCCTGGTTTTATTACCTAAACAATACAGAATAAATGGATTGATAACAGAGACTCTACAAAGGACCAACGTAATCACAACTAAGACCTCTTTGATTACATGTCAATTGCTTAAAATGATTTTAGATGTCTTGCCTTGTCCATACATTCCATGTTAGCGGTATATGCTTATACTATTTTAGAAGGAATCCTATCATACTCAATTTGTTTCTTTTCTATTCATGCAGACTATATCTACCCAAGATGTAATTGTTGGTAATAAAAGCTGAGCGTGTCCCGTTGGAACAGCACTTTTGAGTTCATTGTCTCTTCATTTCAGGAACGTCTCGCTGTTTCGATCTGTTCCCCATAAAGGCAACGACAGTGATTTTGATTTTTAAACAAGAGAGGTTATAAATATCTGATGGCACTACTAATCTAGTATGGGATTTACTAAACTAATAATTAATAATACATGAACAAATATTATGTAATAGATTATAGAAATAATGTTTTCTTGTTCCATTTAACTGCCTTTAACTCTAATGGTCATATCGGCGGCCGTTCTCCTTTAGAACATATCGAAGGTGTTAACTCGTATTCGTTGGGTTTTAATCGTTAGATCACACACACACACACACACACACACACACACACTTTCGCACTCTCATTCATACTGCTCATACTCTCATTCATCTTGGTTGGAGAAAAGTCCCTATCCCCAGCCGGGAATCGAACCCGAGGCTCCTAGCACGGCAGGCAGGTGCTCTGCCGACTGAGCTACGGGGCAAGCCAAATAATAATTTCATGAGTTGTTTATGCATTTTTTAATTCTTTTAATTGTCTTCCAACGTTAAATCTCATCGGATGATGAATGAAATGAGTAAATGGTGCTCAAATTAGCCTAGGGTCTATAGAGCTTAGGGTTAACCGACATTCATCTTTCAGGATAAGAGAAAGCTACGGAGAAAGCTACGGACGAAACCTTATCTAGATAATTCACCCTGACCGAGATTCGATCTTGAGACATCTTCAACGTGAGGCAAACTACTACCTACGCTTCAGAGGCGGGAATGTGTAACGGAATTCTACCATATCTAACAATACCGGAAGGAGAAAATATTTAACCTAAAAAGAAAAAGAATTATTTGAAATTTTTACTATCCACTTATTTGAAATTCCCTCTTGCGCATTGATTAAAAGCACAAGTGTGCAATTGTAAGCTGAAGGAGTCTGCGGGAAATTGAAATAGAGGTTGAGATAGAAAGATTTCGTAACTTCTCCAGAATTTTTCAATGCGAGATGGATGACTTAGGTAGCCTATTAATCACTCCATACAGATACTATTAGGATTCAACAACGATAGAATATCATCCTTGCAAGCATATTATAAGATGAATGAATAATCATGATGGCCGATATGCGAGACATTGTTACATCTTCTTGATAAATAGCAATGACTGAAATAGAATCAACAGTCAAAATACTGTCTCTCTTTTCTTTTAAACCAATGCGAAAAAAACAAGTTCATCTGATTCACCTAAATCATATTTTACGTTGCTTTAATTTTTCCTATAAAAATCTGAAAATTACACACACACACACACACACACACACACACACACACACACACACACACACACACACACACACACACACACACACACACACACACACACACACACACACACACACACACACACACACACACACACACACACACACACACACACACACACACACACACACACACACACACACACACACACACACACACACACACACACACACACACACACACACACACACACACACACACACACACACACACACACACACACACACACACACACACACACACACACACACACACACACACACACACACACACACACACACACACACACACACACACACACACACACACACACACACACACACACACACACACACACACACACACACACACACACACACACACACACACACACACACACACACACACACACACACACACACACACACACACACACACACACACACACACACACACACACACACACACACACACACACACACACACACACACACACACACACACACACACACACACACACACACACACACACACACACACACACACACACACACACACACACACACACACACACACACACACACACACACACACACACACACACACACACACACACACACACACACACACACACACACACACACACACACACACACACACACACACACACACACACACACACACACACACACACACACACACACACACACACACACACACACACACACACACACACACACACACACACACACACACACACACACACACACACACACACACACACACACACACACACACACACACACACACACACACACACACACACACACACACACACACACACACACACACACACACACACACACACACACACACACACACACACACACACACACACACACACACACACACACACACACACACACACACACACACACACACACACACACACACACACACACACACACACACACACACACACACACACACACACACACACACACACACACACACACACACACACACACACACACACACACACACACACACACACACACACACACACACACACACACACACACACACACACACACACACACACACACACACACACACACACACACACACACACACACACACACACACACACACACACACACACACACACACACACACACACACACACACACACACACACACACACACACACACACACACACCTTCTTTTATCACCTCTGATCCGTATTTTATAACACTCCTTCACAGATTTCTGAGGCATTTATTGTTTGTAATCAAACTTTCCCTTAGATTTTGTCATGCATTAACTTACTACTTGATTATGTGTGGGCATATAATACTCCTAGAAAGGACGTTTGAAATAACCTATTAGTCATATGATCTTGTATAGTTTTCATATCCTGATTCACCTTTTTAAGGTTACGTAACTGTCTTCACATAAATATGAGTAAAATCCCAACTAAATGGATTTAATGTCAATGATGACATGCAGAGGTCTCTAGTTTCAAACTGAGCACTAACAATCACGGTAACTACGTACGTGGGCGCTTTATGCTTGTTTGTTGATTACGCATTCATTTGCATTCAGGTTTATGAAGTTTACAATACCAAGCACGCCAACATATTTTTTGAAAAGCACCAACAAGCACATACTGTACACTACTATTCAAAAGTTAAACATAATTTAATTATAATATCTTAACTGTACAAAAGTTACGCATAGTGCAATATGCTGTTACTTCATTACACATGATCTGGAATGCAATAGTGAGAAATGGCAAATTTTGACCTCAGGACAACCTTTTACGCAAGCATAAAATCTGACGATCACTTCCATAATGACTATGGTGGTACTGGGCGGTTAATATGGTTACATAGACCTCGCAGCACTGTGCCATGCTCTCCCTGAGGTGATTCAAGAGCTCTGCGGGCACAGTTCCCATTCTCATGGTGAGCATGTCGGAGGTCTGGAAGTGTCCTCGATGGGAGCTGACGGGTTACAACTCGTCTTCCTAATCATCCCAGGCATGCTTTATAGGGTTCAGATTCGGGGACATCGCTGCCAGTCCATGTGTTGGATATCTTCCCTCTCAAGATAGTCAACCACCAGGTGGGCTCTAAGCGGACGTGCACTATCATCCATTAAGATGAAGTGTGTGCCAACAGTACCTCTGAAAAGGTGCCAGTTTCAGTACCTGGTCTCTGTACCTCTGCATTCACAGTAACACCGTCGAAGATGTGCAGATCTCTACATCATTAAACATTATGTCTACACACAAGAGTATGCTACCACCACTAAATGGGTATGTTTCACGATGTTGGTGCGATGAAACCAGGTTCCACGTTCTCTCCAGATCATTGTACAACGAGAATCATTGTTTAAACTCAACCTGGATAATGTGCAAACAGCACGTTCCTCAATTCATTCAGGGGCAATGTTGACGTTGCTGACTCTATTGTAAATGGCATCATATGTGTATTCAAGATGGTGGGGCACACATTGCTGAAAGTCTGGCATAGAGGACCACTGGCCTGATCCTCCAATGTATAGTTTGCCTTAAAACTTGAAGCCTGAGGCGGCTGCAAGTACGGGCAGTTGTCTGGCGGGCATCCCCCGATGTCGTACTGTTATGGTCCATGTCGGTGCTGTTACGAGTTACGACCCGTCGGCGACCACGTATAGGCATCCAAAAACACCTCCTGTTTCTTAGAACCTTTGCCAAAGCCTGGAAATAACACTTTCTGGTACGTTCAGAGTCCGAGAGACTGTGGTGTGTGTTGACCTGCCTCTAGACTACCTGTGATTCTACCCTTCAACATAGGGTCCAATTGACGTCTTTGTAGCATGTTGGCGCTGTCTTGTAAACACTTGGCGAAGCAACTACTCTTTTCTTGCAATTGGAGGACAATAAAGAATGAGCTATGCACTGGGTCTGATACTCTGCTCTTGGTTTGCTGCTCTGGCTTTGTTGACCTTTGAAGTCATGAACCCACTTACACTCCAGTTAACTTGAGATGGCAGCTGGGTGAAGATGTACACTAAATGAATTAGTCTGTTAGCAATTTTGAAAGGAGACTGAGGATGATTTTATACACTTTTAGCCATTGTAGGTACATGTATTAACTACTCCATATATATTCCATATATATCATCTTCAGCCTTCTTTCAGGATTGATAACAGACTACTTCTTTTAGTTTACATCTTTACACAGCTGCCAGCTCAAGTTAATTGGACTAAACCTTTCAGAGACTGCGAGTAAGGGGAGACACACACTGTGGTAATGTTTAATAACGCTCGCTCACCATTTTTCCATCCAGTTCTCTATTTTCCAAATTATGCTTAGCTTTGTGACACTACAGTATATTTGACTCCATATTTTGTCTCTCCAGGTCAATGCAATCCAACTTATGTCCTCTGGCATATTTAACCGTGTCTATGGAGGTGCCAAACACAACCAACTATTATTATTATTATTATTATTATTATTATTATTATTATTATTATTATTATTATTATTATTATTATTATTATTATTATTATTATTATTATTATTATTATTATTATTATTATTATTATTATTATTATTATTATTATTATTATTATTATTATTATTATTATTATTATTATTATTATTATTATTATTATTATTATTATTATTATTATTATTATTATTATTATTATTATTATTATTATTATTATTATTATTATTATTATTATTATTATTATTATTATTATTATTATTATTATTATTATTATTATTATTATTATTATTATTATTATTACTATTACTATTACTATTACTATTACTATTACTATTACTATTACTATTACTATTACTATTACTATTATTATTATTATTATTATTATTATTATTATTATTATTATTATTATTATTATTATTATTATTATTATTATTATTATTATTATTATTATTATTATTATTATTATTATTATTATTATTATTATTATTATTATTATTATTATTATTATTATTATTATTATTATTATTATTATTATTATTATTATTATTATTATTATTATTATTATTATTATTATTATTATTATTATTATTATTATTATTATTATTATTATTATTTTTTTTTTTTTAATTGGAAAAAAGTCTGAGCAGCATGCCCCATTACAATGTAATACTACATGCTTTATATTCCGAGACATCGGTTCAGAGCGACTTACGATACATTGGCCAGAGTACATTGTTCTATTTTTTAGCCTTCGACTTTTATAATACATTATTATTATTATTATTATTATTATTATTATTATTATTATTATTATTATTATTATTATTATTATTATTATTATTATTATTATTATTATTATTATTATTATTATTATTATTATTATTATTATTATTATTATTATTATTATTATTATTATTATTATTATTATTATTATTATTATTATTATTATTATTATTATTATTATTATTATTATTATTATTATTATTATTATTATTATTATTTATTATTTATGATTATTATTTATTATTTATGATTATTATTTATTATTTTTATTTATTATTATTTATTATTATTATGATTACTATTATTATGATTATTATTATGATTATTATTATTTATTATGTTTATTATTTATTATTATTTATTATCTATTATTATCTATTATTATTTATTATTATTATTGTTATTATTATTATCATTATTATTATTACTATTATTATTTATTTATTATTTATTATTATTTATTTATTATTTATTATTTATTATTTATTATTTATTATTATTATTGTTGTTGTTGTCACGAACCCGCTCGTAAGCGAATGCCGAGAGAGAGGGAAGCATAGAAAGAGACAGATAGCGCCCAAGTCACGCCCAGAGAGAGCAACAGAGGGAGAAAGAGACGGAGATGCTCTGGACGATTCTCGCTCCACCACGAGGGTCCCTGAGGCTTCGTGTGGCTTCGTGACAGGTTTCGAGAAACCTCGAGAACAGCTGCTCGGTATAAATAAGAGTTCGCTGGGAGGGACGGGGAAAAAGAAAAATTGCCCCGCCCGACTAGCACTACCTCTGGACCAAGTGGTAGAGAGAAGAGTCAGTGAGTTGCAATTGTGCAGGCTGGACATGTGGCAAACGGACTTGAAGGTTTCGTACGTGTGTGTTATGTCAGTCTGCTGATATCAGTGTTGTACAGGTGTCCCCCCTACGGAAATAAAGAGCATTTTGAATATCTGCTATCTGGACTTTTAATTTCACGAACCCAAAATGTCACAATTGGTGTCAGGAGTGGAACATACAACAATGGAGGCTGCATTGGCAAAAATTCTAGAAGAACTGAAAGAAATGAGAGCAGTGAATGACACGCTCGCTGCGAAGACAGAAGCGGTGAATAACAACCTGGTCGCGGAGCTAAAAGAAATGAAGATAGCGAATGACATCCTCGCTGCGAAGACGAAGGCGGAAAATAGCAACTTGGCCCCGACGAGGATAGCGAAGATGACCGAATTAACCACCGAAAAGAAGGCTGCGAACGAAGGCTTCGCCGCCAAATTTGAGAAGCTGTTGGCCGGCGCCAGGGATGACGTCACGGAGCTGGAGAAGCGGATGAGTCAAGTGGAAGAGCCCGTCGAGGACCTGGCGAACCGCGTTAATGACCTAGAGGGAAAGGCCGACAGTAACACCAAGTCCCTGAATGTCATGGTGGAGGACATCGTCGGCAGGAGGTTGAAGGACTTGAAGGTCGACGCGCCGGGACGCGACACAACATCTGCGCGCGACAAACCACCAAAGTACGACGGCACGTCAACGTTCGAAGTCTTCCGCCACCAATTCGATACAGTGGCCAAGCACAAATCGTGAATGATGTAGTATACAATATATTACTATTATCCGATTTACTGTATATATTATGTAAACAACTGAAATTGTAGTAAGTTTCGCGATATTAGACACTAGTGTGTGTTTGGGATCAATAGCAACATCGCCTTTCAAAATGTCAATACGTCCTACTAGAACGCTAGAATCATATTTAAGTTGTTATACGAGGTGAGTAAAAGGTATGGAACAATGTAACTTTGTTGTTATAGTTTTGTGAAGTGCTATTTTTAGAAAAGCTGCAAGATGTTTTCATATTAATATGTGAGTAGAGCGTGAAATGCAACTTTTTTTTTGTCCTCAGGTCTCGGAATGTACAGGTAAATGCTTTTTTTCAACTGTACTTTAAATTTATTAGGACGTGCACATGAAATTTAACCAAGAAAACACATTCATAAAGAAATTAGTGTTGCTCTATTGTAACACATGATTAATTTACTTCAAAATTTGCTCAAAATGACCTCCATTTACTGCCAAACAATGCCAAAGTCTGTCTTTGAAATTAGTTAATGCTTCCAGCAAAACTGTTTGCCTGATCAGCTGGATTCCTTGCCCAATTCTTTGCTTTAACTCTTAGATCTCTTGTTCGGTGCTTGTAAACCCTTCACTTCAAATATTCCCACAAGAAAAGGTCTAAATGGTTCAGGTCAGGAGATCTTGGCGGCCATTCAGTACTTCCTCTTCTGCCAATCCACTGATAGTACAGCATTGAGAGCTTTATCACCATCTGTAACGCGTTTTGACCTTCCAGACTTTGCCTTATCTTTAACACTTCCAGTTTCATTGAATTTTTTTCAAAATTTTGCTTACCGTAGAATAAGTAATCCTTCGTTCTGGATGCATTTCATTAAACAAGACACAAACCTCTTCTTGGATCCTCCGCTTATCACCATATCCGATCATCATTACAATTTCAGTTCGTTGTCCTTCTGTAAGTTGTGCCATGAGTAATTATTTTCAGAAAGATTTTGCAGTGAAGTAAACATTGTTGTCCTTATTAGCTTAGCTTTTGTGTGTATTTGCTCAATGCAAAGCCACATATTGAAGTAGCCTACTGTATTGTTTAACGCAAAGACTACTCAGTTTGAAGTAACGATACGTTTTCCTTTGCTCAGTACAGATGCTGTAACGTCCTAATAAATTTAAATTTCGGATTAAAATAATATTTGTTTGTACGTTCTGAGACTTGCGGAATGGAGGAATTCAGAAAAAATAAATGTTGTCATTTAATAAAACAAACTCAAACACTTTATTTGTAATCATAGTAATGTGAGGGCATGTTGATATATTACAGTTTATCTAAAAAAACATTACCTCATAGAGTTGTAACAGCGCGGTTATAGGCACTGTTCCATACTATATGCGCACGATAAGTTGAGCCCCGGATTTACGGTGTGGTGCGGGAAGAGGGGAAGAAGCGAGAGCTAACGCTCTTTTCTTTCTGCAGTGTGTCAACCTTGAACAACACAGTTCAGCAAAATAGCGTGTAAGATAAGCGAAGATATGCGCCGCAAGTGTGAGATATGTGGACAAATAGTAAATTGAACTCCATCCATTAAACTCTATATTTATATACTTACTATTTATATAACATAAAAATAAATAAATAAATATTATAACAGTTATAAATTCTCATTCACTGTGTGATTCTTCGAGTCAGTTGCATGACTTTCATAGATAGTATCCTCTGATGTGTTGACGATAATTTCATCAATTGCATTTTCTATTATACCATCGTTTCTGCAATATTTCACTTCCAGCTCTTGGACCGTGTTGCAATTCATTGAAGTTACGGAAGATAATGCTTCTATAGCAAGTTTCCGCAGATTTGGAGCCGACATATCACCAGTAACGTTGCATCCTCTGAAAACATTCCTTTGTTTTGCCCACGCCAGCTCACTTGCATTCAGATCACAGTTATACGGAGATAGACGAATAATAATGTGTCCCCTTACGACAGCCATAACATCCACAACATACCCTTGTTTTAAATCGGTTAGCTAATTAACCTCGAAATTGATCAAAACGAAATATGGTGGACATGATAAATCTTAGCGCATTAGCCATCAGATGTCAGAGTGTAGCGCATTACAAGTTTCAAAGTTGTCATTTATGTTCACGGAGTTAGACGAAAATTACCGAATGAAGACTTAGAACCCGAGCGCTCAACTTATCGTGCGCATACTGTACTTTTTACTCACCCAGTATACATAACTTCTTTGGTAATAATGATGTATTTTCCTTTGCAATATCTACATCACGTTATGTTGATATTTAGGTTCCCATATAGTTCAGTTGATCTATACAAACTGTACATATATGTGTAGCAATGTACAAGCAAGTACGAGTGAACCATACCAGAAAAATGAACGCAGAATACATCAAATAAAGTACATACATATGTCTGTAATGGTATCGTTCATACTGAATCAGCTGTTACCGGTAACTTGACTTAATGTAACTGCGAATGTGATGATAACCATGAAAATAAATATATAGATAAGCGTTACATGTAACGTTAACGTACTGTAACTGCGACAGTTGTAGCCTTCATCTGAAAATAACTATCAAATCCCCAATTGCCGTTGATGGCTCCAAAAGCACATTTGCGGTGGTCTGACATTGATTGTTAAGTGTTTTTGTGTTGTAATCCAATTATTTTCAAGGAATATGTCTTTAGAAAGCATCATTCCATGTGGAATGAGAGTTCTTGTTGTTTATATTACTTTTTCTGAAGATATCATTACAATGAAAACTGCAAAGATGATCAAGCAAGAGATGACACGTAAGATGAACAGGGCTTGCTGAGAGAACACGTTGTGTCTTTGGTAGAGTTCCCAATAACATGTAGAAATATTCATAGCGCGACACGAAGTTTGAAAGAATTATTAGTCACTTAAATATGCATGCTGAAGAACAAAACTGGCATTTTCTTACAAGGCTACGCTAAAAAATATTTTACCAATTACGAAATAAAATTAACGGAGTCTCGATTTATTTTAAGATGGTAATTAATATAAGCAAACTGTAAAATAAATCAGATTCGTGTGTTGTTAATATTCTATAGTGTCTAATGCATATTCACGATCGTAAACACCTCATGTGAGAAAATAAAGGTCACACCAAAGTGGACCTCATAAAATAAAGGAAGAAGGACATCAATAGGTAATCAATATTAATAAACAGAAGAGAGGGTATATTTAAGGCGCATAACTGGAAGTAATTATATATACTGTGCATTCAGTCTTAAAAATTGTGATGTATGGATAACTTTCTCTGAACATGCTGTACGCCATTATGTGAGAAAAGCTCCAGAAAATCTTTGTCGTGGTAATCATAATTAAGGACAGATGGCAGGTTAAACCAACCATCCTTCCTTCCCAAACTCTGTTATTCTTTCTTCCTCTACTTTTACTTTCCTCTTTTCCTCTCTTTCTCATTCCTGTCCATTTTTTAAATAAACCAGGGGCGGTTCTTTCTTGATGTGTTTGAATCGCCGAGTCACCACACTTCAGAAATGGAACACTGTCGTTGAGGACCAATAGCAACCCTGATTTTATCGAAGTGACAGTCGCATGTCTACTCCACGTGGAGTCTCAGTTGCCAAAGTTCCAACTTCCAGTTGATCTGTTTCATTACGTGCAGCAATTCATTGTGTGTCACGATGTGGAGACCGTGGGAGGGAAATGCAGTGGTAAATGAAAATGAAGTACTAGATAACTTTCAGTCAAGTGAAAATAATCAAAGTGATGACAATAGTGTGAATAACTGGGCCGAGTTGTGTTACTGGAAAAGCCTCAAAAAACAAAGTTATAACGGGAACTGTTTCTAAACAAATTCAAGCGCATGTTTTGAACACATATGAATGTATGCTGACAAATAATCTTGGTAAGGGGTCGTGCAATGAACCTGATGATTAATTCTGGGTATTCACAGAAATACAGTAAGAAAACTTGTGACGAAAGAATACAAAAGACACTGATCAAGTGTGAAAACAAGTATAGTAGACAATTTCACATGCGATTTAATTCGTCGAGAAATTGATAGATTCTATGCAAAAGGGAGAGCGCCCACCTTAGACGAATTGGTTGCACATTTGCAGGAAATTTGTGACTTTCTTTATGGACACTGCACTTTACACAGCCTCCTAAAGGAGCTGGGTTTCAAATACCGCACTTTGAATAAGTAAGGGTTATTATGGAAACCAGTAGAATTGTATTTTGGCAATATGTATTTTGTCAAAACTAAGGAAGTTTCGCAGTAATGGTCATAAGATAAATTTATTTAGACAAAACCTCGTACGATACCCATGACGTATCGAGAAAGGTGGCAACCTGGCAGAAAGGTCTGGGAGAAGGAGGGCTGGTGTTGGTAAACGATTATAAGGGTTTGTCAAAGGCAGTGGCCGACGTGCACATGAGTTAACTAAACAGACTCTAACTGAACTGACGTGGGGTGTCATAAACCTGTCCAGGAAGGGTGTGCGAACCTTCTGCAATCTCCCTGCGTCTCAGGCCTCGGAGACTTTCTCTCCTGTGGAAGACATTACCCCTATCAAGGATCATCTTTACGTAGCCAAATCACAACTCCCCATCTATTCGATCTGAAGTAATCACATCAGAAATCATTTAGCTGCCATGATTATCCAGTTTGAAGGGACATGATTTTAATAGTACAAAATAACATTTTGTTCCTATTAATTAAATTAATATTATGTTACCGTGTAAGTGGCGTTTATCCTTACTTAAGAGGATGGTCGAAAAGTTACCGACCTCAACATGAAGATGGCAGCACTCGTAAATAAAAGCTAATGAATTTTGCTGTCCATCTGTTGACAGTTACTCACCAAAGTGCCAGTCATTTTGGGCGCTCAGTTGTTATTTAACAGTCATTTGAGTGAGTTGATGAGAGTGGTTTTTATGAAAATGGGCAAAATCGAGTAACGATCTGTCATTAAATATTTGTGTTTGGAAGGCAATATGCCTACGCAAATCAAATATGAGTTGGATTCTGTGTATGGAGACTCTGCACCATCATTTACCACACTGAAATTTTGAGCAGCTGAATTTTTACGTGGTCGTAAGAGCTTGGAAGACGATGAACGTTCGGGTTGTCCAAAAACTGCAACTATCGACGAAAACGTCGCCAAGGTTCACCAAATGGTGCTAGACGACTGCCGAATGAAAGTGAGAGAGATAACAGAGGCTATGAACATGTCAAAAGAGCGTGTTTGTCACATATTAAATCAACATTTAGACATGAGAAAGCTGTCCACACTTTGAGTGCCGCGTTTGCTCACGTTACACCAAAAACGTATTGGAATGAACATCTCCAACGCTCTGTTGGCGCAATTTAGGCGCAATAAATCCGCGTTTTGGCACCGCTTAATTACTGTAAATAAAACTTGGATACACCATTATACGCCCGAAACAAAAATACAGTCCAAACAGTGGACTACAAAGAGGGAACCGGCTCAAAAAAAAAATTATTTTTTTGGCTGGTAAAGTGGCGGCGACTGTTTTTAGGAATAGTCATGGAGTTATTTTTAACAATTATATTAAAAAAGGTAAAACCATTACAGGGGCACATTACACATCATTACTTGACAAGCTGAAGGTAGAACTTGCGGAAAAACGGCCACATTTGCAGGAAAAGAAACTCCCGTTTCACCAAGACAACGCACCGTTTCACACCTCAGCAGTTGCAATGGTGAAAATCCACGAATTACTGTTTGAACTACTTGACTATCCGCCTTACTCACCACATCTAGCCCCAAGCGACTTATTATTGTTCCTTCATCTGAAAACTCAGCTCGGAGGACAAAGATTTTCATCAAATGAAGAGGCAATCACCTTCGTGAACAGTTATTTTGCAGAGAAAAACGCCGAGTACTATTTGGACGGGTTACGGAGATGGTGGCATCGCTGGGAGAAGTGTGTAGAGTTACAAGGAAACTATGTTGAAAAATAATAAAAAAATAATTATGGAAAAAATGTCTTGTATCTTTATTATGTCGGAATCTTTTCAGAGCACCCTCGTACTAAACAAAAATGCCACTTCCTAAAGCATTCTTTTCTTTAGTGGAGTATTTAATGCTGCAAATGTATCCTTTCCCTATTTCTTGTCATTTGATGCCTTTGTTATACGTCAGGGTCGACGGATCTGGCGAGCGGACAGTAGGCAAGGTGCATAACCGTGGGGTTTGCTTAAGGGAACTCTCAGCATTCGCGTTTGGTGTAAGGTGGGTTCCTAGATATTCTTTGTGGATCTAGGCACAATTTTAGGGGCGGTGTGTCACTGTTTCATTGTGTAATATCCAGAGATATTAGGGACACACTTGTGTTCAAGCCTGCTGCCCCGATCTGGCCATCTTCTGTGTATTTCCATTCAATTCTTGCTCTTGAATGTTTCTAGAATCACATTTGGAAACTGTACACGCAAGTGTAAAACTCCCCACCGCGGTTCGCGATGACCACCACTTAACGATTTGAACTGCTTGTTTCACTGCTTGTTATAAGGGTTAGCGTGAATACGTTTTCACTTAATTTCAACTCTTTATCAGTACACTTAAGGATTTCTCTAATCTTCCTTTCTTTCTACAAAGCCGTATTTTTCCGTTTGGCCATGGATCGCGGTGTGTGTGATGCAATTGCACTGTAGTGACTTCGGTATTGTATTGCTAGCTGATGGCGAATGACCCGCTATAGGCTGCGCTGGTGGGTTGTGCATGTTAACTGTCAGTTACTGCCTTCTAATCGTCCTGTAGAGACTGTAGCTTTACTGTGCGTCTCAAAAGTAAAAGCTTGTTCATACATGTGTGTTGTGTGAGAATTACTTTAGTGACAATAACTGCGTAAGAATTGAATGGCACACTTACAATACACGAAACATAGGTATAGTTCTGTGAATGTTTATACAGCTTTTCATGCCTTTTGTTTGGCGGTGATAACCACTGGTCAGCAAAAACGGTGTGGTAGTTTTAGTTCACGGCAGTACTTTAAGTTGATATGTTCTGAATGGACTCTTTTACAGTCCGGCCGTTCTATCTCCGGCTCGGACGTTTAGTGGCTGCAGGAGGTGGAGGGGGAAGATTAATAGTACCAACATATAATAATGAGTAATTGAAAACATATGGTCAGAATTAACTTTATAATGAGAGTATAGGGCTATATTAGCTTCAAAACATTGAAATCCAACTTGTAATTTCATTATCATGCAAGATATTCTTTACATCACTCTACTCGAATATTTCGTTCACAACTTTCACGCACAGCAACTGCTTCTGTTGGTGGTACTGGGAGTCTGTACATCCGGTGTCGTGGTCAGGAGGTTAAAACTGTCTGCTAGCGGCAATCAACGTTGTCGCTGCTAGGCGTGCCTTGTAAATCCAGCACCGTGTTGCCGCTGCAATTTTGTGTGGACCTCGTGGCTTTTAGTTGCTTTTGGATCCCGCGCTGGTGGTTTGTTTAATTTTTTGTGTGTGCGTGAATTCCGATTTGTAGCGTCTGTAAGTCTTATTATTGTCATCACTATTATAGTAATATGGCTACTGGTTCGTCAGAATTCAAGAAAAGAATCGGCTCTTATAATAGCCAAAGCCCTGAATTTATATTCAGGCTACGTGAGTACTTCGAGAAGGAGCGGGACAATGGTGGACCTCTACTACCTGTTACCAAGGTGCTGGACAGAGTTTGTGACGCCTGGAAGGTGGGAAAAACCACCGTGAAGAATGTGACCAAGGAAAAGTGCCAGATGATTTAAGTTCGCCGTCTGCAGTTCTGCGTACACCAGGAAAACAAAGGCAACGAGGCAGCCTTAAAGCTTCACTTGATGCTTTTCAAAAGGATGCTATAAGGCGACTTGTATATCAATATTATGTGAGAAAGGAATTTCCCACTCGTGCGAAGTAGCTTTTTGTTATTTCTTTTCCAGTAAATGGTATATTGTTTCCATATACAACTATTCTGGGATCATGTATATACACATTGTCCACGTACATTTACGAAGTTACGATCTGCAAATGCGTGAAATATTTAAAATACAGATATTCCTCTGCTTGAAATTCCCGCTAAAGAACTGGCAACAACGCGCTTCCCCCTCTCGAGAACTGTCAGAGCCGGAGATAGAGCGGCCGGACCGTAGCAGCTGTATATGTTTTTGAAACACCACTCACTAAGGAATGTACCTTAGAGTCTTCTTTAGAAAGTGTTCGAATGATCACCATTTTTAAGCTTTTTCTCCATTAAAACAAGTCTTTTCATTCTTAAGTTTGGAGTTTAGACAATCCCATTATCAGTGGCGGCTTAAGTATGAATATCCATTTCTTCACCGATTTAATAAATGACAATTCATTAGTATTCCTTAAGAACTGGGAAGCATATATCCGACTGTGAATGAAAGAAATGGTTAAAACAATGGTCAGTTATATGATGTAATATGTATACCACTGCCACTAGGAGTGACTTTTTTCCACTATACATCGATAGATTAAGCGCCACTGATGAGAACGCGGAACTAATCGAGTCAGCGTTTTCGGAAGTTTGACTGACTTTTTCCTCGGACAATTATGTTTTATTAACAAAACTGATTAAAAAACAATATTTTAGCAATACCGTACGTACCACTAGGTACCAAAGAAATATTCATGCAGTGCATCAAATGTTTCCAAATTATGAGAATAAAATTGATATTTTTAACAGGATTCTGTCATAACCCGTATTTTCCATAACTCCATGAAGACATAAAGGTGGTGTCTAATGAGAGGATAATTTCATATGGTTGTGGACTACCCTACCCTTCCCCCAACTTTCCTATGTGTGATTCCTATTTGTGGGAAAGCCTAAAATAAGTTTACAGCGTTAATTCTCTCATGTCCTAGAGATCTTAAAGATAATACCAGAAGAGAGAAAATAAAACTCACGCAAAAAGAGCTTATATGTATGAACGGAAATGTCATTCGAAAATGCCGGAATGTCTTAATACGTGCTACAGCTCAATGACGGGTCAAATCCTACCGTCCAAACGCTGCGTCCCTCACTTTTGTCTACATCATGAGTGAGTTGCAGTCCTGGAGGTTGGAACGTGAATAGTGTCCCGAGGCCCTCGCGGCCGCTGAGTATGATCACAACCAGAAACCATTACTTTTACATCGTATAGGCCTAGGTACTCAGGAAACTGAGTCTGCAGGTCTCCCAGCAAAAGAAATCACCACTCCGGTGCCGTTAATCGAACCTGGGTTTCCCGCTCGTAAAGCAAATGCAGTATCACTCCACTAAGGAGATGGCCTGTTACATCACATATAACAAAATTAGTATTTATTATAGTGTATGTTCCTATCTCTCATTATTATAACGCGGGAAAATACAACGATAGAAAGCACTCCGGTGTACCAGACAGCATGCATATAATGAATGATCCGTGGTTGAGTCATAAAATGACCACTCTGTACTTTTCTTTCTTAAGATTTTCTCTCTGCGAGAAAAGTACATGCCAGAAACTTAGGAGGTGATGTATATATTTTTACTATATATTTCAGAGAGTACTCTTCGATAGGTTTTCAGCAAGTACCAACATTGAAAATGTTATATTCATTACTTTTTAATCCAAAGGAGTACAAACTAATGCGTAAGCTGATCTAACTTTCCTTTGTTTATATCAACTGAAAATGTATTTGACTGTTTCCTTATATCCATGGTAACATTTTATTGATATTTATTTATTTTGCTTATTTATGGATTTGAATCTGACATGTGTTAAAGAATATTCTATCCATATTGAGTGTAAGATAATTTAGCAATGGTTCCTCATCGCGAGGCTGTGAATTTGTTTAATAATATAAATCCGGATCGCTCTCCAATTCCACTTATAATGGTGGCAAGGATTGTAAGAAAATTTATTGCAATTGTAAGCGACGTGGATGATGATGATGATGATGATGATGATGATGATGATGATATATCATCATGATATATATATCATCATATATAAGGGCGCTCAACTACTGCGGTCATCAGCGCCCTTTAAAAAACTAGTCATGGCAAAAGCCAGATATAAAACTTTCCAAAAACTATACAAGTGTAACAAAACCTATTAAAAATACACGTACATAAATAACATCAATCAAAACCTACCAAAAACCTCGTTCAGCAAATCCCAAACCCCAAACCAGAAAAGAATCTAAAATCCTTCTCCACGGGTCTCCACGCACGGCCTACACGTGGGTGGGCCTGTTGACCGTCTCCCTGAATCTCGAAGAGGAGCCCACACGAGGGAGACTGTTGGCTAGGGGAGGACCTACCCAGATCACATCTCAAAGTGAATGCATTTGATGAGAATACTTCATTGGATGTCCTTCGCGTGAACAAAATCGAAATATAACTACAAGAAATTTGGTAATGAAATCCAATGTACCCCAAAGATCCGTAATGGAAATCTTTAAAAGTGTCAAGCAAGATTCATATAAAATTAAATGTTTTCATGAACGTTCAGAGGTTGACCCTGATAGAAGAGTGCAGCATCGTAAGTAAATGATTGAGCAGGTTAACAGGAATTCGGTTTTTCAAAGTCAAATTATGTTCTTAGGTAAAGCTACGTTCTAGATGAATTAAGTTGACAACAGACACAGCTGCCGATATTAGTCACACAAATATCCACAATGGATGGAAGAGAATCACACGCAATGTCCACAAAAACTGAATGATTGGACTGGTATTGTTACTCTTCATATTACATAACATGCTAACAGATAAAAATTATGTGTTATCAATTATTGGAGTGGCTTCTAAATCAAGAGATACCCAAAGGAGGTGCCGGCTATCATAAACTTGTGTTTACATCCACTCAACCAGAAGTTACCTCCATGGATATAAACAAAAACAGTTAAGTAAACAAAATGTCAATGGATATAAATAAAAAGAAGTCAATTCATAACAAAAAGAGACATTTTACTTCGTTAAGTTTAAACTTGGGTCAAAGAAACGTAACTACTTAACTTGATTATCAAGCTGTATTGATTTGTGCTTCTTAAGTCGAAGGATTTCCATTTTTAAGGCCGGTTTCCTAGAGGAGCTGAACTCACGCCATCCCCTGACCTGGCATTTAATTTACTGAAAACAGTCTTTTGTTCAGTAATGGGAATTTTGATAGTGTTTTGTGTTTGTTTATATTTGTGTTATATCCTGTGATTCATTTGTGGTTATAACATTTAATAAATATCCTGGTGATGGGAGAGATGCACACTCCCAAAACGTCGATTTCAAATCGTCTTTTCACCTGGCTTGCTTCCCGAGAACAGCTTGAGCATATTCGTCGCCAGGAAAGCTTCAGGTCTTAGTTTAGCTATGCGACTGTTTGAAAAATGTAATACGTAGAACGTTAGGTCATTTCCGGTTAAACCGGAAGTAACAAAATATAATTTACATAGTTCTTTTAGTTTCCCGTACATGACTATTTTCGTGCACCAAATTTCGAGTTAATAAGCCACATGGTTCAAATAGGATTCCCAGTGGTGTCGTGTGTTGACGAGCGATAGGCCATGCACCTTGACGTCCCAGTCTTGCTGATGGCTGTTAATTAGAATGAGTAAGATAAACATCAAACCTCGCTAGCCTCATACGTAATTTTATCCATTACCTCTCGTACTATTTGGTTGGTACAAGACTTTTAACTAATTCTGTATACGGTTTACATTGCTTTCTTTCGACATGTGTGGTTTTTAAAAATTATTTGCGGTTATATTTCTCTCGTATAGTCCGCCAGCATATTTGGTTTGTAAACTCTTTTACTTTATTAAATTCTCCTGCGTAATAAACACTTGGTTAGCCACGTATCTGCTGTAAGCCCTGAAGATTACTCAAATTAATGGAGTATTCTTAATATATTTTTATCATTTTAGCAGCTCATACATTCCATCAACGCAATAAAGAGAGGGAAACCCTAAATGGCACAGCGGCTGTATAAAATTAGGGCCCATTTATGTAAAAATATGCGACAGCTAGCAGTGCCTTTTTAATCACATCTGAAATCGCGTATAGCCTTTTAAGTGCGTTATTTTAGACCGTTAATATGTAAAGAAGATATAAAACATTCTTAATTGGTTGTTAGTTTCCTTGCTGAAATCACATCACACGAAAATAGTATTTATGACAACAAGTTGTTCAGAAGAATGTAGTTCACGCATGGTAGTTAATGCGGGTCATTAAAATATGCTACTGATAATGCATAAACGGTTTCTTACGTAATGGACTACACAAAATATAAGGCACCTGCCTGTGTCATTCCGCCCAGAGTTACTATTAAAACTGACCACATCAGAGAAAAAATAAATATGGCTCTATATTAGAGGGGTTAGCTTCCAAGTATGTTCATTTTTAACTGAAAATTTTCTTTCTGATGTCTGGAATTTGGACAAAGAAAAACATTACCCAACACTTTCATTATCAATTGCTATGTGTTATCGCATAGCTAGTTGAGATTCATCATTTTCATTCATACACAGATGCACAAAATCCTGATTTATGAACTACAAATAACTTGAATAGTTAATAATAATAATAATAATAATAATAATAATAATAATAATAATAATAATAATAATAATAATAATAATAATAATAATAATAATAATAATAATAATAATAATAATAATAATAATAATAATAATAATAATAATAATAATAATAATAATAATAATAATAATAATAATAATAATAATAATAATAATAATAATAATAATAATAATAATAATAATAATAATAATAATAATAATAATAATAATAATAATAATAATAATAATAATAATAATAATAATAATAATAATAATAATAATAATAATAATAATAATAATAATTAATAATTATCATCATCATCATCATCATCATCATCAGAAGAAGAAGAAGAAGAAGAAGAAGAAGAAGAAGAAGAAGAAGAAGAAGAAGAAGAAGAAGAAGAAGAAGAAGAAGAAGAAGAAGAAGAAGAAGAAGAAGAAGAAGAAGAAGAAGAAGAAGAAGAAGAAGAAGAAGAAGAAGAAGAAGAAGAAGAAGAAGAAGAAGAAGAAGAAGAAGAAGAAGAAGAAGAAGAAGAAGAAGAAGAAGAAGAAGAAGAAGAAGAAGAAGAAGAAGAAGAAGAAGAAGAAGAAGAAGAAGAAGAAGAAGAAGAAGAAGAAGAAGAAGAAGAAGAAGAAGAAGAAGAAGAAGAAGAAGAAGAAGAAGAAGAAGAAGAAGAAGAAGAAGAAGAGGGGGAACAACAGGAAGAGGACGAAGAACAACAAGAAAAGGAAGAAGAGGAAGAAGAATAGGAAGTGGAAGAGGAAGAAAAGGAGGAAGAAGAGGAACAGGAGGAAGAGGTAAAAGTACTCCTATCTCGTGGACTCACGGAAGGAATTTACTTCACCTAAAACTTTTATCAAACTACAATGTTTGTTGTCAAGAGCGCCGGGGTAGCACAGTGGTTTCGTTCGCGGCTCACGTGCTGAGTCCCGCGTTCGATTTCCGACTCGGGGATGTCGATTTTAAGTCGGCCCTATCCACGCCTTTACCTCTGTCTAGCACATGTGAGGTGTTCCCTATGCCCAACGTGGTTCGGAGTCCACCGTAAAAACTGTAGGTCCTCTCGCCTCACCGTCATCTGCATTATCACCCTATCATTGGAGGTGATGGACACTGCCCTCTGGGTGCCTCAACCTGAGAAATGGTGTTCGGACATCGCGTGGTGGGGCGTTACCCCTAAGACCAAACACACACGCGCGCGTTTGTCGATAAGAAATAACAGTAGGAATGGAGTATTATCTTTGTCTAGTCATTATGCACATTATTAGCACACAGAAACAACCTTGCCATACTGACATTCAGATATGGTTACTAATTTTTATTCCGATGGTGGTTTTGGCGTTAACATCTCCGAATTTCGCTTGAAGCGCGCCTTTATTGAACTTATAGAATGTTTGCTAACATAATGTTGAGTATCGATTTAGCCCGTCACTATTGTTATCAAAACAAACTTCGAGGCAATATATTTTTGAACTTCAGTAGGCGTAGTTAACAGAATACGCAGTGTGAGATGTGATCATTGACCCACGTTTTACTATAGTTGTAATTATAGTTATCAGTATTATTTGCCATTAACTCTCTGCTACATTCTCGAGATCACTGACCGACGTGAAGTTGGACCTCTTGAAGATCAGAATTGTAAGAATACTTCTCGGAACTTCCCATGTTTTATAGTATGCCAGACAGATGCTACGTTTCCTGCTTTAATATATAATATAAATATACTTTCCTATTATACCGGAGCCATCCTAAACTTGTATGGTAATGTAAATAGAAGCACGTGTACGTGTGCGACATCATTGGCTGTTTAACCTTGTAACTCTCTGCGGATGAAAAATATAGTTTGCATATCAATTTTAAGGACTTAACATCTAATGCAAAATATATAAACAACATCACATAATATCACACAACCGGTATTTCAGCGTCAAGTATCAATGCCGCTCGAAGTGAGGTTGTGAAAACTGGCGGGCCATCCGCTCCAGGAAAACACCGAAAAAAGAATGAAGTCAGTTGTGGAAAGTGAATGCGATGAATATTTTAAAAGCGCTATTGTTCGTAAGGTTCATAGATTCTTTGACAGAAACGAGCCACCGTAATTACAAGAGTGCTTCAAGCAGTAAATAATGATTCCATTTAGCCGAGCTTTGAAGAAAGAGCTTCTACACCATTCTTCGCGACAAAGGTTTTGAATTTCTAAATAGAAACAGAATAAAATATAATTGTCAAGCATGAAGATATATTGTTGTGGCGAATGAATTATCAAAGAAAAGTTAGGAAGTGGAAATCGGTTAAGGAATTCGTCCGTTGTCAGATTCCAATTAGATAAGTAATTTTTTTTTCAGTTGCATGCCAGTAGAACTTTCAAGTCATTGCCAAAGTGGCTACATTCACTGTTATTTCCCAGAAAGCTCCGTGCCTTAATTTTTAATTTATAAATGAGATGAGGTTCTGTGATGAAATCAAATATTTGAGTAATTGTTGTAAGTATTCAGTCACTTTTTAGCGAACAAAAGGAAACATTTTTCGGATTCCCTTACCTCGCTTTCCGGTTTAAGTGGAATCCGAGTGCCCTAACACCGTGCTCGGGGATGTAATGGGATGAAAAAGTAGTATTACCACAGTGAGAGAGAAATTACTTTGTGATTGACACAGACACATGCCTAGTATCTATAGGAGTGTTCGTCAGTTACTAAGCAATCAAAGCTAATCTGCAACTTTGTTTTCTTGGAGTTATTGGTCCACTACCATAACCCCCGTTGGCCAACACAAAATACCTACTACCTGTTAATCGCAAAGTAATTTCTTCTTCATTTTATTATTATTGCTACTATTCAGAGTCTTAAAAACATGTGTATCTGGTGAAATCTCGTATTAAATATAATATTTCCACTACCTGTTATAGGTGAGCAGAAGAAAAAGTAAAAAGTATTGAACATTTCGAACATGTCTGATACTCAAAGATGTATCAGAAGTAAATTGTATCTCCTAGAGTTATCTTTATTTTTTGTGTAATAAGCGTATAAACCTTACACTTTAATAATTATACATCATATTCCTTTCGAATGAATAGAGTGTCGAGTATTACTAGAACATTCAATATGCCTATTTCCACCTCTTTTGTCGCACTCGATTAAAGCCACTGCCATGAACAAACCCATTCATGTGATATTCTCCGTGAAAAATGAAATTTGGCAAACATTTTTACACACCACTGTTAATCACAAATACCTTACCTGTCGCATTAACACTGTTGTACGTGCCCCGCGTTAAATGAAGTGACACCAAAATGCCCAAGTTGTTAACAAAATGACTGTAAGTTAATGGGTGTATCCATTTCACTGTCGTTGATGAAACAGGACAAGCCTTTTACGAGAAATACTTGAAATAAACTATATTTCTCCAACCGGTTTGAGGACAGTTTTAAATAAACTACAACGCCAACTTCTAGCGGAATTTTTATTTTGGGCCTTCCATGTCCACTAACTTAGGTATTAAGTAGCAACTGTTAGCAATGGACCCTATTACAACATAACCGATTCTTCAAATGGAATTCCTCACAAATCTCAGGTGTCGACGAGGTTCTTGAGAGACCTTCAGTGACCAGTGGTCTGTTGCAACACTCACATAATGCCTTAAATTGGTGTTTGTCCTGGAGATTTCTAGAACTCTATTTCACTCTTGTTCAATATGAATTTCTCTACCACCTAGGTATGGTAGGTAAGAACAAGTATATTGTATTCCATACAAAAATTCGATGATCTCGAACTGAGCAATCTAAATTCACAATATTCCTAACATGTTCACACTTAACATCTTATGATGCCTTTGGCACTCATTCTTTCTTTCAGGGAGAAACCTCTTTTGACACTGGTTACGACCCAAGATTGACACCACATAGTTGTAACTAGCAAACAGATAAGCCGCACCCTCAATCCTTCTTGGTGTTTCTCAGTCTTGAACGTTCTGGAAAGGTGTAATGTCTATAAGTGAGCACTTTCAGTCTAAGGAACTAGTATCGCGAAGTTAGTGACTACGTGAGTGAGTTAGTAAGTGCTGTTCTAGAGCGTTGTTCTCCGGTCAGTTTGTTGTGAAGAGAGCGATTGCTGCAAGAGACAGTTATTAGTTAAGTGCAGAGGTTCTACTCCCATTAGTCCTGGACCCGTAGGACCAAGGACCCGGGCCTCCTTCTACCCGGGAGCGATGGAAACTCCGGGGCTCTTTCCATAGGGCAATGTCTAATTTCTTAATAAGCCCCCCCGCTGAGCACAACGTCAAGACGGGCGAAGTCTATGGCCCACAGTGTATGAACGTCAAAAACGTGCGAAAGTGCGTGAGAGAGTTCAAAGACGGACGTACAGACATCCATGACAAACAAAGTTCTGGTCGGCCTTCGGTTTCAGCCGAAACAATTGCAAAAGTGGACCAAGAAATGCTGAAAGATCGGCGTGTGACAGTTCGCGAGCTGTGCGAACTTATCCCTGAAGTCAGTAAGACATTTTCATCACAACGCTCGTCCCCATACTGCACATGTAATGGCCGATCTCCTGGCCCAGTTCGGATGGGACATCCTCAGCCACCCCCCCCCCCTACAGTCCAAACTTAGCACCTAGTCATTATCATCTGTTTCCTGAGTTGAAGTCACATCTGGGTGCAACACATTTCCAGGCCGACGATGATTTGAAAAACGAGGTTGAGTGCTACCTGCGCAACCTGGCGGGAGAGTGCTATGACAAGGGTATACCAAAACTGCCACAGCGCATGCAAAGTGCATCGATCGCAATGGTGATTACGCTGAAAAATAGCTGTAAGTTCCGCCTTTCCATCAATGTAACATTCAGTGACAATAAACATGTTTTCTATATTAAATAAAATTGGAGACCTTACTTTACGGACACGCCTCGTAAATAGGAAGACCTGGTCCTAAAGATTGGGGGTTGAAGCGTGGGGCTGACAACTACACATTCATAAACAAATTAATTGTTGCGAAAGCTGTAGAAGAGTTAGCCGGATGGATACACTTAAGACAAGGCAAACGGAAAAAGGACCTTCGAATCGGATCATGGAATACAGTCAACCCTAGATGGCACAAGGAAAGCAGGTAGGCCGAAGCTGAGATGGGAGGAGGATGTGAGAAGGGATATAAAAATCCTGGAAATAAGAAATTGGAGAAGTACCGCTTTGGTGAGGGAAGAATGGCGAAAGCTAGGGCCCACACAGGGCTGTCATTCCAATGATGATGATGAATAACGGCCGGTGTTATGAATAAGATTTAAACCTTTAATCAAGTTTAAACTATCGCCTTCGTTTCGTGCGTATTATAAAATTCGAGCTACTGTTAACTTAACTGGAATCGTCCTGTGTTTTGACTAAATGTTGTCTTGTACAATAGCGGTGCCAGCTACTCATGTTGCAGAGGCATTTGAAAAATTGCTGAATAGATCTTGAATTTTCCTAAATGGAGCTCATCACTTTCAGAAGTGTTTTGACCATGAATTATTAAACAGATTCAGACTTACGAAGCGAACAATTTGAAACTAGGTAGATATAGCATGTGACAAAAAACATGATTTTATTATTGCCTTATATTAAAATAATAAAACAGTAGGTGTGTGATAATTAAACGTAAATATAACAGCAAGATGTCCCAAAATGCAATTGACTTATGCATCTTGTAAACATAAGGTATTTTTTTATGAACACTAGGCGATAGTCTTCTCTATTTTTTGTATAGCTACAAGAAAATGTTCCAACTTGGTCAATGTTTATTATCCATCTCTCTCGTGGAAAAGTTTGCTCATCTTCGCTGTCTTTTGTACATTTCAGCCCTTTTCTCTTTGACCTGACTAGCACATGTGAAGTGTCCCCTGTACCCAACGTGGCTCGGAGTCCACGGTATAAGCTGTAGGTCCTCTCGCCTCACCTTGATTTTTACTATCAGCGTACCATTGGAGGTAATGGGCACCGTCCTCTAGGTGCCTCCACTTGAGAAATGGGTGCGGTCATCACGTGGTGCGGCGAGGTTATCCCGAAGGCTAAGGCTGTCATTTTGCTGTTGTACTTATGTTTAAAGACACCTAATAAATGGTATGTTTTTATTTATGGAACATTGTATTTTAACCTATTTATCTTTTATTTATATCCTTCTGATCCCGAAAATCGTTCTTTTATTGTTCTTTTTTTTCATTTAAGTCTATTTGAACTGCCTCTCTGTCTTCTTTATTTAGGTATTGTAAGATTTTATAGAATATTGTATCTTACAGCTACCTCATCTACGAGCCCACCTCGGGAGCGTAAATGGTAGCCTGTCTGCCTCACTTTCAAGAGGTCCCGAGTTTGAATCTCGGTTAGGGTGAGTTACCTGGATAAGGTTTTTTCCGGGTTTTTCCTTATCCTGATAGTTGAATGTCAGGTAACTCTAAACTCCTTTGGACCCCGGACTCATCTGAGTATCATTTCACCCATTTCATTCATCGTCCGATATAACTTAACGTTGGAGGACGTAAATTAAAAAAAAAAATCTCATCTACGACGTTCTTATACGCTTCTAGCTAAACAAAACTGGAGTGCATCCCGAAATATTTGTTTGGTCATATTGTTTTACTTTTATGCAGATTTCGTTCTGTTTCGTTGTGTTTTGTAAAAACTGTAGTTTTCATTTTTGTCGTTTACTGCATCTCAGGTTTCTCTGTTCCATCTATTCATCCTTTCATTACCTATGTTATTTTGGTTTGTTTCCTTTTCGTTTTCCCAATGCTTCATTATCAGTTTAATGCAGGACAAAACCTCCTCTATCTCTTCTTTCGTAGGAGAATTGCTTTGTACAAATGTCAACCACACTTTACTACCCTGGTCCTCGTAGCCTAAGTGTAGAGCAGAGGGACATGGGTTCGAATACCGTCTCCGGAATGGGTGTTTGTATGTATTGTGCACATATGTGTAAAAAGAAGAAGGAAAGCAGGAAAAACAGTAGCATATACTGAAGTAGGTCACAAAGAAGGGAAAGAAAAAAAAAGGCTCGAATTCCGGAGCTGCCGTGCTTGATCTTTTCTGGACAAACAACTACAATTTTCTTTATTGTTAAGGTACTTCTGATGTATTGCAGTTTTATTTTTCTGATGATAGTAGTTTGTTCTCCATATGTATGTACAGTAAATTGATCCTTGTTTACAATTGAATCGTTTATTTCAGAAATCATCTAAGAGACAAAATATCCAAAAATGTGTTTTTGGTGGTACTGTACAATTTAAAGGTAAATACATCTTTTAGTGCAGAAATAGCCAATTTTTCATATTAGCAATGTTATTTTCAGCCTTGAAAATAATCCGTTTATATCAGAAAGAACCCAAGCGCCATCGCTTAGGTTCTTTCTGCGGTAAATATCACTCGTGACGGTTGGCAGCCTTGATGACATCATGTGTTTTGTGACTCGCTGTGACAATAACTCACAACTACCCTGTACGTGGCCACTCATTCTCCCCATGTGACAGAGATTTTGGAAGCATAAAGCGTCTCTTGAGAAAGATGGACAGGATATCTACTCCTGATGAATATGCAAAGCTCATGCTAAAAGCTACTAAGTCTGGCCGATTTACTGTATATCACCTTACATGAGACGAAGTTCTCACTTTTAAAAAGTGGTGGCCCAAATCATATAAGAAAATGCCAAATTCGGACGAAACATCAGGTAGGAAAGTACCTAAAGAAACTAAGCAGCCATTCAAAGTGTCCAAGTACAAGCAGTTTCTCTACAACAAGGATACTCCGGGAAAAGTGGTAGTTAGTCAATTCATTGGAGGAATAACAACATCTACCTTCACATTGCTAAAAACTGCCAGTTCTCTGGAACTACCAACAGAGAAAGCTTATCCTTTGTGGAAGGTAGGTTCACTTTTATTTTACCAAGGTTATTTTAAACGTTTATATTTTACTTTTAGCTAAACATTTTTGTAGGCTATATAAATTTTAAAATTTATCGAGTTTTGCACATGAGATTTTTGGTTTTAGGTCCCAATCAAAAAAAAAAAAAAAAAAAAAAAGATAAGACAATATAAACATGTTGATGGAATACTGTGACTTTGTGGGTTCGAGAAATAAAAAGTCCAGGTTACAAACACAAAAAATTGCACTTTATTTCCGTAGCAATACACTCTTCACATACACAATGTAACATACAGGTCAGCCAACACAGCTGCTTACCCGCACGCGTTCAATTACCGACTGACTGTCTCTTTTCAGGCAGGCTGCCTTTTTATCGATTTCTAACACACCAGAAATTTCTCGAACAATCGAGACCGGCTAGAACAAAGGCGAACTCTTAACAAATCCGTCTGTTCCCGCCCACCATCTTGGCAAGCCTCCATCCCCACACTGCACTGCCGTCTCTTCGATCTTGTTACCCGCGCTGCCTCCAATCAACAATGACCTGGCGACAATACACTGTTGGATATGAAGCCTTCTATGACACTTACCATCCAATGGCCAACAACTGACAAGGAGTCGCCAGAAGCTGAATAAGTGAATAAGGCCAGATCTTTGTATATAGACATACTGTAGCCTGTAGTCTACTTTATTTTTTGATTTAGGCCTAATAAAAACACATTTTTTTATACTTAAGTGTGTCTGTTACTTACCTTTTATACCAAAACAGGTAAAAAGTAATGGTTTGAATTAATTTCAATAATAATTTTTAAAAAATCACTTTGGAGACACTCATTTATTGCAGAAACCACCTAAGTGCAACTTTTTTCAAACATTTATGACTAAAAAACTTAAAGGAAGAAAAAAATAAAATAAAAATAGATTATTTCAATAGCATGTTTTTGATTTGGTATAAAAATATTTGAAGGAGACTAGACCTATACTTAAGCTACAAAACAGTTTTTTCTAGTTTTCCAAAAGTTGAAAAATGCGCACTTAGGTAGTTTCTGAGATAAACGATTCAATTTGTGTTAACAATTGCATAATCTATATCTATAATCTATTTATTGTTATGCATGTCAAATATATTTATATTTGTTTTCCGTGTAAAAGGTGTTTGTTGAATTGTTCACCACTGCATTTATTGTTTATTTTCTCCTGGATATCCGACAATATAGCGGAGTTTTGGTTATCAAATCTTGCATTAAAGTCCCCTGCATAAACAGTATAATTACTACTTTAATTTATTTTATTCCGTACCATTTTTCTTTCTCCAAAAATCTAATTGTTTCTTCCCTTTCCTGTTGTTCTGAAGCATAGATTCTAACAATAATTGTCAATGTTTAGAAATACAACTAAAAGAGTCACAGGTTACTGCTAAGTTAATGACAGTTTATTTACCTGTTTCTTCATATGGTAGTTTATGAGCTCAGTACCTCACACGCCAACACCGACTGAATGATACAGAACTGTTTACGTACCATCGACTCTTAGAATGGTGTGGTAAAAGATCTTATCACGGAGAGAAGAATTCCGTACTATAGCTATTTTATGAGATGGTATTATTGAAAATAGCCATTTCAAAATACGAGTATATACAGTAGTTTATCTAGTGAGAAATAAATTGTTCCCTTTAGAACTGCCTTTCATATGCAGTAGCTTTGTAATAACAATATTGTGGTGAATATCTAGACATCAAATATTGTACAGTATTGTTGAACAGTAGATGCTGATTTTGGAAAAGAAAGTAAAAATGCTCATTTTGAACTCTTCAAATTAAGAAAGGTAACATTAGTAGAGTAAAACCCCTCTAAAACGGAACGTGATCGATTCGGCATTTATTTTATGTTTACACGGGTTTCCTTCTTAGCGTTGTGTTTGAATACAACGAAATTACAGGTTTACAGTGAACGAATAAGAACGAAGTGTAAATAATAATAGACTGATATGTATTACGTACTATATTTTCAATTTAAGTTCAATAATTGCAGTTTATCACTTAGTTTAAATGTATGTTTTCAATTTGTCCTTTCCAATCTGCAATTGTCTGCATATCAGCATCATTTGCTTCACCACACACAGCATTTAAAACAATGTTATGGCGATATTTGAAACTCTCGAGTCATCCATTGGAAGCTTTGAAATTGTCTTTGCCTAATTTTCTTGTTGTCTCTAAAGCTTGAATCTGAAGCAATGGTCCAAAAATGGGAATTCCTTTAGCACGGGCACTAATAAACATTCGAACACAGCACGATTTAGCTCGTCATACTCTGTACATTGTCGGAAATAATCATTTCTTCCACACTAGCCGTGTGTAGGCTAAGGTTTTGACTGACTAAAAAATTCAATGTCATAGCCTGGATTTGAACCACGGATCTCCCGCTCTCCGTGCGGTTGCTCTAAACCTCTGAGCTACTATGGCCAACGTACCGGCATGACATTAAATTCTCCAACTGACAAAAATATATAGTGGTTTAACTATGAAGCCTGGGACTTGAGTACTTACAGCATAGTAAAGTCGCTACAAAGGGTGCGTGTCTCATATGAGAAACCCTGTGATCTACCGGAAAAACATACGAGTCAGTTGGAGAATTGAATGTCATGTCGGCATGTTGTCCATAGTAGCTCAAGGGTTAGAGCAACCACACGGAGAGCGGGAGATCCGTGGTTCAAATCCTGGCTATGGCATTGAATTTTTCAGTCTGACTCTACTCATCCATATCCTGTACATATTGTAATGCGTTTTACATGTCCTTTAACCACTTGCCTTTAATTTTAATTTTTTAAAAATCTCATAAATCTGAGTTTTCCCAAATTTAAACAACACAGTTCATTCTTTAGCTGGACGTTTGTCCCTTTCGTGTTCTTCAATAACCTCCAGCAAGAATTGTTTATGTTTAGAACTCATTTTACAGAATTTGTGTACACACAAACCGTGTTTTTAAAAATCACCAATGCTCACAGTTTTCTTCCACAACGAAACCGAGAATGAACACTCTGAAAACAGTTGTACCCTTACCTGTGTGTTAGATGAGAGTTGAGAGAGGTAACGGTTTGTTTTCGCTTTTCCTGGAAAGATTGCAGTTTATGAATATTTATGGTTCATGGAACTTGGGTGCAAGTGCAGTCGCCCTCACCATTATTGCACATTGTAAAATTCGTTTGTTGTAACCCATTACACATAAAGTAGTAATCCGTTTTAATGTTTCCATTTCCACATTAGGCAGTTTTCTGGAAACAGAATCTGGAACAGAAACAAACAGAAACAGAACTGGTAATAGAATCTACTTTTCTCTTGCAGTCTACCAGTTATGCAAGTCAGAATGAAGAAGAAGAAGACAGAATAAAGAAGACTTAAGAGCTTTTCCCCACAAAATTCATGAAGATACCATCTATCAACCATGGTATTGTGACTTTGTGGTTTCGTAGAATTAAAAGTCCAATTTTCCGAAATTCTAAATGTTCTTTATTTGCGTGGAAACACTATGCGTAGCAGCAGAATTACATCACATATCACAATCGACAACACCAAGGTCGATGACAATAGCAAACAGCTTACTCAACTTCTACTGTTTACAACACTCTTGTTACATGTATTTACAACAACTCTTTACAGCTGTTTTCTGCTTACTCACAACTCTTGTCTCACAACTTACAACTCAACTCTTGGCGAGTCGTCGCCTCTTTAAATACCTCACTGGTAATTTCTAGATTATTCGAAAATAAACCAGAACCCGAACAGTGTCTGTCAGTCAAGAAGTAACTAGAAATTTCCATTTACCTCAGTTTGTTTGTTTCGGCAGACCTTTATCTGCATGTTATCTTTGTCTGCCGGCTCTTGGTTTTCACACTGCCCACCTATCAGTTCCTTTTGTGCAAACAAGCCGCGCGATCGTAGATACGGGTTCGCGACAGTATTTTAGTTGTCAGAGCTATTTAATAAGTGTTCAAAGTAGTCCATGTATAGGGTGTTACGGGGTAGGCGATTTACTTGAATATCTTCAAGTCACGTCCTAGGAATTTGCTGAATTTCAACACTTAGATTTCATATCTATGCTTAGCATCTTACAAGGATATGTTACGAAGTTGTTGAAGAAAATTTGCAAATTCCAAATAATCACAGAATAATTTCGAAAATTTTGACTTTTTTTAAAAATGGCTAACGACATCGATATGAGAAGAGATACTATAACCAACCCTCTTAGGCTATTGATTGTTGGAAGGGACTTTATATGTGTTTACTTCTCTTTTATTGTATAGTAAACATTCATGAATGTCCCTCCAGCAATCAGTGGCCTATGAGTGCTGGTTATAGTTTCGCTGTGTCTCTCTTTCACCCCTCTGAAATATTTACAACAGCGCGTTCTATACCCCTGCCGTCCTAAGAAGCACCCCGTAAGGGAGGGTATCCGTCCCCTTCATCTGCCGTGGTGCGGGCGCTGCGGACTCGTGGTACCTCTGACTTTACTAGAGTAACCTCGGGCCGAACATTCGAGCCCCTCCCTGATTGGGAGTTGTTCGGATTGGGTTGGACTCGAGGGGGCATGGTTCCCGATTCCCGTGGGAGATCGGGTACGTCTCCAGACGGGGTTGAGGGAAGCCATTAATATTCCCGCGTACTAGTCTGCATAGCTAGCAGAGGGTGTGGCAGATCACCAGGCGGCCCCACCGAGGTCATATCGGTAGCCTTCCCATTTTGGTGTTGGCACGCGTAAGTGGCGTATCCTCTTCCATCCCGTCTTGAGTCCACAGGACCAGATGGGGAGCCTTGTTAGTCTCTAGGTCTTGCCCTATGGAAAGCCCCACGGAGGCGCCGGGCGCCCTTTTGGGACAGCTGTGCGTACAACTTATTTGAATGTAATATAACGTACGTAACACATGGGCGAAAGTGTCACTATCATCTGTCACGCTTGTGCACGTCGGCGCAGAGTAATACAAAAACGGATGCAGTATAGTTTGAGACAAGAGTATAGCATGCGTGGTTATTTCTGTGCGCAACATCCTGCGCAACTCAGCACTACAGGTCCGCGCCGGGCAGCTAATAAAACACATCACAAGCGAGAATGAACTAAGAATGCCTGATCACGATTGTTCCTACTGTCAGAGATTTTATTTCAACAACGATTTATGAGACTCATTTTGAAGGACCTTACGTACTAAGATTAGCACACTTCTTTTTGAACGGCGGTTCAGTTTTTGCAACCGTTCATATGAACTATTCGTTCAAGAATCGCTCTATATCTGAAAGTGATATTACATAGGTGGAAACTGAAAAACGCGAAAGTAATCGTGGCCAGTAAGACGGGCTCAACCAGCAGCCATCTCGACACACGCCACATGTGTACAGTACAGTAGGAACGATGGTTCTGTCCCGGTGAAGACCGTGTGCGCAGTCGTTTAGAATCCAGTTGTCGAGCCTACACTCACGGTCATGCGCAGTACACTGAAATGGCCAGTACCGTGGAGAGGTTTGACCGGGTAAATTCTAACGCTTCGGTGCCGTCACGTTAAGATTTTGAAGTTTTAGAAATTGTGATTATTAATCGCACTACTGATTAGCGTTTTGTCTGTGTGTGTGGTTTCACATATTTTCTTGTTTAGAATAAAATGAATCCAATTCAAAGCGAACTTGGTGCAAAAACACTTCACAGCCAAACACGAAAGGTTATTAACAATATCTATATATTCTGAAACGAGAAGCAGTTTCTGGCGATATGCTAATAAAATGCAAGGGAGGGTGAGTGCAGCAACAAAAGTACCTTAGAGAAAATTTCCTAAAATAAAGAAGGGGAGAAATTTGAAGCACAAGAGACCTCCTTTGAAATATCTAGAAAGTACATCGTGTACCAGAAGCAATCACTCACTGTCTTTGATTACTTTGATAGCTGTGTAATTCGCCAAACAATTTATTATTTGTATATTCAGGAGAAAACTGTGCCCGCTGTCAAAATTTGGGACTCCTAGAACATCAAGATTCCATTAACTTTAAAGGGGGAAGCACTAGTTTTATGTGGCATAGGTTTCAACTGGAAGAAAACAAGAAACAACAGGGTCTTGTTATAGGAAATATGTATGAGAAATTGGATCGTGTCATATTTACGTGTCATAAAAAGTCTTAGAGACAAAGGAAGGTCGGTTATCTATGAAGATGAAACATATCTTCATACGAAAATCGGCTAACTCACTTTCATGCGCTACAAGCCACAAAGGTCCAAGATTTTTATTTTCCTGTAAATTAAAACATTTGTGAAAGCAAAGAAGTAAAACAGTTGATCTGTCGTTTCTCAGTGGCTAAGATAAGTAAGTGCCCATATATGTTAAGGTATGCGTTTTAGTAAAGACGAGTCTGTAAAATACGGCCTTGCTGCATTGTCTCCCATCATCTACCGCTAGAAGAAGATCAAGTGACACTTGGTCATAGAATCTCTCGAGTGCGCGAAGAAAGTAGGTCACCGGCACAGAACTATCGTCGCTACTGTACGTGCTAGTTTTTTTTGAGCGCTGAATTTACAGTGTGGTGAGGGCAGAGGGGAAGAAGCGAGAGCTAACGCTCTTTTGTTTCTGCAGTGTGGTCAACCTTGAAAAACACAGTTCAGCAAAATAGCGAGTAAGATAAGCGAAGATATCACAAGTAATGTTGCATCGTCTGCAAACATTCCTTGGTTTTGCCCAGGCCAGCTCAATTGCATTCAGATCACAGTTATACGGAGGTAGACGAATATTAATGTGTCCCCTTTTGAGAGCCATAACATCCACAAATGTTCATACAAACATAAATCATTTTCAAGTAAAGGCTGATGTACATCACCACCACACTCGAAACAAGGATAAACTGGCAATTCGAGCGCACCAAACGAGCCTCTATGAAGGAAGCTTTTAACTACAAAGGGATAATGTTATACAATAAACTTTCAAATTGATTTAAGCAAGATGCATCAATAAAACTTAAGAATAAGGTTAAGAAATTTTTACATGCACATTGCTTTTATACGGTTAATGAATTTTAAAATCTATAGCCATGTAAATGAGCGCCGGAAGCATAGTACATCCACAAACCTGTAATATTTATATTATGACATTTCTTGTAGTAAATTAGTCTATGCAAATACCACATGAAACCGTAGAAAAGCTACTTACTGTGTATATTGTATGTAATCAATTTGACTTTATGTATATACTGTATTTACATATTTTAACGTGTCTCATAACATGTATATGTTGCCAAGGACGAACTAAAAGTCTAATTCTAATGTACGATTGTTGTAAACTGGTTAGCTAATTAACCTCGAAATTGATCAAAACGAAATATGGCGGACATGATATAGCTTAGCTTATTAGCCACTAGATGTCAGTGTATAGCGCATTTCAAATTTCAAAGTTGTCATCCATGTTTACGGAGTTAAACGAAACTTACCGAATGAGGACTTGGAACCCGATCGCTCTTCTTATCGCGCGCATACTGTAATGCTTAGTGCTATCTAGTGACATGTTTATAAATTACATGGAATCGCCAATCATGCCGTATACAAGAGAAAAGATGGGAACATCTCTCGAAAAACAATCTGGCCTTGATATTGAGCGTGAGGGTTATGTATTAGAAAAGGACCTGCTTGACAAAGAGCGCAGCATCTCAATTAACACACGCAACAGGTCTTCTGCGTCGAGAAACTACGACTCCTGCCTTCTACAGAACAGTACCAGAATATATTAAAGGTCTGACGAATAAGTGCAGTTGTTATGGAGGTTGCTCATGTAGCATGACTTGATTTAGAGAGATCAGAGAAGGCGGGAATATAGTACAGTACAGTCTGACCATCAAAACATCAGCACAATGTGTGCTACCTTCAAAAGGAATCTTTAACAGAATTAATGAGTAGAGCTACTTACTGTAGGGATTCTCTTTTCCGTTAGTAAACTCAAGAAAAGTTCTGCCACAATTCATTTTTTTCAAATTCATCAAGTTCGAACCTTCTTTGATATGGACGATGCTTTCCAGCTTTTCTCCCTAAACTTTGAATTTTGAATCTCTTTCACCATATTCTGCACAGTTCCTACACGTTTTACCACTGTCGTTGCCCTCCTTTTTAAGTCAATATTTAACGGAATAATTGGATCTTTACGTTTCTCTTCTTTAGAAAACTGTAACACGTCGAATATTTATGTTTTATTTAGTGAGCGTATGACTTCGCACTGCACTGCATGCGAACCCGTCCACCGTGGGAGGCTCAAGAGCTGCATTTCAGTATTGTCGAACGGTACAGGGAATGGTGACGCAATACCGCTTATCTGTGTTTACGCAAGCGTCCACTCTTGGAAGTATGCATTCATTATTCAGACAAGTTGTAGAAGAAATAAACCTATTATGTGTTTCAAATGTGAAGGTGTTTGTCCCTGAGTGCAACTAGGTGAGCAAGCAATCGGAGTCCTGCGGTGTTGTCGTATTGCATTCCCGCTAAGTGGTGTGTGACGAGCGCCAACCTAATCAATATGTATGAACTACTATTCGCGCTAAGACAAAAATTTATATTTTGCCAAACTGATCCATGTGGTAAGTAGAAAGTAATGTACCATCTAGCATAACCATGAAAACCCCATATTTTAAAATCAAAATCTTTACTAATACAAATAAAGTGGATACCATTATATTGTGACTGTGGGTTCGTAGAATTAAAAGTCCGAGTTGCAGATATTCCAAATGTTCTTTATTTCCGTAGAAATACACTGTTCAATTCTAAAGAACAGTTGCGTCACAACACACAGTCTACATAGGTCCCTGACAATCAGCTCTCGTTACAACAATACTCTACAGCTGTTTACTGCTTACACACGACTCTCGTACTGACTCCGGGCGTGTCGTCGCCTTCTTAAACACCTCATTGATAAATTCTAGATATTTCCGGAACAATAAAGAAACCGAATATTCTATCATCTTCCAGAAGCGTAACTTAATCTATGCCGGCAAGTCCTTTACCTCAGCTGTCATTATTTGCTGGCTCTTTGTGTACACTAGCCACGCTATCGTAGATAACCGCTTCGCGACACTGCTCCCTCCTCAAGGCTGGTCGTCCCAAACAGCACCATCGTAGAGGGCCAGACGATCCAGGTGTACCACCAAAATCTTGCCTCGGGGCACCTTCTGGATGCGATAGACCACGTGGTTAATCCTCTTCACCACACTGTACGGTCCTTGCCACGGCTGTTGAAGTTTCGGGCAGCGTCCCTAGGTCCGGGTAGGGCGGTACAACCAGACCAGGTCACCTTGCTGGAAACCTTGGCCATTGGCTTGCCTGTTGTACTGGGTCTTCATGCGGTCGCTTGCCTTCTGGAGGTTCTGACGAGCCATCTCATGCATGGTCCATCAAGTTCTCCACATATACAGTTGCTGGCTGTTTTACTTCTGGGGGGCTTCCAAAGGCCAGGTCACAAGGGAGACGTAACTCTCGGCCGAACATTAAGCTGGCGGGCGTCATCCCAGTGGTGTCGTGTGTTGACGAGCAGTAGGCCAGCAAGAACAGTGGCACCTTATTGTCCCAGTCTCGCTGATGCCTGGCCACGACCTTCCTCAGATGCTCTTCTAAGGTCTTGATGTATCTCCCCACAATGCCGTCCGACTGTAGAGCTGTGGGTGTTGTGCGAGTCTTCTTCACCCCAAGTCTTTCTAGTGCCTCCTTCATGAGATTGGATTAAAAATTGGTGCCCTGGTCGCTGCGGAGCTCTAACGGCATCCCAAATCGGCAGAACACTTGCTCCACGAGACAGTCGGTGATTGTCTTCGCCTCCTGGTTCGGGATGGCATACACCTCCGGCCACTTGGTAAAGTAGTCCACGACCAGCATCAGGTATTTGTTGCCTCGGTCGGACACTGGGAATAGTCCAACTATGTCGACGCTCCCTCTGCATCTTACTATCAGGCGATTCCCATACCCGGAACAGCACGCCCCCTCTTGTCTTCAGTGAGTCTCATTGGGCCCAGTACGACTTGTATGTGGCGCTCCTCGGTGCGATGTCCTCCTAGGTTGTTCTGGTCAGAGCCTCCACTTCTCTCAAGAGCGGTCCCAACTCTGCGTCCGCCAGCTGCTCCCTCCTCAGGCCTGCGCTATCCCAGTCATCCGCAGGCACTGCCGTGACTACTCGGAAGGCTGCGGCACGCTCCTTCTCTTCCACTCTTGTGCATTGGCCGCACTCCTCTGGGCAGGGTCTCCGGGACATGGCGTGAGCGTTACCATGGCTCTTCCCTCTACGATGTTCAGAGGTGAAGTCGTACTCCTGCAGCCTCTGAAACCAACGTGATGTCTGGCCTTCCAGGTTTCTAAAACTCAGTAGCCAGGTTAGGGTGGAGTGGTCAGTCCTCAGGTGGAATGGCTGGCCATACAGGTACTTGTGGAAGTGCTCCAATGTCTTTACTATCGCCAGTAACTCTCGTCGTATGATGCAGTAGTTCTTCTCTGCCTGGGATAGCGTCTTGCTGTAGTAGGCTATCACCCCCTCGTGGCCATCCTGGACTTGCGATAGGACACCTCCAATTCAATGGTCGCTGGCGTTGGTGTCCACAATGTTGGAACTGTTGGAGCGGTTGCCAACTGTTGGAAAAAACTAAAAGGCAATCGTGGTGCAAGTTAGTTGCGGTTTGCTTGCAAAAAGGTGCATGGGGCTTCCCTTATAGAATCACAAGGGATAAATTTCACTCCGATGAAAAGAAACCTTGGAGTTCCTGGTAAATTCACTTTTACCAGATGATGAGGAAAATACCGACTCAGAGAACAACAAAATCCAGAGGGAACGGATAGCCCAGGCAGTACCAGGGCGTATGGACAATGAGATTTTTAATGTGCAACAGGATCAATCGGCAATAGGATGTCTAAGGGTACGGAAAGCCGCTGGTCCAGATGAAATAACTGCCGAAGTGCTAGAGGCATTAAGTGGACAGGTAGCTGAGCCGTTGTTGACTCTACTCTCGACATACTACGTCAGAGGTAGATTCCCAAACATTTGGAAACAAGGAAGGTTAGTGATCATAAGGAAAGACATGGACAGAGACCCCCATGTTGTTAACTCATATAGGTCCATATGAGTATGTTGAACTCGCTAGGTAAGATGTATGAAACATTATTGTGTGAAAAGATAAATAGACTTCGCAATGAGGCCAACATATTCACTAACCAATATGGATTTACTAAAGGGAAATCGGCAATTGATGCAATAAACTTCGTGGTGGACTACGCGCAGAACCCTGTCAATAAATATGTCGCAGCTATCTTAATTGATATCGACGGAGCTTTTAATAACTTGTGGTGGTCAATTCTTTTTCAGAGATTAATTGACATTGATTGTCCAGTCTAACTGTATAATACCTGCGTGGATTACTGCATACAGCGGGAAGTTAACCTCCAGATAGGAAATGTATACTATTCGAAGATCCTCTCGAAGGGTTGACCGCAGGACTCTATCTGCGGTCCCTTATTTTGGAACCTGGGAATAGAGGCAGCCCTAATTCGTATAAATCGTCTACCAGACATAGGTCTAGTGTTAGCATATGCTGATGATGTAATACTGTTATCTGAAGCGGACTCCAGTCTGGCCTTAGAAACTAAGCGTAATAATGTAATGGATGAATTGCAACGTGAATGCGAAGATATGAAAGTGCATATTTCTTCTGCACAAAACGAATTATATTTTGTTAAAGGGTAAATTGCAAAGATCACCGATTACAAAATTGTATAATCAATCAATTACGAGGGTTACCAGTAAAAGATACCTAGGGGTATATGTAGATGAAGGGTTAGGTTTCAAAAATAATGTAATTGAAGTTTCATCTAAAACATTCAGAATATTAAATAAAATAGTTACAATAGCCAAATTTACAAATAACGTTCCATACCATGTAGTTAAAGTTATTCATAATGGGATTTTAATACCAATAATTACTTACGCAGCAGCTGTTTGGAGACATAGATCGTACTTAATTGGCATTCAAAAGATGCTCAGATCCATTCAGAGAAAAGTATTAATTAGATTAACCGGTGCCTTTTCTACCACCCCGACTAAAGCCCTACCACTCGACCTCGAAGTGAGGAAAAGGGGGGCCCGCTACTGGCTGCGGCACGGTGTGTGGTAAGAGTCAGTCAACTTGCGGGGGGAAGAATCACAGATGAATTTGAATAAGAAGATATTATATTAAATGACTGGCAGGGTATTTGTGATGGGGTTCACACAGGTAGACGGGTTTATTCATTCTTTCCATCAGTTACTGAAAGTTTACTAATCAGATTTATTAAACCATTGCGGGGATTAATCAATTAAATCGCCGGGCATGGCCCGTACGGGGCTTACCTTCACAGGTTTGGCCAATCTAATCATAATCTGTGTAGGTGTAGTGTCAATGACACCTCAGAACATTCCTCTCTTAGGAATGCCCTCTAAGTCGGGAGCCAGACCCAGAAATTTTGTGGTATCTGGGAAATAATACGTTATATGATTTATTACGGAATAAAAGAAGCTTTAATTTATTAAATAGCCTAGCGAATAGGTTTTCGAATAAAAGATATAGAGAGTACCGTAATTAGTTAATAGTTAGATAGCTATAATTATTATTCTCCTATTTGTATTATAATAAATTAATGTTTACCATGATTAAATTGTATTAATTGTATTCAATTGGATTTGTATCAAGTCCAGTTTATTATATAGGTGCTGGACTTAAGGAATAATGGAGCCCCATAGTCTGTGGTTGCACAGGCTAGGGGGCTTTTTTTTCTTGTCCACAATGAAGGCGCCACCTGGTTGTGGGAATCCCAGAATAGGAGCACTGCAAAGTGTTTTCTTCAGCTGTTCTGCGATCAGGTGGTCGGTCGCCGTCTCCAGTAAGCCTTCCAGCCGGGGCCCCAGATGTTGCGTCAGCACCGGCTCCTGTATCTTGTCGATTGCTGTCACGCTGACCACGGGCTCACACGTTCTCAGCTCGTCCCGGCCTGGATGTCGTTATCGGTATCTGACATGTTGAGCAGCCTCACTGACACCTCCTCTCGGCACGGCAACAATGTCCTGGTCACACATATACCGTGCACCGGCGTCTTCTGGTCCAGCATCATGTTCTTCGTCCGCTGGCCTTCCAGTCGCGCCGTCACCACCACCTCGCTTCTCGCGGAGACAACCACGTCTTTCTTCAGGATGACTCCGCAAAATCCAAGACGCTCTTCGGGTTGCCGGATATTGATCTCTTCGCCACTTAGCCGCAGGACCTTCCTGCCGATGTCGACCGTCGCCTCGTGGTTCCTGAGGGCATCCAATCCCAGTATCACCTCCTCAGCCACCTTCGCGACGAACACCCACAGACGCACGGCACACCGTCCCAAGGTCAATTTCATCAGGGCCTCCTTCTCCACTGGCAAGGTGTCGCCCGATGCCGTCACAAAATGGTATGGTCGGCTCGGCTTCCTCGTCGGCCTCCTAGGCCACGTCAGGTCTGATGACCATCACGGCTGCCCCGGTGTCTACGAGCACGCGGCACGGCTTCCCTCTCAATCAACAGTCCGCGATGTGGCTGTCATCCATCCGTCGGCTGTCGGCGCGCAGCTTCACTCGAGGGAATGGTGATGACGGAGCCGACGTGCTCCTGGCCACGCTGGTCCTTACTCGTTCTTCCGGCTGCTCTTCCTGGTGTCAGACATCTTCGCGCTCATCGTCGCGGCCAAGTTGCTATTTGCAGCTTCCGTCTTCGTTGTTAATTCGGCCTTCATTTCTTCCATCTTCTCGGTGATGTCGTTGTTCCACTTACTGATACTAATTGTGACTCTGTGGGTTCGTAGAATTAAAAGTCCGAGTTGCAAATATTCCAAAGTTCTTTATTTCCGTAGAAATACACTGCTCAATTCTCACGTAATATCATTACGTCACATACACACAGTCTACCAAGGTCGATAACAATCAGCTCTCGTTACAACAACACTCTACAGCCGTTTACTGCTTACACACGACTCTCGCGACTGACTCTCGCCTTCTTAAATATATGATTGATAAATTCTAGATATTCCCGAACAATAAAGAAACCGAGTATTATATCACCTTCCAGAAGCGTAACTTAATCTATGCCGGCATGTCCTTCAACTCAGCTATCTTTATTTGCCGGTTCTTTGTGTACACTAGCCGCACTACCGTAGATAACGGCTTCGCGACAATATTACAACAATGCATTGCAACGTAAGCACTGTAATGAATATTGGTTGGCATGTAGGCGTGAACGTATATTTTAAATTACTCAGAACTGAAACGCAAACATTTGACATGACGTGATAAAAGAAATATATACTTTGAAAAGGTCAAGGTGTTTGTTAAATTCGATGAGAGAAAACGATACACTTCTTGCTAGTCTGGCAGAACGTGTCTGGTCACATTACATCTTTGTTTATGAATGGTTCGTGATCTCTATTTATTCTAGAGTTCAAAGCAGCGTTATTCAGTTACTCTTCCATGAAAAAGTGTATCCGCTGGATGAATGAGACGCGACCCTCACCCTCTTACTACTGCCAGAAACATTCAATTGAGTTAACCTGGGCTCAAATTATGTTGCAAACAGAAATAATATGTTTTAACTGATTGACAATGAACGATTAATTCACAATGAAATTGACAACGAACACAACAAAACTGCGAAAACTGCGTGAGACATCAGATAAACTAGAAGATGACTTCTGCAAAGAAGTAGCACGTAACGAGATTTTGGAACATATCATCATAAATTTGCAGTACTCACACGTTGAAGACAATGACAATGTCGACTTAACCTAAGTAACATTCACAGCTATACGGATGCACCATTGGTACTTTCGGTGGATTAGGAAAATAAGTAATTCATAAACTATAATTAATTTTAAACTAAATATTTAAACATTTGTGTAATATAAGAATATCCACGTTGAAATTGTGATTTCAACAACTGCATTATTATAAAATTTGGAAAATTCAGTTTGCGTTCCCTTACGTCTAGCGCCACGAACACTCGCAAGTGTGCGAGAGAAAGAGGGAAATATAAAAAGAGTGGGGATAACGAGGTGGCAGCGCTGAAGGTTCTAACGCATCTAATTCGCTACAGGCGAGAACTCTTCCCATTTGAAACAGACAATAAACAAAAATATTGAATGACTTCTACGAGGCAAAAGCCATAACGACAACTTGCATGCGTGAATGATGAAAACGATATAACCCACAGTGTACAATAACTATGTACCTAATCACTAAAATGCACATTATATGCATTTAATAATAACGATACCTGGAAGGCCAGACAGCTCGTTGGGTCCTAAGGCTGCAGGAGTACGACTTCACCTCTGATCATCGTAGAGGGAAGAGCCGCGGCAACGCAGAAGCTATGTCCTGAAGACCCTGCCCAGAAGAGTGCAGTCAATTCACAGATTGGAAGAGAAGGAGCGTGCCACAGCTGTCAGAGTGGTCGCTGCAGTGTCTGCGGATGACTGGGATAGCGCAGGCCTGAGGAGGGAGCAGCTGGCGGACGCCGACTTGGGACCACTCTTGAAGGAAGTGGAGGCAGGGCAAGACCAACCTGGGATGACATCGCACATATAAGTCATACTGGGCCGAATGGGACTCATTGAAGTTCAAAGAGGGCGTGCTGTTCCGGTTATGGGAATCATCCAGTGGGAACACACAGAGGGAGCAGTTGGTACTTCCCCGGAGTAAGGTCCCGGAAGTCTTGGAGGAAGTGCACGCCGGTACTTCAGGAGGACACCTGGAAGAAAACCGAGCAACCGACAAACTTCGACAGCGCTACTACTGGCTGAGGCTCCGAGCAGATGCTGAGAGATGATGCCGTCATTGTCACGTGTGCGCGGCAAGTCCCGCGCCCCAAACTGGGAGACGGGGTGGCATGCAGCAGTACAACGTCGGAGCGCCATTTGAAAGGATCGCCGTTGACATAGCTGGACCATTCCCAGTGTCTGACCGAGGCAATAAGTACCTGATGGTGGTCTTGGACTACTTCACCAAGTGGCCGGACGTGTATGTCATCCCGAACCAGGAGACAAAGACAATCACAGACTGCCTTTTGGAGAAAGTGTTCTGCCGATTTGGGGTGCCGTTAAAGCTCCACAGTGACCAGGGCACCAATTTTGAATCCAACCTGTTTAAGGAGGTACTGGAAAGACTTGGGGTGAACAAGACCCGCACAACAGCCCTACATCCGCAGTCGTACGGCATGGTTGAAAGGTACATCATGACCTTAGAAGAACACCTGAAAAAGGTCGTGACCAGCCATCAGCGAGACTGGGACTACAAGTTGCCACTGTTCTTGCTGGCCTACAACTCGTCAACACACGACACCACTGGGATGACGCCAGCCAACTTAATGTTCAGCCGAGAGTTACGCCTCCCTTGTGACCTGGCTTTTGGAAGCCCCCCGGAAGTAAAACAGCCAGCAACCGAGTATGTGGAGAACCTGGTGGACCATCTCCACGACATGCATGAGGTGGCTCCTTAGAACATCCAGAAGGCGAGCGACCGCATGAAGACCCGATACAACAGGCAAGCCAATAGCCAAGGGTTCCAGCAAGGTGACCTGGTCTGGTTGTGCCGCCCTACCCGGACCAAGGATCGCTTCCCAAAACTTCAACAGCCGTGGCAAGGACCGTACCGGGTGGTGAAGAGGATTAACGACGTTTTCTACTGCATCCAGAAGGTGCCCCTAGCAAAGATTCTGGTGGTACATATGGATCGCCTGACTCGATACGATGGTGCTGTTCGGAACGACCAGCCTTGAAGATGGAGTAGTGTCACCCGATCCTCGAAGTTACGACAAAACCAGCTGCCAGAAAGATCTGGCGAAAAGAAAGAGGCAGATCACGTCGAGGCCACGGCTACTCGTGTGACGGAATGGCACTTGTTGGAGTGGGGAGAGAGAGAAGCCGAGAAATATTGGGACCGCTCCGTCGCCATCGTCAAAGACCGTGACCCTTCCTGAGGAGTCGGGAAAGTTTCAGAACCAGTGATTAATGGATATAAGCGAGTGCACTGAAGAAGAAGAAGAAGAAGAAGAAGAAGAAGAATAAGAAAAAGAAGAAGAACAAGAAGAAGAACCAGAAGAAGAAGAAGAAGGAGAAGAAGGAGAAGCAGAAGAAGAAGAAGAAGAAGAAGAAGAAGAAGAAGAAGAAGAAGAAGAAGAAGAAGAAGAAGAAGAAGAAGAAGAAGAAGAAGAAGAAGAAGAAGAAGAAGAAGAAGAAGAAGAAGAAGAAGAAGAAGAAGAAGAAGAAGAAGAAGAAGAAGAAGAAGAAGAAGAAGAAGAAGAAGAAGAAGAAGAAGAAGAAGAAGAAGAAGAAGAAGAAGAAGAAGAAGAAGAAGAAGAAGAAGAAGAAGATGAAGAAGAAGAAGAAGAAGAAGAAGAAGAAGAAGAAGAAGAAGAAGAAGAAGAAGAAGAAAGAAAGAAGAAGAATTACCTGGAGCTGCTAAGCATCGTACCAAAGGCTCTACGATCCACACAGCCGTTACTTATGACGAAAGCATATTTTCAACTGAGTAGGTGACAATATAAACTGAGGAAGAAATCTACTTAATGAAGTAGTTGGTGGCTTTTTCAATAGAGGAGTGTACAAAAGTTTGAGCAAGGAAATCAACCGGAAATTTTGAAGAGACTACTTAGTAAAACGCATATCGAGATAGCTGTATCAAAATCACTTGTATTCTTCCATCTATGTTAAGATCATTGAACTAATTGAAACAATACAAACAACAGATGGCAGACCAAACGTTAAGTTGCGCTGTTTTTAGAAATAGAAGAAGAATACAGTATCTGGTAACAAATATCACTAAAATTATGCATTTTCTGTCTAAGTTTTTAGTTTTTGAAAAGGAGGTAATCTTTCAAAAGTAAAAATGTCACTATTTTCTAAGTTATATTTACACATATCAATGCAACTTGTCCTAATTATTATGTTTTGATGTATAAGTTTGTAGAGAATACAACTTTAACATCATTTCATGTAAATATGTATAAAACTTATCTAATTTTAATGTTCATGTAGGTGCAAGCAAGGGAAATGTGGAAATACAGAGGGCTTTAGAGGATAGTCAAAATCTTTTAAAATAAAAAAAATGTGAAAGAAGAGAAAACTTAAAAACTATTCATTATAAATTATTTTTAAGAATTTAATGTTGGCACTCGTTGTTTGCAAAGAGTCCAGTTGCGAGCTAAACATTTCATGCCTTGCGCTAAGTTGGAGGAATACCCATATTCGTAGATGTTCCGGCAATCTGACTGTTATGAATCGTAGTTTGTTGATTTTTTAATACAAGCGGTGGATTTCCATGCATAAGTCCGGGAGTTTGTGAATCATGAACATCATGAACAGATTGTAGTGCATTCAGACATTTCTTCTCACTATATGTTCAGGAACGTTCCTTCGTCATTGGTTTTTTCCGTTCGGCAATTTTTTCTTGAATTCGCATGCTTTCCATTTCGTCATTAGGCTCATCCTGCATCGAAGAATTCACTTGCTGAGATTCCATTCGCTTCCTTTTACGATATTTTTTCGTGCGCGCATTGGTCAGTTCCCTTTTCCGTTGCAATTTGTCACTGATTTGCTTTTCTTCCTCCATTTCCTATAACATAAAATATTTATAAATTCATATATAATGAGACGTTAATTAGAATAAGGGCCGTTCTTACAAACGTCGGTCATCCCGCTGTCAACTTGGCCGAGGATTATTTTCGTCCTGTAGTGTTAGGGCTGCGACATCGCCATAGATATATACGAAACATCGATGTTTGCTGGAAAACATCGAATGTTTTTCACATCGATGTTTCGAGGTCGATATTTTTATAACATCTGTGTTTTTGTCCGATGTTATGTCTTTAAATTTTTATTTTCCAAAATCAAATTTACATATGAAGTCTTTTGACCCTCGGTCGGTCTTTCAGTTTGTGGAAAAACGTAACCTATAAGTTGTAAATGAACACAAAACGTCATTTTAATACGTGATAAGTTTATTATTTACGTGTTATTACATTTAATTTACTAATATTTTACGTTTTACTACTCACAATAGGTAAAGAGAAATTGGCAATAAAAATAACCAGTTCTTAAATGAAACATCTCTTTCACGAATTCCTAACACATCTATGTCCAATTAGCACATTCGTTTTATTTTGCATTATTATGGTTTTAATTATTCAAATTCGCCTATCTTCGGTGATATTCTCTGTTCCTTTTGACTATTTCCACTTTTTTTTAAAAGTGGAATTTGATATGTTGTCGACTTGATAAATGCCAGAAGGTTATCTGACCGGATCGGTTACTGGCACTTGACAGACGCTTGTAAGAACGGTCCTAAAACAATTATTTTGTTAATGAAACTGCTGTAAGGTTTACGAATTTTTCATAGTACTTGAAATATGTTAAAACATACCTGGATGCGTGTTGTTGATACGCTGTTGAGGGCGATAGAAAGTCTACGATGTATAGCGGTATGGACAACATAAAACCAACACCAACTCCAATTCTCAGACCATAATACGAGTATCGATTGTAGCAAAAATGGCGCCGCTCGTGGCCCAGCATTTTATGTTTGGTTATATCCACCTAGTGAAGCACGTGTTTGTTTACTTTGATTGTGTGTTTGCAGAATTAATGTAATTCACATTATATTGGCAACTAGTGACCAACGAGTTAGTTTATAGTGAGGTTTTAACATAACATTAAGTTATGAAGTTTGTCAAAATGTATAGTAGTGTGAAATATTGTCGAAATGGGTCGTTCTTGTTCTGTTCCCCACTGTAAATCTAATTATAGTAGTGAACGTCATACGACAATATTTAAATTTCCTAAAAAAATCTTTATGGACTAAGTGGTACAGGAACATACATCTTAAACATTTTGAAGTAAATGACAAAACTATAGTTTGTGTTCATCATTTTCAACAGACTTTGTGGTTAAGGAAGACATTATTCCAGCAAATGATGGTGAAGCAATTCGTGTCCCTCGAAAAGTAACAAAATTAGTTGATGATGCCTACCCTACGATTTTTAAGAATCAGCCATCCTATCACACAGTAAAGCTCAACCAGAAAAGACGAAATCCTGAAGAACGCATGCAAAACATTTTGCTGAGAGTGAAGAGAATTCTAATAATTGGTGTGCACAAGATGTTATTGGCAGTTTTGAGTCCTTAAAAACAGAAGTGGTGAGGAAAGATTTTAACACATTCATAGTCATTATTAAAGATAGTTATGTTGTTTTCAGTAACGTTCAAGATCCCAGCTTCACTGATGTTCTTTCGCTTAATGTGAACTTCAAAGTATTTCATAGCCTAGAAGTGAGTGTGATTTGCAATATTATGAACCTAGCAGTGAAAAATGTTAGATGGATCTTGCAATGTGAGGGAACTGCCACCTTCAAATTTGACACATGGAGTAAACTGGACTGGTGAGTTCTCTTAAATATTATAGTATAAGCAGTAGGTATGTTCTTCAGAAAAGGTAGCTATGTAAACAATATAAAAGAAACTATTACGCGCTGATTAACTTGAGGTGGCAGCTGAGTAAAAGTTCACAGCAAGTGGAATTAGTCTGTTACCAATCTTGAAAGGAGACTGAGGATGATTTATACGTGTAGAGCCATTGATGATTCATTCATCAACCACTCTACACGTATAAATCATCCTCAGTCTCCTTTCAAGATTGGTAACAGACTAATTCCATTTAGTGTGCATCTTTACTCAGCTGCCACCTCAAGTTAATTGCACTGTACTTGCTACAGATGATGATACAGTCTAATAAGATAAAGTTTGCTTTAGAACAGCTGGAGCTAGCCTGTGCTAGTCGGATTAAATGTTCTCCAGATGTTTTGATTTGGGCTACAAACATTTCATATGCATATCCAGAAGCATATGAAACAATAAGAAAAACTAATGTATTGACACATCCTGTGTATCTAAGGCAATTTTTAACAAAGATGTACAAGCACCCCTGGCATAGAACACTCACAAAAGAGAAAGTAATATAAATGAACCTTTACTTGTCAAAGCGAAGAAGTGTGTGAAAGTTCTGGCAAACATATCCATGAACAATTACACAAAATGTTAAATGAAAAAAAATGTGTCTGAACACTTATCCAAGAAAGTGCAAAATAGAGAAACCAAAAGAAAAGCCAATGGTGAACATGGTGAGGAAGGAGCTCAAACTTAGCAGCCAGTAAATATTTCAGATTAGCTTTTTCGTTTTCTTTGTTTCTTTTCTTGTACATGTGTTCTTGATTTTACCATTTTTGTTGTGTTGAAGAAAACCTTAACTTTTGTTTCATTTAATCATGTTTTCCTCTATGTTTTACTGTGCAAAGTGTTAAATGCTTATGAGTTGTCATGCCTTATAAGTTAAATTTTGATTGGAAGTATAAGTTGGAAAATGCAGTGGGTCGTGCTACTATATGTGATAAACGATTAGGATTGGTCATGGTACCTTTTATTTACGTTATTACACGTTTTGGTAGAAAGCATAAAGTGATAAATGCTTAGGAGTTATCTTATTGCTTCTTAATATGGATTATATTATGTCCATTGTATATAGTTTGCTATTTTGCGTAACCAGAGTCGCTGGGCTTCGACGGGCGCCATCTTGGAATCTGTATTAAGGTCTGAGCATTGGAGTTGGTGTTGATAAAACTGAAATAACCAGTGAGTGTGTGGGGGGGGGGGGGGGTTAGTTCGGATTGAGCCGACTCGACGAGAGGACGAGAGCCAAACAACACCACGGAACAGCCAGAATCATCCCAACACACAGCACAACTAGGTCTTTACAAGCTCAGGATGTTGACAATCAACAAACTATGGACGGAAATCATGAGACGGATAGATCGCAAATATTGAAATCAAGGAAGGACCAGGGTACCCACCTCAGGGATGCAGATAGGGTCGGTTGGTTATATCTGGGAAGATTCACCCCTCAACTAAGATAGATGACGTAATCAAGTATCTAAAAGACAATGAAGTGCAAGGAAATATGTTGTTGTTTTCAAATGCTAGGCTTTGGCAATGAAGCCATTAGCTCTCTTGCTCTACAATATTTCTGTGTAGTGCATCCGGCAGGTAGAGCTTCACAGGTTAAAAGATGTTCTTCAGTCATTTCATCTTCTTTGTTGCACAGAGGACAATTTGGACTTGTATAAATTCCTATTAAGTATGTGTAAAAGTTTGGCCAAATAATCATGTTCCTTAAATAATCTAAAATTTGCTACTGCATCCTTACGTGGGATTTCTGGAATAATTTCTGGATTTTTAATTAAAATGTTCCTCTTTTTACCTTTGGCTTTGTTAGATATTGATTGGTTTTGTTTGTTTTTATATTTGTTTTTAATTAATATTTTTATGGATGTAAAGGGTACGTTTTTACTTTTGTTCTGAATTAAAGTTGCAACTTTTTTTGGCAAGAAAATCAGTTGATTCATTTCCAGCAATTCCACAATGTGCAGGTATCCACTGAAATATAATTCTTTTCTGTAGTTTTTGAAGTTGTTGGATCTTTTTGTGACATTCTTTAATTTGGATTGACCTCATTTTATATGAACTCATAGCATATAATGCTCCTTTAGAATCAGAAAATATGACAGCATTTTTTAATTTATCTATTCTGTATAGAAGGTGTTGGACTGAAATATGAATAGCCGTTACTTCTGCATCAAAATTTGTTGTGTGGTATCCTGCTGGTTGATAGAATGAGAACAGTGCACACTTAATTCTTACTCCTGAGTTGTTGTTCAAGTTAGATCCATCTGTATAGATATGTAACCATTCTTCATATATGCAAGGATGCAAGGGATAGTGATGTGCATTCCATAACCTCTCCTATTCAAACCCCATCCTCAACCTGCCCATGGTGCAACCTGCTTTTACCAATGAGGCTCTGGGGACCGAGCATTAGCGGTATAACTATATCAAAAATAGAGGAAATGCTATTTCATCTCTTACGCTGGCCTGTCACGGCGTACAAATGTTCCACAATTGGTGCTTGTGAGAAAAGTCGATGGACTTTAAAACTCCTCCCGGCCAGGTCCGATGGACCCATTAACCAAAGACATGTGTGGCCCTCCAGACATACCGGGGGTTAAAGTGAGTGGATGATGTAACCACCATTACAAGCAAAAAATTTGTGTCCACTTAAAAACGGTTACATTTATGCTACTTAAAACATGACAAGTCTTTCAGATAAATTTTCCGGAGGTAAAATAGTCCCCCGTTCGGATCTCCGGGTGGAGACATCTGCGGGACGTCAATTACAGAACAGCCTCAAAATTCTCCAATGGAATGCAGGAGGACTTTCACAGAGTAAAAAAAAAAAAAAAAAAAAAAAAAAAATGGAACTTCAGAAAGTTATAGAAGAAAAAGAAATAGACATATTCATCATTCAAGAAGCCAATGCAACAAATGATCTACTAAAATATTTTGAAATTTCTGGATTTAATATATATGTTCTCCCTAAATCACACCAAATAGCTAGTGGAAGGAACTACAGAATGCGACTAACTAGATACAAAAGGATACAACAAAGCATACAAGGTGGGCATACCTTTTGAAAGGTTGCAGGATGTAAACGAACCGGAATTCTGGCCAGAAGGAGTATTGGTGAGAAGATATACTTTTCGGAACCAAAGAACCACAGGAGCTTTCTAGTAATGGAGAAACCGTGATAGCAACAAAGATGAGGTCTGAAAGGAAAAAGTACATTACACTAAGGCTATGAAACATTGACGCACTCAAAAGTGTATTCTCTTCAATGACAAAGGATTATCTAGAGCAAGTTATCATTACTTAAATACGCAATAGTGATAAACTGAAATAAACTCAATAGTGATGATATCAATATGCACTCAACCAGAACCTCCAACGGAAAGAAATATAGACATCTTGAACGATGGCCTCAGTAGGACAATTTTTTTTTTTCGAGTGGAGGAAAAATGCATTTACGCACTAGCCCCGGGATCGGAGTGTGGGACTCCTCTGACGGAGAGAGATCCGTCAGCCCTACCCACTAAAAGACCTCCATCGGTGAGAATTCGGGAGAGGGAGTGCAGCGGTACCGCTATTGCACCTGCGGATTCTGGGAGAGGATATTACGGCCAGGCAAAGCCTAGGCCGGGTGAGGATGGCGCCAAGACACAAGCATGACCGAGGTCCTACTTGCGACCTTGGAAATTCAGGAGTGGAATTGGGTTGTGTAATATTGGTGTGCCTCCGGACGGAGGCACCGTCTTCCAAGATATCTGTGAGGTCCTGAAAGATAAGGACGGTGTCAATAATTGTTAGTGCTTAAGAATAAGTTGGATAAGATATCAGGCCAGGAGCGGCTCTGAGTCTGTCGTCAATTTGTTAGGCATTGGTTTGCATGCATTCAATGTGAATATGGATATATTTAATGTAACTTAACTAAATAACAACCAAATATTTTGGATATATGCTCAGGATTGAGTGTAGTCCACGTCACGTGAGCTAATCTTGCTAGATTATTGTTTTGTTTATATATTTACAATTGAGTGGTCTTCTCATGTCCATGTGTGATGCTTTGGTCATTTTCACTAGTCCTCAGAACGACCCCTAGCAGGGACTTCCAGGGCCACTGATCTGTCAGTAGTGTTTAGCTAAGCCATGGCTTATGATTAAGGTGGTACTAAGTTGTTTAGGTAATCTTGAATGTTTATTTCTGGTTCCCCCAGGCCAAGAGTTCTGTCAAATAATGAGAGCGGTCTTTTGTGAATGTCATGTTGTGCATCGTATGCGCCTAAGTCGCGAATTAGAGGGTTTTTATTTTTTGCCTTTCTGTCATATAAGTTATAACTGAGTAGTTTAATAAATTGTTCGATCGAGTGGAGCTTCAGTTCCTCGTGCAGTCGATAAGCTGGAGCTACCAAAGGAACCTTTGCAATAATTCGTATTATTCTGTTTTGCAGTATCTGCAGTCTGTTTATATGTGTTTTCGCAGCGTATCCCCAGACAGGGGCTGCGTACGTCAGTATTGGCCTGATTAGGACAAAAAATAGCGACCCGGTAATTATAGCAGGAGACATGAACTGCAGAACCGACATACCGAATGGAAAGATTAGGATGGTAATTTCATATCCCTAGAAAGAAGGATTCAGCTTAGCTTAGCAATGAAAGACTGTTTAAAATACGTTCCTAGGGATAAAGTTCCCTTGTAAAGAGTATTTAATAAACATTATTTACTGATATTGACATTTTCGGCGATGGAGTAAATGATTCACTAATTACAATAAAATATCTTGGTAGCACAAGCCCAACAATACAAATCAACCAAATTCTTTATAAATGACACACAAATTAAACAAAAAATGCATAAATAGCTTCGCTTAACAATAACTTCACTTGTTGCGAAGGCTTAAATATAAAAATTTGTGTCAATGAGAAAGTTTACCTTGAAATACCTCACAATTTTGCTTATAGTTTCGATCTAAGCAGTCAAAAATGTAATACCTTAAATACTGACAGTAAAAGCGTTTTAAGTAACTTCAATTTGCATTGCAATACGAGCTATACAGTAGAATGTTTAATTATATACATAAAATAAGATATGAAGCTTTCCTGGCGAGATTAATATGCTCAAGTTCTTCTCTTCTTCTTCTTCTTCTTCTTCTTCTTCTTCTTCTTCTTCTTCTTCTTCTTCTTCTTCTTCTTCTTCTTCTTCTTCTTCTTCTTCTTCTTCTTCTTCTTCTTCTTCTTCTTCTTCTTCTTCTTCTTCTTCTTCTTCTTCTTCTTCTTCTTCTTCTTCTTCTTCTTCTTCTTCTTCTTCTTCTTCATTAGACCGTATATATTGTAACGGGAGCGCTAGAACACCCTGTGAAAGCAGCTGGCAGCGGAAGGTAGGGGAGGTTCGGTTAGCCACACCTCCTCCTCGTTCGTCTTGTAGTGGTGACAGGCTGTGGTCAGGGAAAAAACATGACTGTGTCGCCTGTTTTCTCTACACCTGTTTCTCGATCTTTCTGTTACTAGAACAATCCTGTAAACACGAGAAACCGGCGATATTCCTATATAAAGAGAGTTACAGACAGACAGAGTTAGTTAGTTAGTGAGTTGAGTTGGTTTTGGTTTAGTCAGTCAGTGAGTTGGTTTTGTCAGTGAGTGAGGAGACAGTCGCAGTTCTTGGTGTAAGAGTTAGTCAGTGACGTGTTAATGAACGAAAGGATTGTGCAACGGAAGACTGTACGTAACTTTGAATGTGTACCGGAGCTTACGTAACCGCGAGTACAGTGAAATTGTAACGGACGGACTGGTGAATTGTAACTGTGTGCAGCAAGTAATTCTGTGTAATTGGCAAGTGTTAAACTGTAAGTCGGTGGAAATAAAGAACATTGTTGAGTGGTGTAATTGGACTTTTCATTTCACGAACCCACAAAGTCACACTGGTGTCAGGAAGCGGGAAGATAACATCACCGAACATTACAACCATGGACGCGGCATTGGAAAATTTTTTGGAGAAGATGATGGAAATGATGGCCGAATTAACAGAGAAGACGGAAGCGGCAAGTAACAGCCTGGCCGCGAAGCTGGAGACTACAAATAACAACCTCACCGCCGAGTTGAAACAAATGAAGACGGCCAACGACAACATCCCCGCAGAGTTGAAACAAATGAAGACGGCCAACGACAACATCACCGGGAAGATGGAAGAAATGAAGGCCGAATTAACAGCGAAGATGGAAACGGCAAGCAACAACTTGGCCACGACAATGACCGCAAAGATGGCCGAACTGACAACGGAGATGAGGGAGGCGAACGAGGTCCTCGCCGCCAAGTTTGAGGAACGGTTGGCCGGCGTGAGGGATGACGTGACGGAGCTGGGCAAGCGGATGGGCCAAGTAGACGACCGCCTTAATGATTTAGAGGAAAAGGCCGACAACATCGCAAAACCCCTCACCCGCCTGACGGAGGAAAACCGGCCTTATGTGTGGACGGAGGACGCCGGAGACGCTTTCCAGCACCCGAAGGGGACCCTGTGCAGTGCTCCAATTTTGGGTTTCCCACAACCGGGTGGCGCCTTCATTGTGGACACCGACGCTAGCGACCATTACATTGGAGGTGTCCTATCGCAGATCCAGGACGGCCATGAGCGCACAAGAGTGGAAGAGAAGGAGCGTGCCGCAGCAGTCCGAGTAGTTGTGGCAGTGCCTGCTGAAGGCTGGGATAGCGCAGGCCTGAGGAGGGAGCAGCTGGCGGACGCAGACTTAGGGCCACTCTTGAGGGAAGTGGACGCAGGGACGAGACCAACCTGGGAGGACATCGCACCGAGGAGCGCCACCTACAAGTCGCACTGGGCAAAATGGGACTCGTTGAAGACCGGAGTGGGCGTGCTGTTCCGGGTATGGGAGGCACCCGATGGGAAGGCGCAGAGAGGACAGTTGGTACTTCCCCGGAGCAAGGTCCCGGAAGTCTTGGAGGAAGTGCACGCCGGTACTTCAGGAGGACACCTGGGAGCGAACCGAATGATTCACAAACTACGGCAGCGCTACTTCTGGCTGAGACTCCGAGCAGATGCTGGTGGTACACCTGGACCGCCTCGCACGCTACGATGGGGCTGTTCGAGGCGAACAGCTTTGAGGAGGGAGCAGTGTAACGGGAGCGCTAGAACACCCTGTGAAAGCAGCTGGCAGCGGAAGGTAGGGGAAGTTCGGTTAGCCACACCTCCTCCTCGTTCGTCTTGTAGTGGTGACAGGCTGTGGTCAGGGAAAAAACATGACTGTGTCGCCTGTTTTCTCTACACCTGTTTCTCGATCTTTCTGTTACTAGAACAATCCTGTAAACACGAGAAACCGGCGATATTCCTATATAAAGAGAGTTACAGACAGACAGAGTTAGTTAGTTAGTGAGTTGAGTTGGTTTTGGTTTAGTCAGTCAGTGAGTTGGTTTTGTCAGTGAGTGAGGAGACAGTCGCAGTTCTTGGTGTAAGAGTTAGTCAGTGACGTGTTAATGAACGAAAGGATTGTGCAACGGAAGACTGTACGTAACTTTGAATGTGTACCGGAGCTTACGTAACCGCGAGTACAGTGAAATTGTAACGGACGGACTGGTGAATTGTAACTGTGTGCAGCAAGTAATTCTGTGTAATTGGCAAGTGTTAAACTGTAAGTCGGTGGAAATAAAGAACATTGTTGAGTGGTGTAATTGGACTTTTCATTCCACGAACCCACAAAGTCACAATATGACAAACCGGACGGCCGTTCGCTATCAGAATAAACGAACCTGAACGGAGCAATCGTTTAATGCAACCTGAGAAGTCTGGGCTGGTAGAGCATTGTTTTGATAACGACCATAGAGCCAATTTTCGGGAGACGATCATCATGGCAGAATGCAGCAGATACTGGGAGCGGAGAATTAAGGAGGCTTTGATCATTTCCTCCGAGAGGCACACGCTTAATTGTAATGCTGGATTTCAGTTCAGTTCCTCTTGGAAACCGGCCTTAAAATGGAAATCCATCGACTTAAGAAGTACTGATCTATACAGCTTGATAATCAAGTTAAGTAGTTACGTTTCTTTGACCCAACTAACTTTCTATACTCACGCCATCTCCTGACCTGGCATTTAATTTACTGAAAACAGTCTTTTGTTCAGTAATGCGAATTTTGATATTGTTTTGTCTTTGTTTATATTTGTGCTATATCCAGTGATTCATTTGTGGTTATACCATTTAATAAATATCCTGATGATAGGAGAGATGCACACTCCCGAAACGTCGAATTCAAATCGTCTATTCACCTGGCTTGCTTCCCGAGAAGAACTTGAGTATATAAATAAAGCTTAAAGTATTTCTGAAGATAATTGTCTAACACAGCTATATGAACTTTTGTCTTTAAAGACTTTACGTATTGATTTTGAACTTTTTATAGATAATTTTACCAATTGTCATTGGTTCATCAGCTTAAAAATAAACCTGAATTACTATATTGACTAGTAAACATAGCACTAGAGTCCACAAGTACTTCTCATTGCTCCAGTACCAGGTAATTAATAACCATCTCACATTTCAAAGGTGTAATGACATTCCTGGGGAAATGGATTGGGGGTACAAAATGACCATCAGGGGAAAAGCATATTACCGCTTCATGAGATATTCCTGGGCTACCCTGAATTCTGTGCGGGCTGCCTTTATCTTGTAAGCTTATCAATTACTACTAATGTATTTCTTTGCTGCCTGTTAGCGATACCCAGGAGGGACCACAAAAAGGTTAATATAGCGTTTTAGTTTATTTATTTATTCATTCATTCATTCATTCATTCATTCATTCATTCATTCATTCATTCATTCATTCATTCATTCATTCATTCATTCAATCACTCACTCATTTATTTATTTATTTATTTATTTATTTATTTATTTATTTATTTATTTATTTATTTATTTATTTATTTATTTATTTATGTATGTATGTATGTATGTATGTATGTATGTATGTATGTATGTATGTATTAATGTATGTATGTATGTATGTATGTATGTATGTATGTATGTATGTATGTATGTATGTATGTATGTATGTATGTATGTACGTACGTACGTATTTATTTATTTATTTATTTATTTATTTATTTATTTATTTATTTATTTATTTATTTATTTATTTATTTATTTATTTATTTATTTATTTATTTATTTATTTATTTATTTATTTATTTATTTATTTATTTATTTATTTATTTATTTATTTATTTATTTATTTATTTATTTATTTATTTATTTATTTATTTATTTATTTATTTATTTATTTATTTATTTATTTATTTATTTATTTATTTATTTATTTATTTATTTATTTATTTATTTATTTATTTATTTATTTATTTATTTATTTATTTATTTATTTATTTATTTATTTATTTATTTATTTATTTATTTATTTATTTATTTATTTATTTATTTATTTATTTATTTATTTATTTATTTATTTATTTATTTATTTATTTATTTATTTATTTATTTATTTATTTATTTATTTATTTATTTATTTATATATTTATTTACTTTGCTTTAAACGTTCTGCTTTTTAAACGATGAATTAGCTTTAAACTTCGCCATAGATTTATTTTAGCAGCAAAGTGTTTTGTCAGCCTGGATTTAGCATTTACATGTTTGGAAGGAACTTAAATAATGATATTGATTTTTAATAACTCCACCCTCAATTTGACCTCTTCTTTTTGTATGTATAGTAGCATCTAATCTCCCAGGAAGAGTTCCTTAACGAAGCAATTAAGCGGTTGGCTTGAATAAATATGTGTTTTTTATGTTGAAAATGCATATTCATATTATCAATACATATTAATATTGTACTTAACGAAGCGGTAACAGTACTGTTATTCTGAATGCATGTGGACACGTAGTGTTACGCTACTTTATTCTCTCGTTGGACATAGTATATATAGTAATTTTCGTGGCATTCCCTTGTTGGCAGCCGATGTTCGGATGCTTTCTTCTACCACAGTTTGCTTTGCATAATTTCCCGTTTATTCTGTTATTCTCATCCTTCAAATGTGATTATAGGTTTCGCGACGTATAGATTACAGTACAGATGGTACGGGCGCTTGCTGAAAGGAAAGTGTACCCCTGTGGACATTAGAGGTCTGCTTGTTCAATGGGCCTTCGTCGCTTCTTTAGACAGAATGGATCTTCTAGCCTGGAAATGGAAGTTGTGGAACTTACCTGTGGAACTTTGGTGTCTATCTGCGGCATGGTTCACGGTCTGTGGTTCTTACTTCTTCCCTTCTTTCTGGAGCATATACGCAGAGCTCGAGGCGTCCCCTCTTTGATATAACCTATATTTTATTAGTATAACCTCCTCCGCCACAAAGTTTGAATATTCTCCCTCAGGTACCACAAAGAGCGTATAAAAACTGTGGGTCGTCCTCTCATATTTTAAGATGAATTTCTGCAGCAAATGATACAAGGTAAAAGCAACCCACCCCCCCCCGCAAAAAAAAAAAAAAAAAAAGAATTGTGCTTTGTAGTCATCACCCTAACAAATCAACTAATAGCCGTTTCTTTAAACAGTCGCTTTAAATCAAAGGAGGCTTTTCATCTTCAGATAACAAACAAAAAATTATAAAGGAAGGTTAACATATATTTTATTTCATATTATTACGGTACTGCGTAATTTTATAAACAACTAGCTAACCCAGCGAACTTCGTACCACAAATAAAAGCCGTCTGAAACTATCCATAAATAAAACAAATTTGAATTACAGTTATTTATTCTGCGATTGGGGGTGAAGTTTAAATACGAGGGCTGTTCAATAAATAATGATCATAATTTTTACAGTCATAATTTTTCGCACTAAAATTCAATCTTATTATATTCTGTTAGCTTAATGTGAAACAAACACGCCGTAGTACTTTCATTGTTGGTACTCCTGGTTCCCGCCTGTGAAAACAAGGCAAGTTCAGACATGTTCAGTTTCGCCTATCGCTGCAATGGAGGTAACATGCAGTTAAAGTTGATGTTAGAGGAAGATCAGGAGGTTTTTTTTTTTTTTCAAACGCAAACAGTGCTGATGAAACTTGGCTAAATCATTTTGATCCTGAGAGTAAACAGCAAAGCTCAGTGTGAAAATCTCCTTCATCATCAACCCCCCAAAATAGCAAAAGGGGCTGCTTCTGCTGGGAAAGCTATGGTCATCTCATTCTTTGATATTCATGGAATGGTTTATCAGCATGTTGTACCTGCACAACCTCATGTTATAACTGGACAATACTACAGGGATGTCCTGAGAACATTGCAAGTCCATACCAGGCGCATAAGTCCCCATGTCCATGAAGCAGACTGGGTGCTGCACCGCGATAATGCGCGGCCGCATATTGCCAATGTTGTTGTTGCTGAATATCTTGCAAAAATCAACGTGAAGTCCATCCATCACCCTCCCTATAGTCTGGATTTAGCCCCATGTGACTTTTTTCTATTCCCTAACTTCAAGAAATGCCTTCGTGGGAGGCATTATCCATCATCAGAAGCTTTGGTGAAGGCCCTGGAGGTGATTTTGAAGGACCTCTCAAAAATGATTCCCATCATCTCTTTTAAGATTGACAGAAACACTGGGACAAGTGCATCGCATTCAGCGGAGACTATTTTGAGAAGGATCATCAAAATTATGAGGATGAGTAAAGGTACGTTGTCAAAAAATAATTGTGATTATTCTTCATTGAAGAGCCCTCGTACAACACAGTTGCAATTAAGTTTATCAATTTAAAGCTTTTTATAAACAATATTTTTTGTCTTTTTTGTGGTGCGTAAATATATAAAATGATAGTTTTTCGACGCTCGAACACGAGAGAGAAACAGGTAAACCCCAAGTTGATTCCGCAAACTTCCAGTGACTGCCTTTGCGATTTATTATGGTCATCTCAAAAGGCAAGCGCACGAGAACTTGTAGACGCTTAAAATCAAAAAATAAATCCGTTGGAATCCTCGGAATACGCGGGATCGAGATATCCTCTCTTTGTGCTTTCCCTTGTTGATTGTTGCCTCGATGACGTTATTCATTGGCTTTTTCACAGTTAGTGTCGTTCCATTGCATAGCACAGTCAGCGCGTGACGTAGTTCGTCGCACATTTCACTGACTTCTACTGACTTCGTAGAAAAAGAAAACCCCAAGTCTTTTCCTTGGTATACTAAAATGTTCCCTTAAACTTCACAAAGTCACAAATGAATTCAATTCCCATTCACGAATTCAAAAACACAAATTATAAAGAAGGTATCGAAGGATTCAGTAATATTTGACAACAGTTCTCTATGGTCAAATATTTATAGTGTTTTAGTGTGTTCAGAAATTAATTTTGTGTTTAATCTACGAAAGGTATATCATCATGCTACACAAAAATTCAGTCTTGATAACAAACGATAAACTTTATTTAATAAAATATGTTAAGTGAAATAGCTTTGAAGAGTTTGGCAAGGAGTGGAATATCTTTCTATTTTGTAAAGCTTTTGTTTGTCAAAAACAAAAGAAGATGTATGTGTCCCGTAAAAGTTTTCTTGTGTACTTTTATATTTAGTTCATAATCAGTCCATGATCACTTTAGGTATTTTTCCCTCACCTTTTAAACCTTCCTTGGACTTTATACACACGTTATTTCAAAACCAAAATTAGACAAATCGGTTCAGCTGTTCTCCAGTTTTTGTAAGACTAACGGGCGTCAATTCATTTATATATTATTATGTAAATATAGTGAATATATATATATATAGAGAGAGAGACAGTGAGAGAGAGATTGTGTCGCTCCGTCCCTAGGGCGTCACACCTTTCCGCCCGGCCGCTGCGTCCCCCAGCCGCAGTATGCCACCTTTCTATTGAATCAGGAGGTCAGTGCACCCCGTACAAGTAAACTCCCACACCGGTACCGGGGATCGAACCTGGTAGTCCACGCCAGAGGCAGGTACGCTGTGCACCGGAGGCAGGCAACAGTTATGTGGTATTGAAAAAAAATGAATGGCACTCGCATCATTTGAATAAAACCGTGAAAAATTTAATTACTTTTAATAGAAAATAGAGATGGTAGGTATATACGAGGGTGGGTCAAAAAGTAATGCCTCCTTTTGTTTTTTCTCATTTAAATGCCAAGAAAATTGAATCCAATTTACATAGCCTGAAAACCACAACATTGACGATTAATTTGTCACTATTCAATATAATCTCCGTCCTTTCCAACAGGTTTGGTCCACCTTTTAACTAGGGCATGTATTCCAGTGTGGTAAAACACACGGTCTTGCTTCCTAAGCCATTGACGCACGGACGTTTTCACAGCCTCCTCAACTTCAAAATGAATCCCACGATGAGCTTCCTTTAGTGGCCCGAACAGATCGAAGTCTGATGGTGCCAGGTCAGGGCTGTATGGGGGGTGAGGTAAGACTTGCCAACCCAGTTTCTCAATTTCTGCAGTGCTGCAATGACTGGGGTGTGGTCTTGCACTGTCATGCAAAAGAAGAACATCCGCCATAGCTTTTGTTGGGTGAACTCGGCGAAGACGTGCTTTCAGCTTTTGAGAGTTCTGACGTATTGGACAGAATTTATTGTACATCCCTGCTCCAAAAATCAATCATAAGCACACCCTCTGCATCCCAAAACACTGTTGCCGTAACTTTCCCTGGCGACCACTGAGTTTTGATTTTTTTTTTTCCTCCTTCGGTTACGCTGTGTGATGCCATTCCATTGACTGCCTCTTTGATTCAGGTTCAAAAAAATGAACCCACGTTTCGTCTCCAGTAACAATTTTTTCCAGAAACTCCTCTCCCTCAAAATTGAAGCGCTGCAAGTGTTTGGAGGCTATTGTTTTCCCTGTTTCCCAAACAAAGAAACAAGGTTGTTGAATAATCGTCATCAGACTGCCTTTACTGAGGCGACACAATTCACCTGTTGTTACCCGGCGATGACCACGAATGATGTCATCGGCTATCTGAATGTTGCATGGAGTCACCGGCCTGCAGCTTCGCTTTTCATCTGCCAATGGTGTTTGCCCTTCAGCTTCGTTACAGCGACGAACCCATCGTCTAACAATGCAGACATCCACCGTTGCATCCCCATACATATCTTTTAGCCTTTCGTGAATGCGAATTGGCGTTTCACCATCAGCAGTCAAAAATTCAACCATAGAATGCTGTTTAATACGAATGTCGATGTCAGCCATTTTCCAAGAGGATGCAGTGCTGCCACCTGTTGACTTAGGAAGTTACTACTGCAGGGGATTGGAGAAGAAGGTTTGAGGAATTGCGCCAAATTCAAAGTTTTCACATAACTTACTTATTTAAGGGGAAAAAATAGGAGGCATTACTTTTTGACCCACACACGTTCATCATACCAACAAATCCCCCTTATTTACTTGTTATTATTCAGACAGCTGGCGCTAATACTAGGATTTTTAACCCTTAGTAAATTCTTTTTATGTTGAAAATGCATATTCATATTATCAATACATATTAATATTGTACTTAACGAAGCGGTAACAGTACTGTTATTCTGAATGCATGTGGACACGTAGTGTTACGCTACTTTATTCTCTCGTTGGACATAGTATATATAGTAATTTTCGTGGCATTCCCTTGTTGGCAGCCGATGTTCGGATGCTTTCTTCTACCACAGTTTGCTTTGCATAATTTCCCGTTTATTCTGTTATTCTCATCCTTCAAATGTGATTATAGGTTTCGCGACGTATAGATTACAGTACAGATGGTACGGGCGCTTGCTGAAAGGAAAGTGTACCCCTGTGGACATTAGAGGTCTGCTTGTTCAATGGGCCTTCGTCGCTTCTTTAGACAGAATGGATCTTCTAGCCTGGAAATGGAAGTTGTGGAACTTACCTGTGGAACTTTGGTGTCTATCTGCGGCATGGTTCACGGTCTGTGGTTCTTACTTCTTCCCTTCTTTCTGGAGCATATACGCAGAGCTCGAGGCGTCCCCTCTTTGATATAACCTATATTTTATTAGTATAACCTCCTCCGCCACAAAGTTTGAATATTCTCCCTCAGGTACCACAAAGAGCGTATAAAAACTGTGGGTCGTCCTCTCATATTTTAAGATGAATTTCTGCAGCAAATGATACAAGGTAAAAGCAACCCACCCCCCCCCCGCAAAAAAAAAAAAAAAAAAAGAATTGTGCTTTGTAGTCATCACCCTAACAAATCAACTAATAGCCGTTTCTTTAAACAGTCGCTTTAAATCAAAGGAGGCTTTTCATCTTCAGATAACAAACAAAAAATTATAAAGGAAGGTTAACATATATTTTATTTCATATTATTACGGTACTGCGTAATTTTATAAACAACTAGCTAACCCAGCGAACTTCGTACCACAAATAAAAGCCGTCTGAAACTATCCATAAATAAAACAAATTTGAATTACAGTTATTTATTCTGCGATTGGGGGTGAAGTTTAAATACGAGGGCTGTTCAATAAATAATGATCATAATTTTTACAGTCATAATTTTTCGCACTAAAATTCAATCTTATTATATTCTGTTAGCTTAATGTGAAACAAACACGCCGTAGTACTTTCATTGTTGGTACTCCTGGTTCCCGCCTGTGAAAACAAGGCAAGTTCAGACATGTTCAGTTTCGCCTATCGCTGCAATGGAGGTAACATGCAGTTAAAGTTGATGTTAGAGGAAGATCAGGAGGTTTTTTTTTTTTTCAAACGCAAACAGTGCTGATGAAACTTGGCTAAATCATTTTGATCCTGAGAGTAAACAGCAAAGCTCAGTGTGAAAATCTCCTTCATCATCAACCCCCCAAAATAGCAAAAGGGGCTGCTTCTGCTGGGAAAGCTATGGTCATCTCATTCTTTGATATTCATGGAATGGTTTATCAGCATGTTGTACCTGCACAACCTCATGTTATAACTGGACAATACTACAGGGATGTCCTGAGAACATTGCAAGTCCATACCAGGCGCATAAGTCCCCATGTCCATGAAGCAGACTGGGTGCTGCACCGCGATAATGCGCGGCCGCATATTGCCAATGTTGTTGTTGCTGAATATCTTGCAAAAATCAACGTGAAGTCCATCCCTCACCCTCCCTATAGTCTGGATTTAGCCCCATGTGACTTTTTTCTATTCCCTAACTTCAAGAAATGCCTTCGTGGGAGGCATTATCCATCATCAGAAGCTTTGGTGAAGGCCCTGGAGGTGATTTTGAAGGACCTCTCAAAAATGATTCCCATCATCTCTTTTAAGATTGACAGAAACACTGGGACAAGTGCATCGCATTCAGCGGAGACTATTTTGAGAAGGATCATCAAAATTATGAGGATGAGTAAAGGTACGTTGTCAAAAAATAATTGTGATTATTCTTCATTGAAGAGCCCTCGTACAACACAGTTGCAATTAAGTTTATCAATTTAAAGCTTTTTATAAACAATATTTTTTGTCTTTTTTGTGGTGCGTAAATATATAAAATGATAGTTTTTCGACGCTCGAACACGAGAGAGAAACAGGTAAACCCCAAGTTGATTCCGCAAACTTCCAGTGACTGCCTTTGCGATTTATTATGGTCATCTCAAAAGGCAAGCGCACGAGAACTTGTAGACGCTTAAAATCAAAAAATAAATCCGTTGGAATCCTCGGAATACGCGGGATCGAGATATCCTCTCTTTGTGCTTTCCCTTGTTGATTGTTGCCTCGATGACGTTATTCATTGGCTTTTTCACAGTTAGTGTCGTTCCATTGCATAGCACAGTCAGCGCGTGACGTAGTTCGTCGCACATTTCACTGACTTCTACTGACTTCGTAGAAAAAGAAAACCCCAAGTCTTTTCCTTGGTATACTAAAATGTTCCCTTAAACTTCACAAAGTCACAAATGAATTCAATTCCCATTCACGAATTCAAAAACACAAATTATAAAGAAGGTATCGAAGGATTCAGTAATATTTGACAACAGTTCTCTATGGTCAAATATTTATAGTGTTTTAGTGTGTTCAGAAATTAATTTTGTGTTTAATCTACGAAAGGTATATCATCATGCTACACAAAAATTCAGTCTTGATAACAAACGATAAACTTTATTTAATAAAATATGTTAAGTGAAATAGCTTTGAAGAGTTTGGCAAGGAGTGGAATATCTTTCTATTTTGTAAAGCTTTTGTTTGTCAAAAACAAAAGAAGATGTATGTGTCCCGTAAAAGTTTTCTTGTGTACTTTTATATTTAGTTCATAATCAGTCCATGATCACTTTAGGTATTTTTCCCTCACCTTTTAAACCTTCCTTGGACTTTATACACACGTTATTTCAAAACCAAAATTAGACAAATCGGTTCAGCTGTTCTCCAGTTTTTGTAAGACTAACGGGCGTCAATTCATTTATATATTATTATGTAAATATAGTGAATATATATATATATAGAGAGAGAGACAGTGAGAGAGAGATTGTGTCGCTCCGTCCCTAGGGCGTCACACCTTTCCGCCCGGCCGCTGCGTCCCCCAGCCGCAGTATGCCACCTTTCTATTGAATCAGGAGGTCAGTGCACCCCGTACAAGTAAACTCCCACACCGGTACCGGGGATCGAACCTGGTAGTCCACGCCAGAGGCAGGTACGCTGTGCACCGGAGGCAGGCAACAGTTATGTGGTATTGAAAAAAAATGAATGGCACTCGCATCATTTGAATAAAACCGTGAAAAATTTAATTACTTTTAATAGAAAATAGAGATGGTAGGTATATACGAGGGTGGGTCAAAAAGTAATGCCTCCTTTTGTTTTTTCTCATTTAAATGCCAAGAAAATTGAATCCAATTTACATAGCCTGAAAACCACAACATTGACGATTAATTTGTCACTATTCAATATAATCTCCGTCCTTTCCAACAGGTTTGGTCCACCTTTTAACTAGGGCATGTATTCCAGTGTGGTAAAACACACGGTCTTGCTTCCTAAGCCATTGACGCACGGACGTTTTCACAGCCTCCTCAACTTCAAAATGAATCCCACGATGAGCTTCCTTTAGTGGCCCGAACAGATCGAAGTCTGATGGTGCCAGGTCAGGGCTGTATGGGGGGTGAGGTAAGACTTGCCAACCCAGTTTCTCAATTTCTGCAGTGCTGCAATGACTGGGGTGTGGTCTTGCACTGTCATGCAAAAGAAGAACATCCGCCATAGCTTTTGTTGGGTGAACTCGGCGAAGACGTGCTTTCAGCTTTTGAGAGTTCTGACGTATTGGACAGAATTTATTGTACATCCCTGCTCCAAAAATCAATCATAAGCACACCCTCTGCATCCCAAAACACTGTTGCCGTAACTTTCCCTGGCGACCACTGAGTTTTGATTTTTTTTTTCCTCCTTCGGTTACGCTGTGTGATGCCATTCCATTGACTGCCTCTTTGATTCAGGTTCAAAAAAATGAACCCACGTTTCGTCTCCAGTAACAATTTTTTCCAGAAACTCCTCTCCCTCAAAATTGAAGCGCTGCAAGTGTTTGGAGGCTATTGTTTTCCCTGTTTCCCAAACAAAGAAACAAGGTTGTTGAATAATCGTCATCAGACTGCCTTTACTGAGGCGACACAATTCACCTGTTGTTACCCGGCGATGACCACGAATGATGTCATCGGCTATCTGAATGTTGCATGGAGTCACCGGCCTGCAGCTTCGCTTTTCATCTGCCAATGGTGTTTGCCCTTCAGCTTCGTTACAGCGACGAACCCATCGTCTAACAATGCAGACATCCACCGTTGCATCCCCATACATATCTTTTAGCCTTTCGTGAATGCGAATTGGCGTTTCACCATCAGCAGTCAAAAATTCAACCATAGAATGCTGTCTAATACGAATGTCGATGTCAGCCATTTTCCAAGAGGATGCAGTGCTGCCACCTGTTGACTTAGGAAGTTACTACTGCAGGGGATTGGAGAAGAAGGTTTGAGGAATTGCGCCAAATTCAAAGTTTTCACATAACTTACTTATTTAAGGGGAAAAAATAGGAGGCATTACTTTTTGACCCACACACGTTCATCATACCAACAAATCCCCCTTATTTACTTGTTATTATTCAGACAGCTGGCGCTAATACTAGGATTTTTAACCCTTAGTAAATTCTTTTTCGTGTCTTGTGGTACTTTAAATTATCAAAATCGGTTCTGTGGCTTTTTCTTTATACGATTGATACGAATTCTACACTCGTACAGCCGTAACAGATCTAGGGCCGGAAACGTGTCAACCGCACGTTCAGGTACCGCCGCAGAGGTGAGCGATCGTCTAAACGATATATCTGCAAGTTAATGGAGCCAGCATCACTCATCTCACTGTCGGAATGTTGGTCAAGATCGCTTCTTATCGCAGCTCCTTACTTTGCTCACGACGGTGAGTGGGTACTTATGAATCCCGGGAGCACTGTATACCTAACAGGGAACCTGAGATCTAAGCTCCAGCCCACGGTATATGACCTTTATATTAGTAATAGATATATTGTTGTTTACGTTTTTACAGCCCTCTGAATCCAACTCTTACAGCGTATAGACAAAGGTATTGGATTCAGCTGTTCGTATTACTGAGTAATAAATTGTGTGAACATCAGCTCACGTCTTCTACATAAATTTGAACGTGTAATGAACATAATGGAATGGAAACATATTTTGAAAAAAAAAATTGTGTAACACAACTAGTGAGTAAGTGCCACTATAAACCAAGTTCGCCCACATCTTGATCATAAGCTTCTCTCTCTTAAGGAAATATGAAACTTTCCTTGGCAGTTGCGTAAATAAGTACTTTGTACAACTATGCGTATAAATATTTCGAGTGTCTTGGAAGGAAAGAAAGAGAGTTTCCTGTAATTGTTGTCTTAGATTGTTTATTTTGCTCGTAGGTATCTTAATTTTTTTTTAAATGCTTAACATTTCATTTTACCGATAGGCATTATTGGTGAAAATAATATTTAAATAAACATTTATGATAGACATCCTCCTATTAAACAATCATAAATAATTTAAACTTAGGATATGTAGGACATTTTACAGCACTGCCTCTAGTCATCTCAAGGGCTAGATATTAACTTCATACTTCTGCCCATTCTAAACTATTCACCAAAAGCAGCTGAACACAATGATTAGACAACATCTGTGAGACTTACAATCGTAATAGGAGTTGACTTTATAAATCTTTCTGTTCTTATATTTGAATAAAATGCAAGCAGTTATTCAGTTGTGCTTTCATTTCTATGCTTATACATTTTACACTTTTGTTTTTCCAGTAATTATCCTCAATTGATCTTGTTTCTAAATTTCTTTAACAAATTATTTTATTTTTGTTAAAAGTGAACAACATTATGGGCCATTTAAGAGAGTTAGAAGTCAATTATAGTCCAAAATTGATTTCAAGGATCTCTTAAAGTATTTGCTTTCTTTAGTACTTACCATTATTTACAACTGCACATATGTACACATCTCAGGGAGCAACTGTCGTTATCACAAAATTCGTTCCACAGTTATCGACGAACTACAGATGAACAAATAAGATCTCCAACTCCATGCACCCTGGGCTCATTTGAGCATCATTGTACGCATTTCATTCATCGTCCGTTGTGACTTAACGTTGGAGGACGTTAATTAAAAAAAGACGAATTAATATGACCAATTCCAGAAAACAAATTGTGATTTTTCATCTACTATCTATCTGGTTGTTTAAAAGACAAACAGAAAAAGTTTCCGCCTCGATAGCATAGATGGTAGCATGTCTGCCTCACGTTCAAGACGTCTCGAGTTCGAATCTTGGTCAGGGTGAGTTACCTGGATAAGGTTTTTTCCAGGGTTTTCGCTTATCCTAAAAGACGAATGTCGGGGAACTCTAAACTCCATGGAACCTGGACTCATTTGAGCATCATTTCACTCATTACATCCATCGTCCGATATGACTTAAAAATAAAAGAGTTAAATTACAAAAGAAAAAAATGTTGGCGAAGAGAAAATGGGATATTTATTTCCCTATATACACAATCCCATAGATAGACAACTCTCATTATTTTATTATTATATTTATAATAATCCTTCAATTTTATTAATAATAAAGAGGAACACGCACCCGAATGAGCATTAAGCATCAATTTTATTAATGTTTTATATAGAGAATTAGTACACAACTTACCTTGTTTTGCTCACCTTAATTAAGGGAGCCTTTATGATAATTGTTTCAGTAAATATATAAACAATGCACTCCTTATACAGCCTTAGGACCGAAGCATAAGTTTTGTGCAAAATGGCATGAACTGCAGACGACGACGCTGTTCAAAAACCACCACGTTGTGGCGATCATGTTGTAGTTGGAATTTTAACTAGGATGATGGAGGAAGCTAATGAATTTCTCACCTTTGGTGACGATCTAGAAGATATCTAGAAGTTTCCCCTACAACTGTTGGTGTGGGTGGGCACAATTCTGGAGCGATGTGGTAACGATCTCAGGGTTGTGGTAACGGAGCTGAGAAATATTACTATTGCTGAAGAATGCACAAATAGTTCTTTTCTTGTTCAAACATGTAGATTTAATTCTTCCAAAATATTTCCAATTTTTATACAAATTTAAATAATATAAATGTTGTTCTTTAACAAACGATGGCTGGTGTATCGATTAACTATTACTTTCTCACACACACACACACACACACACACACACACACACACACACACACACACACACACACACACACACACACACACACTATTTGTGCATCTTACATGCATAATCAAATATAATTCTGCACAACCTCGGAGAGACACAAATGTACATCTTTCTCCTACGACGTTCTTAAGCAGAAAAACAAAATCTTTTTAAACATTTAACAACTTCTTCTCATATCAGGTTGTCATGGTTACTTCATTAAACATTGCATATTTTAATTCCTTTAACTATTCCATTTACAAACCATGAAATATCTCAATTAACTGCTTCAGAGTGTTCCTATTTACAATGATATAAATACGGTAATGTTACTGCTTCTAATCCATTTGGATTCTTCTGTGAGAAGAACAAAATCTTTTTAAACATTTAACAACTTCTTCTCATATCAGGTTGTCATGGTTACACCATTACCTACCTTACATTTTATCCATTTCATTAATCATTACATATTTTAATTCCTTTAACCACTCTTTTTTTACAAGACATGAAATATCTAAAATAACTGATTCAAGACTAAACAACTCCTACTTTTAACCTTATTCTTCCGTATTTGATTTAAATGGAATTCTTCTGTAAGTCTAATTATCCATTAGTATCACCTCACATACTAAACTTTTATAAATTTTCAGTTGTTCGATATTAGTGATAATTTGGTAAATGAGAGGAGCATTCTTGACTTAAATAATTCCGAACAGAATAAAATAAATAAAATGATCAGATATATTGAAGCGGAAACCACAGGTTTCCGATAGAAGAATGTAAGAAAGAGATGATAAAACAATATAAATTATTAATAAGCAATTGGGAATATATGATATATGAAATAAAGTCAAAAAGAAATATTTTAAAAGGAATAACGTGCAAATGAAACAAATAGAAGGAAAAAGTTGCCTTAAGTTAGAACGGGCAGACGAGGCCGTATACGTAAACAATAGGACAATAGAAGCCCAAAAGTCCAGCGCCACCACGGAGCCGCAAACAATAGCGAGGTTTAAGGAAAATATGTAGAGGCAGGATGCTGTACCGTTATGACGCCAAAGGGTCATACAACTTTAGGGGGTGGGCCTGTGACTGCTGCACAGTTGACGGTGAATGGAAATGACCAATAAGGTAAAATCGTAGAAATAAACTCCCCCAATAAAATGTAGCGTAAACCTCGTATTAGGTGTGAAATAGAGAACAAATAGAAAAAGGGTGGAGATAGACAAATAAATCTAGGAGGAAGCCGAGAATAGGGCGAGGTGAGAAACGTCACTCTGTTGGTTACAACGAAAGGAAGACACGTTAGTTTAATATCTGATGGCGAGGTAATAGTGGAGCTAGATTTCAAACGTGGTGGTGGGATTAAGTATTATCAAACAGACAAGGCGATGCAACGAGAGAGAGAGAGAGAGAGAGAGAGAGAGAGCAAGTGAGAAAAGCCGAGCAACCAGACAAGTAAGATCTTTTTGGAATAAACAATCCACATGAAATTGAAGCAGTACTTTTAATTGGCTGGTGATAACTGCTGGACCCTGAGAGAGTACTTGCTCACCGACACGTAATGCTTAACCATCCTGCCATACCACACCAAAAGGCCACACCAAGAGAATTTCCCACACCAATATGCAACAAAAAGGAGAAAGAGGTGGTTTAGATTAGGAGTTGGAAACTAAGAGATTTTGGAGGTGATATTACACAGAATATGTGTCCAGAGCGATTAATGAATGGAGGAGAAACCTGATTAGAAAAAACGTGCCTTGTAGTAATAGAAATAGTGATTATTTCAGTTAAGAAGGTTAGGAAAGTTAAGTTACATTGAAAATGAGCAGTGGATAAGGTTTAGCATAGTTTTTTTATTTAAATTACTTTCTAAAATGTAAAACTTAGCGGTATAAAACAGCTTTATATCACAAACAGGCTTAGCAATATTTGTAAATAAATTAAGGGCCACTAATTTGGTTTACTTTGAGGAAATATTTAAATTACACCATAAAATTATGATCTTCTGCTTACGATCTTCCAGCTTTTGCTCGTTGGAATAAAAGCATTGCAGCATATGTGACATTTATTAACAGAATAGTACAGCTAGTTTGGGATTACTCATATTTTAATCAGAGCAGACAACTGCCAGCCAATTACGCGGCATTCCGTTTACCTTCATGACTTCGCTTTCAGTTCCTCCCATATCTTTATACATACAGTGCCCAGTTAAAGATGTTTACAAATCTCGTATATAATAGTAAACCTCATAGTCTTTTATTTTTAATTGTTGAAGACCTTACAAGATTCATATAAGCGTAATCTATGAGGGCAGCTTGCACGGATTCTTTTGTAAAACTCTTTATTTTTCTAGGTTTATGGAGCTTGGAAACATAAACTTTTTATCAAATCCTTACCTGGATTGAAAGAAGGTATTACTTCCATCTTAAAATAGCGGTAAGAATGTGATAGCATTATATATTTAGTTACCAATAATACTAATGATAGCTGCACAAATACGCATACCTGTTTCACATCTTATCTCTGTTTGAATCTCGTTCTTTAAATCATTATAGCAATTTACAGCAATGGTAGAGAGCTGCCGAAGAGATTGGAATCAGAATCTTTACAATGGAAACTATCCAGCATCTGCTTGTAATGGCTTGAGAGATAAAATATTATGGGAGTGAAGCAAAACCGTTTAGTCACGTTTAATTTACATGTAGGCTGTAACAAAATAACTTTGCTTGACTGCTAATGGGGACCTTCCCTTAACATACAACTTGATCCAGTTCTGCCCAGAGAAAATGAGCTAACACCAAAAAAAGACAAACCCGAAAATGCAGCATAGGCGCGTTCGTACCATGAGTTGATTTGGAACCAGATGCTCGGTAAGAATAATTGATGAGCAGGTGTTATTTGTTTTACACTATCCATGGAAAATTTTATCAGATATGTACAACGGAAAATAAATTTAATAAATGATAGAATAAAAAATACGGGGGCCGTTCAAAATAGATGGCGTTGCTAAGGCAATTTGGAGTTTACATCATGCACTGTCATTTGTTACAAATTAATTTCATCGCCAAAAATGTTGTACTGATTCATAGGTTACTTTGAATTTGGTAGGCATTTCAGTTAGTCATTCAACCTTTTTCGATGAAATGAAAAAAGTTCAGTATCGTTGAGTGATACCCTTCTATTTTTTGAGATAAAAATGAAATTGGCCCCGGCTTATGGGGAATTTCAACATCTGTGACAACAGATACATATTCATATTAGTTCAACAACGTTAAACAAGGTAAAATTCGCTTTTCAGAGGAGAGCCCAATGTACCTTTTTCTTCCTTTTTTGTAATTTAAGTCCTCCAGCGTTAAGTCATATCGGACGAAATGTACCTGGTGGATGTGGTTACCGAAGAAGTAAGAAAAAGTCCACGATGATTCAGTTCGCGAAGTGACGGAGGCCGTAGGTGTATCGACAGAAACGGCAATACATATTTTGCATGATAAATTGGAGATAAAAAAGTTGTTGGCCGAATGGTTGCCACGTTGCTCCATTGGATAACAGTCACAAGGTGTATTTTTCTACTTCGAAACTGTGTTTGGAGCTTTTTTAAGCCAAATATTAAAAACATTTTCAGTCGAGTTATCACCATCGATGAGACCTGGATTCATATTATACTTTAGAAACCAAGAAGTGATCAAAACAATGGGGTCCTTCAGGTATACTTACTCCAAAGAAAGCAAAGACTGTCCCATCGGCCGGAAAAGTGATGGCGCCAATTTTTTGGGGTGCGAAAAGTCACTGACTTCTTAGAAAAAGATAACTAGAGAGTACTACAGTCATTTGATAGTCAACATGAAAAGTTCAGTACCATGGCCGGGATTTGAACCACGGATCTTCTGGTTTCCGTCCAGTCGTTCTAACCCATTGAGTTACATTGGCCAACTTGCCGTCATGACATTAAATTCTCCATTTGACTCGTATATTTCCCCGATAAACCAAGAGGGACTTTCGCATATGAGATACACCGTTTGTGGCGACTTACTACCGTAAGTCATTTACCGGGAAAATATAGGAGTCATTTGGAGAATTTAATGTCATGACGGCAAGTTGGCCTTGGTAGCTCAATGGGTTAGAGCGACTGGACGGAAATCAGGAGATCCGTGGTTCAAATCCCGACCGTGACATTGCATTTTTCAAGTTGACTCTATCAAAAACCTTAGCCTATATACGCCTAGTGAAAAAAATGATTAATTTTCATCAATTAAATAAAAAAAATCTACAGTGAATTATTTGTCCAATTCGACAGGAAGTTGAAGGAGACATTGTCCCATTTGACGAACAAGTAAATTATGTTTCAATACAACAACGCACCAGCACATTCATGCGATGTTTGTCATACATGCAATTGATTGATTGCATTATGAATTACTGCCACACATCTTTGTCCAACTGGCTCCCTATAATTTCTTCATGTTGCCAAACTTGAACATAGCTACCGGGAAGAAAATTTAGAATACATGAGACAGGTATATTTTACAGGAGTTTGACAAATCCTATATTTTGTAGAGGATAAAAATATCAGCTACGTTGGGAGAAGCGCATATACCTAAAAGAGGATTCTACTAAAAATTGTGATTGAAAACAGCTGTCTTTATTCATAATACAGGTTCTTATTCAACGGCCCTCCTAATCTACGAGTTACGTCCAGAAAGTAAGTTCTGTTTGGTAATAAAATTAAATTGTGTACATACACAGAAAAATTATTTATTGCAAAAAAATTCTATAACTCTTAAACTACTTTTCCACAAAACTGCCGAAATTTTGCAGGCATTTGTCATAGCGAGGCACAAGTTTTTGTATACCATCCTCATGGAAGTTCGCCACCTGTGTCTTCTACCAGTTGAAAACATTTTCTTTCAGCTCTTCGTCATTGTTGAAGTGTTGACCGCCAAGGAAAGATTCGAGATGCAAAAACAGATGAAAGACGCTAGGAGCGAGGTCAGGGCTGTACGGGGGTTGGTCAAACACGTCCCAGCCAAATCCCTGTAGGATGTTTTTCGTCGCATTTGCAGTGTGTGGTCGTGCATTGTCGTGAAGAAACACAACAACTTTTGACATGACAAATTTGCCGACAAATTTCAATTGGTTTCACTTTCCTGGCATTCAGAAAACGAATTGCAGATCTGATTTCACAAGTGGCGAGATCTTCAATCAACACCGACATTGCAAACAAGCACAACAAAGCATACGTGGCTGACAGCGATCTCACAATGGCGCACGTTTCTTCTCCTTGATACAGAGCGTCTACAACGCATGTGCAGAACTGCGATCGCTGCGCTGCAGCGGAGATAAATTGAAACAGAACTTACTTTCTGGACGCCCCTTGTATTATAAGAAGATTCATGTTTCAGGAACAGATGAAGTTACTGCCTTCTCTTTCAAACAAAAGTAATATTACATAAACATATTATTTTTGCTGATTATAGTGGAACGTTTTAAAATGTGGGCATAGAGAACTTAAAACAGAAGTCTTGATAAAATATGAAGAATACGATGCACCCAACGATTATGAAAATTACCTTTTTCTGAAGTTGGTCATAAATTATTTTAAGCTAGATTATAATTTATCTTTAAAATTCAAGAAAATTCTCAAAAGAGTATCTCATTTTATAAGTATCTCATAGGCCTTGTCGTTTTAAGGCAATGCTGCACTGAAAATTCGCCGAAAATGTTGAAAATCATGGAATTGTCTTTTTTTGGCATTTTTTGGTAGCTTAGGGTTTGTAGTAATAAATGGCATGCTATTGTTATCATTTGCACCATTTTTACACCTTGCAGGAAGTGCAAGGTGTTTGACATATTGCATTAATAGCATTACTTTCACAACAATTATTGGAAAATCTCCATTTTATAAATCAAAAGTTTTGGAATTTATCAACAGCCATTAAACAGCTTGAACAATGTAATCTCGAGCTGTCTAAAAGCAGTCGAGGTGTCTGCGAACAAAAATTAACAATATGCAGAATGCACCACCTACCAGACGAGAAAAAAGTACAAAATAAAAATATACCAAATAAAATAAATGAATCAATTTTCCAGTATTCTACACAAAAATAATGGATTTTCAGTGCTGCGCAATATCGGAAATAAACTAAGTTCCAGATAAACACATGAAAATGATTTGTACTACTCATATGCACCATTGACGTCATGTGACATTGAACGAACCTTCTCCCAATATTTTATATTGTTTCAGCGAGAGACGCAGAAAATTCACATTCGACAGTTTCCAAATGAATATGGTTGTTCACTGTAATTCCCGCATCGAAAGCAATCAGGAGGACGGCATATTGTAACGTAGGTTACAATTTGTTGACACGGACGTTTGTTGATGTCTCGCTTGGCCTTGTATAGTACCTCTGTGCGTACATTTATTGCTAAGGTGTATGTGATCCGATGTCTGGTCATCATTAGTGATAATGGCTTCGGGGGCTGAAACCATATAATTCAAGGTATATACTTCCTTGCCATGAAAATATCCTAAAAATTGTTAGAACTTTTTTTGAGAAAATCAACATTTTTAAAACATTTTCCATGTAAACGGAACTTTGGGGTAGAGGAATTTGCTTGAAACGTTGCATCGCATCTTTGAAAGCTGAAAAGTTACACACCAAATTTGGTATTTAATTTACCTTTGGTTTATGAGTACGCTGTTGAGTGAGAGATCCACGTATGCACAAACAAACAGAAGCGTACATGCACGCACATACACACACACCTTTCTCTCTCTTTCCCTCTCTCTCTCTCCCTCCCTTTGGTGCAGGTTCAGAAATCTCCAAATTTATGATTTCAATGAAATGTCGAAGTAAATTTCATCTACTTAATATAACTATGAACTTGAAAAAAGAAAGCAAAACCAAAAATGGATTATACTGGAATTTTAATTTTCTTATGCAATTCCCCTCTTGCTTATGATTTTTTTAGGTAACAAAACTGAACTTTGTTATAATCTTGAGTCGTGTTTCACAACGATGAAAAATCTTGCGGTGACTATAATTGTAAAGGAAAGTTAATAACATTCAAAAAGTGTTATTCGGCATTCGCAATAGTAACGAGTGGATTGTACAATAAAATAATATATAGTTAATCAAATTCAATCATCAAGAAGTGCAATTTACATGCAACGATTAAGAAATCGGAATTAACATTACTTGTCCACCAAATTCCCATTACAAATGGCGCTGTAACGGGAATATATTTGTTCTCCACTCGCAGCAGATAGGAAGCACGCCAACTTTTTGTAAGATCCAGGTCGAGTTTTGATTAAATAAGAGTCATGAGATCTTTTCTCTGGTGTGGATGTGGATTTTTGATGACAGAAATAAAATTTATATGACTCCAATTTTGTAATATTTAATTATATAATATGAACTACGATTCACACGTTTCTATTACAAATATCGAATAACACTTCTTGAATGTTATTAACTTTCCTTTACAATTATATTCACCGCAACATCTTTCATCGTTGTGAAACACGACTGAAGATTATAACACTTTTCTAGATTATTGATTTTCTTGTCACTATCGTTCCTTCCGCTTTATTTTGTGATTGGCCGATCCACTGGCACGTCATTCCACGTCACACCACTACTACTTCGGCCAATCACACAACTACATACATTTTTTATATATTTATAATTCCTCCGAACACAAAATGTTACAAATGCCCCTCTTTGAAATATATGGAAAATAACCAAATAAAGAAATTAACAATCTGTTTCCATATATTTCGAAGAACAGTCCCAATTAACAATTTCGTTTACACCAATATTACATAACACCAATACAACATACATAAAATATAACAATATACATACATTGAATGAAATATAATAAATGAACATTTAACAACAATTTCGCATTACTATAACATATTTTTTTTAAATATATATCTTTGTTTTCATGTGGGGGTGTGCCCCGCCCCAAATTTACATTAAAGCATTTTTATATTTAATATCTTTAAATTAATAACTGTGAAAAATCATGCTATAACAATATAACAAGTTTTAACAACTATTTGTAAACGAACATGTAAACAATTAAAATAAAACAACTGAATTGTACCCAATTTATATGCAATTTATATGCAAAATAATTCTCTGTTTAGTCATTCGTGTTGGGTGATTTGCCCACAGAATTAATTTTTCTAGCTGTCCTGTATCAATGACAAAGTTCATACTCATAACTTTTGAACAGTTAGTGTGATACATTTTCCTCAGTTGGCTAACCTGGTCTTTGCAATCATCCAGAACTTGATAAATACATCTTTTGTTTTTATGTATATTATAACGTTGTTTGAAGGTTAGGTTAGTTGTGTGTGAGGACATGTTTTGTGTGTTTCTGTGATAATACCATTATCTGGACTCACAAAATCACTACATTCACTTACTACATCACCAGACTTCTGATTATTGCTTAATTCACCTGGTAAGTCACAATCGTTTATATTTCTAATTCTAGGCATTTCTTTCACATTATTTACTTTACTAGCCTGTAATGCAATTACAACTTGTGTCAATTTTCCTAAGTTATCCTTCTCTTTTTCAAAATGTTCTTTTACCTCTTTAATTTGCAAAATTACTTCTTCTTTTGCTTTACTTATCTCATCAATTTGTAACTTTATTTCCTCTTGGTGTGTCTTATTTTCATCATGTTGTAATTGCATTTCATAACAAATTACATTGATTCTTTGTTCTACTTTATCTCCTAATTCTTCTCTTTGTTTTTGTGTTATTTCTGCCTGTTGTATCCTAAATGTTTCTAACTCTTTGTTTAATTCCATTCTTATTTCTTGTTCCACAATGTCCTGACCTAACCTAGTTTCCTGAATTATCTCTCTCAACTCATTGACTTCCTTTCTATTCTCATCCTTATTAATCTCTATGATCTGCATGAGCCTTTCCATATTATCCCTACACTCTTTCCTCCCTTCTCTAATCTCCTGTGAAATTTCAGATTTTAATTCCTGTTTTAGCTTCTGTAATAACTTAATTTCTAAGTTACTCACATTTTGTGCTAGTTCTTGTCTTACTCCTACATCTAAATCATTCATTTTCTTAGTTAAATCATTTACATTTTGTTCTAACTCTGATTTCAATTCTGATTTTAAATCTCCCATTCTAGAATCTAAATTACTCATTTCTAATTTTAAATCATTTGCATTTTTTCCATTTTAGAATCTAAATTACTCATTTCTAATTTTAAATCATTTGCATTTTGTTCTAACTCTGATTTCAATTCTGATTTTAAATCTTTTGCATTTTGTTCCATTTTAGAATCTAAATTACTTAACATTCTCGTTATTCTTTCCAACATTGACTCATTACTCAATCCTACATTTTCCATTTTAGAATCTACATCGTCACTAGCTTCTTCTTCCATTGTAATTTTCTTACTCGCCATTTTTTAACTAACTTTTGATTTCTCAGTATCATTAATCTACTACTACTATTTTTTTTAAATTTCACTCACTTACACCTTCTTTCTTCTCTCTTCTTTCTTCTTTCCTTTTATATTCCCACGGAGCTGTACGATGCTTTAATCTCCTCTTCTTTATCCTATTCGGTCACACGTTGCGGCGCCATTTGTAACGGGAGTTAGTAGAATATCTACTTCGTATAAATATATTATGCTCGACAAAAACTGTTATTTCTCCTTTAATAGTTTAAATTCCATTATTAGTTTTCATTCAGATGCAACTAGTCTCCCAATGTTTCATTATGACTTTTACAAAACTTTTACATCTTAATCGTTGCATGTTAAATTGCACTTCTTGATGATTGAATTTGATTAACTATATATTATTTCATTGCATAATGCACTCATTTCTATTGCGAATATCGAATAACACTTCTTGAATGTTATTAACTTTCCTTTACAATTATATTCACCGCAACATCTTTCATCGTTGTGAAACACGACTGAAGATTATAACACTTTTCTAGATTATTGATTTTCTTGTCACTATCGTTCCTTCCGCTTTATTTTGTGATTGGCCGATCCACTGGCACGTCACCACATCACGTCATTCCACGTCACACCACTACTACTTCGGCCAATCACACAACTACATACATTTTTTATATATTTATAATTCCTCCGAACACAAAAATACTGTTACATGGATTATACTGGAATTGTAATTTTCTTATGCAATTCCCCTCTTGCTTATGATATTTTTAGGTAACAAAACTGAAATTCCAAACTCAAGCTTGATTACATAAATGTTTCTCAATCTTCAGTTTCTAAATAATAATAACAACAAACATATGTTTGAGTCTGAATTAAATTGCTGAAAAGCTATTAGAACTCGTGATATTACTAAATATAACTGTTCAAGCATGCGCAGGTTCATATAGCTCTAACAGTAAATATAACACTTTTTGTGCCTGAGGACAGTTCACGTATAGTAGTGGCAACTTCTGGAAGACGTTGGGTGGGCTTAGAAGCTTTGCTATTTAACCACAAGGTCGTCAGGCATTAGCAAAGCGGATGAACGACAAATTAGTGGGTGGGCCACAGATCATCAGCGTTCTTGCACCATATAAGTACTACTGGAATGTGATAATGTGACCACTCAGTGTGTCTTCCTAAAGCAGAACAATGATATAGGCTCTTCCTGGAAAATACCATTTTGTCAGAGATGCGTGATATCCATCAAGAATTGCACGGAATTTATAAAACTGTTTTTCATGTTTCTTGTAAACCATCACCGAAACCAAGAAAAAGGAACAGTGGAACGGGGTAGATCGTAGAAGACAGTGTATACGTTCAAAGGGAAAAGCATGGAAGCATGAACTCCACATGTATCTTCAGTATAATGTGTATATTTGAAAAGAAAATGCAAATTCGACAATTCAGCATCAAGAAAAAATTATATTTTATTAGATAAATAATAAATTAGCGATTTGAAGTACCTAACTTGTCGAATGTTTGGAGATGTAGAATTAAACAGCTTTTGAATCTTATCACTAGAAACGATAGCTATTGGAGTGTTTTATTTGTCTACTTCTTTTCTTTTTTTAATAAATATTTATTAGATCGGTCAGCATGCTTTGCAGATCTGGGAGAACAGATACAAAATAATCACAGTGTAACAACATTGTAGAGGTAGGACAATACGCCTCTTCTGAACTAATACAATTATGGTACTGAACTAACAAATTGTATACAGCAGAACAGAAGAATAGAAAAGCAAATGTGGAACAGTAGATCATTCAGAAGTAGAAGTGTCATCACTGTAAAGTAGGTCCTGAGGTAGTAGTCGTTGCTTCAGCCGCGTTGGCCGGCGACTTGGACGCCGATGTTATACGTCACAGCTCCTGGAACGTGGCGTAGATTGTAGAAGTGTCGAGCAATCTGTCGGATGAAATGCAGTGGAAGAAGTCCCAGCTCGTGATGCAGCTGCTGGTTGCGGACAAACCAAGGAGCATTGGTGACCATTCGCAGGAATCAACTCTGGATGACCTGTAGACTCCTCAGGTGACAAGTACTGTCAGCTCTCCAGACCTGGCAGGCATAAGTAATAAGAGGTCGAACCAGAGATTTGTACAGGAGCAGTGAAATAAGATCTGAAGCCTTCCTGGCGACGAGCACGCTCACTTTCTTCTCCGGCAGCCAGCCAGGTAAAAAGATGATTAGATATCAACGTTTCGGGAGTGTGTATCTCTCCCATCATCATGATATTTATAAAATGTTATAACCACAAATTGAAATACTGGATATAACACAACTACAAACAAAGACAAAACACTATCAAAATTCGCATTACTGAACAGAAGACTGTTTTCAGTAAATTAAATGCCAGGTCAGGAGATGGCGTGAGTATAGAAAATTGTGTCAAAGAAACGTAACTACTTAACTTGATTATCAAGCTGTATTGACCTTGGCTTCTTAATTCGGTGGATTTCCATTTTTAAGGCCGATTTCCAAGAGGAGCTGAACTGAAATCCAGCATCACGATTAAGCGTGCTCCTTTCAGAGGAAGTCGCCAAAGCCTCCTTAATTCTCCGCTCCCAGTAACTGTTGCATTTTGCCAAGATGGTCGACTCCCGAAAATTGGCTCTAGGGTCGTTATCAAAACAACGCTCTGCCATCCCAGACTTCTCAGGTTGCATTAAACGAATGCTCCGTTCCTGTTCGATTATTCTGGTAGGGATGGTCCTTCCGGTTTGTCCTATATAGGGTGTCCCACATTCACAGGGGATGCGGTACACTTCCGGAACTTGGAAGTCCAGTTTGTCTTTCACCGGTCTAAACAGATGTTTAATCTTTGGAGGTGGCTTATGGATGGGTCTCTTGTTGTATTAGGCGAGAATTCTGCTGATTCTGCCGGATAGATTGCCGTTAAACGGGATGCAGGCTGTAGCGGTAGGCTTATCTGACGCTTGCTGTATTACAGGTTTCCCTTTCCTAGCTTTGGTATCTAATCATCTTTTCACCTGGCTGGCTGCCCGAGAAGAAAGTGAGGAGCAGTGAAGATTCTAAACCAAGTGAAGTGTGTTTGTGAAATAAACGAGAGAGTTGTGAAAGACGAGCGGATGCCAGGGTAATGGTGCGGTAAGCCGAGTGTCCAGTAACACTCCAAGGTATTTGACTGATGTAGGTGAAGGGATCCACGGCACATAATCGGTCAGACGGCGTATAGGCAGGCGGAGGTGGATTATAGCGGCGTAGAGAAAAATCTTGGCTTCAGTTTTCTGGGTATTGAGGGAGATGCACCAAGTTCGAAACCATTGAGTGAGGTATCTGTCTACTTCTGACATCAGTAACTTAAATAATACTTTCCGTAATAATAATGCGAACTGTAGGTTCGTGAGTCGCTAAATTCAAGCATTCTCTTTCGGCTGCCGATCGCGGTCCTTAGACATTACTACCTGCCAATAATCACTCACAGTAAAGCCCTTCTGTAGGACTGTAAGAACGAAGCATATAATCGATTTTATCACCTTTTGACTACCTCACCCATTTTCAAGATCTTCTCCAGAATCAAGCCAGGTGAAAAGACGATTAGAAATCGACGTTTCGGGAGCGTACATCTCTCCCATTAGGATAGGAAATGTTATAACCAAAAAATGTATAACTGGATATAACACAAATATCAACAAAGACAAAACACTACCAATATTCGCATTACTGAACAAAAGACTTTTTTCAGTACATTAAATACCAGGTCAGAAGATGGTGTGAGTATAGAAAGTTAATTGGGTCAAAGAAACGTAACTACTTAACTTGATGATCAAGCTGTATAGATCTGTACTCCTTAAGTCGATGGAGTACTCCTTAAGTACTCCGTAAGGCCGATTTCCAAGAGGAGCTGAACTGAAATCCATAATCACGATTAAGTATGCTCCTCTCGGAGGAAATGGCCAAAGCCGCCTTAACTCTCCGCTCCCAGTAACTGTTGCATTTTGCCAAGATGGTCGTCTCCCGAAAGTTGGCTCTGTTGTTATCAAAGCAATGCTCAGCCAGTCCAGACTTCTCCGTTCATATTCGTTTATTCTGGTAGCGAGTCCTTTCGGTTTGTCCTTTATATGGTGTCCTATAATTCGTCACCAGGAAAGCTTCAGGTCTTATTTTACCTCAACCATGATCCTACATGATATATAGCCGAGTTTTAAGCTTTTTATACACATCTGAAACAAAAATTGCTAAATCATAAGAGTTCCTTTGTTTTTATAGCTTTCAAAACTCTGTATACGTACGTATTTGCAGGCAACTTTGGTTACTGAATATCTATTTCTAATTACGAACCTTAAGCTAATGTATTTCATCTTAACTAACTTAGTCAGCACGTCTAATTGCCTTATCTACACTGACTTATAACTAATTGCCTTTTCTCCCACACATACTTTATCTGGCTAACTACAAGCTCTTCTTACTCCTAAACAAAATTTTGGCTTATGTTTCTTACATTATCCATTGATTTTAACGAAAGAACGTCATTGCAATTACTTTTCTATGTCACTATAATTTTATAAAGGTATTACAGTCTGTGCTGTAATTAACTTCTGTCTGCTAATAGTGAAGAAAAGAAGTGCACATCCCCAAATACTAATGTACAATATTTACCAATTCTTCTAATGTATCTGAAAACTTCAAGCGAATCAATTGTTGCTACCAAGATAGTTAAAAATTAGGATAGTTCGGATAAACTTTCTCGTATTTATTTCACTTCCATAGTGTATACAAAGCAGATGCCACCAAGTACAAAGAGAATTCGCAAGACAGAGCATTTTGTGCTCATGAGTCAGAGTCTCGAGTGTAGGAGTTATACAGTTCCTTAAATACCCAAACGAGGAGGATAATTTCCTGTGAGAATGCAAGAACACGCAGTCACTACATGACCTATCCATCACCTTCAGCGTTATAGCTAGTGGTAAGAGGAACAGACATATTGGAAATGTTCTACAATTGAACCTCAGTTTTGTTTATTAACTTTTTAAATGACTCTGTACGTTAATAGTTTTAGACACCAATAATATTCAGTAAGGTGGCACTGCGGTAAAGTGTGAGACTCACATTCTCGAGGTTCTGGGTTCATCCATGGTGACGCAGAGATTTTTCATGGTTTCCCCGGTTCGATAGGTGAATGCTAGGATGGTTCCTCCTCTAGCAGGAACTTCCTATCCCTAAATTCCTGCCCGATTTGCTTTATTCTCAATTTTTTCAGGGTTATAGACCAGACTGCAGTGTACGACAGGTCTGCGGCTGGACGGTGGATGTGGGTTCTGTAAAGTTTTCTTCCTTGGTGTCTGTTAGTACTGCTCAAACAGACCCACCTCCGTAAGGACCTCACTAGGAGAGCCTGGAAATTTGGGGCTTGTTTGTGGGCTTCAGCTGTATCGGATACGTTAGAACTGGAAACTTTAGGGATCCTGTTAATGCTTGCGTCCGTCGCCGCCTAATCCGTTCTCTCCCCGTATCCCTCCTTCCCAAGAGTCATGGTAGACGCAGAAAGGCTGGTGTACCGCCCCGGTTGCGGGGAACACTAGGTAATAAGTGCGAATTGTTTATATTATTTAAATTTGTATCACAATCTGGAAATGTTTCGGAAGACTTAAATCGTCAAGTTTGAAAAAGAAAAGAATTATTTGTCCATTCTTCAGCAATAGTAATATTAACTTCCTTTACTCCGAGACTATCCTGGAAGAAAGAACTCATCGCTCCAGAATTACTGATACGCCTACAAATCCAGAGTTGCAGGGGAAAGTTCTAGATATCTTCAAGATCATCACCAAAGGTGAGAAATTCATCAGCATCCACCATCATCCCATAAACTACTTCAAGAAGATCTCCATAACGTGGGGACTTTAGAACACCGTCGTCGTTTACAGTTTTTCCAATAAACTGCTTCACCTCCCAGACTTTTACAACAGCATTGACGTAGTCTGACATACCTTATAGACAAACATTAACAATACCACTGGTCACGATTACTCTACCCTGTCTGACAGTGATAAAGAAGGACCGAATAATGAATGGGTGTTCCCAGCACATTCGAAGAACTTTATCTCTATAAATTACATCTTTTCTATCATCTCAAACTCTAAATGTGACAATATTTCTGTCATTAGAGCATAATTACTATATAACAATAGTTCCATAACACAATGGAAAAATTATTAATAACAGTACGCCATGCCTGCAATTTGAAGTAGTGCATTCGAGAGTAACACTAAAAAGTTTGGGAAAATCAAACTAAAATTAATTTTTTAAAAATTAAATGACTTTTATTATTTTTCAAAACATCTCCCTTTAACACAAATATATTTTTGCAATCGATAAAACAATGATGCCACTCTGCTTAAGGTACTCCACGAACCTTGTTCCACTCCTTCATGTGATTCCCTATATTTTGTTCAGGCATTGTTGAAATCACAGGCTGTTAGGAAAATGAAATGTGTAGTGTTTAACGCCCGCTTTTACTACATACGGCACCGCAGGCGGAACAGGCTGTTAGGTCGAGACTGTATGTGGAGACTGTATGCTGACTTACAGGACATCCAGATACAGTCAGATTATCTTGAGGTGGCAACTGAGTAAATGTGCACACTAAATGAATTAAGTTTATTACCATACCTGGAAGTTGAAAGAGGGTAATTTTTACATGTGGAACCATTGATGGTGCATGCATCAACTGCTCCACATGTAGAAATCATCCTCAGTCATTCTCTCGAAGGAGAGTGAGAGTGATTTATACATGTAGAGCCATTGATGATGCATGCATCAACTGCTCCACATGCAGAAATCATCCTCAGTCATTCTCTCGAAGGAGAGTGAGAGTGATTTCTACATGTAGAGCCATTGATGGTGCATGCATCAACTGCTCCACATGTAGAAATCATTCTCATTCTCCTTTGAGAGAATGACTGTGGATGATTTCTACATATGGAGCAGTTAATGCATGCACCATCACTGGCTCCACATGTAGAAATCATTCTCACTCTCCTTCGAGAGAATGACTGAGGATGATTTCTGCATGTGGAGCAGTTGATGCATGGACCATCAATGGCTCTACATGTATAAATCATTCTCACTCTCCTTCGAGAGGAAAACTGAAGATGATTTCTGCATATGGAGCAGTTGATGCATGGGCCAATAATGGCTCCACATCTAGAAATCATTCTCACTCTCCTTCGAGAGGACGACTGAAGATGATTTCTGCATATGGAACAGTTGATGCATGGACCATCAAAGACTCTACATGTAGAAATCATTCTCACTCTCCTTCGAGAGGACGACTGACGATGATTCTGCATATGGAGCAGTTGATGCATGCACCATCACTGGCTCCACATGTAGAAATCATTCTCACTCTCCTTCGAGAGGACGACTGAAGATGATTTCTGCATATGGAGCAGTTGATGCATGGACCATCACTGGTTGAACATGTAGAAATCATTCTCACTCTCCTTCGAGAGGACGACTGAAGATGATTTCTGCATATGGAGCAGTTGATGCATGGACCATCACTGGTTCCACATGTAGAAATCATTCTCACTCTCCTTCGAGAGGATGACTGAGAATGATTTCTACATATGGAGCAGTTGATGCATGCACCATCACTGGCTCCACATGTAGAAATCATTCTCACTCTCCTTCGAGAGGACGACTGAAGATGATTCTGCATATGGAGCAGTTGATGCATGCACCATCACTGGCTCCACATGTAGAAATCATTCTCACTCTCCTTCGAGAGGACGACTGAAGATGATTTCTGCATATGGAGCAGTTGATGCATGGACCATCACTGGTTCCACATGTAGAAATCATTCTCACTCTCCTTCGAGAGGATGACTGAGAATGATTTCTACATATGGAGCAGTTGATGCATGCCCCATCACTGGCTCCACATGTAGAAATCATTCTCACTCTCCTTCGAGAGGACGACTGAAGATGATTTCTGCATTTGGAGCAGTTGATGCATGGACCATCAAAGACTACATGTACAAATCATTCTCACTCTCCTTCGAGAGGACGACTGAAGATGATTCTGCATATGGAGCAGTTGATGCATGCACCATCAATGGCTCTACATGTAGAAATCATTCTCACTCTCCTTCGAGAGAATGACTGAGGATGATTTCTGCACGTGGAGCAGTTGATGCATGCACCATCACTGGCTCCACATGTAGAAATCATTCTCACTCTCCTTCGAGAGGACGACTGAAGATGATTTCTGCATATGGAGCAGTTGATGCATGGACCATCACTGGCTCCACATGTAGAAATCATTCTCACTCTCCTTCGAGAGGATGACTGAGAATGATTTCTACATATGGAGCAGTTGATGCATGCACCATCAAAGACTCTACATGTAGAAATCATTCTCACTCTCCTTCCAGGTGTAGTAATAAACTTAATGCATTTAGTGTGCATCTTTACCTAGCTGCCACCTATTTGTATAATTGTACTATACTAAGTTGTCAGTTTTGTTATATGTAACCTTGCATTATTATGGTGTATAATTATTTTTCATGTTGAGTGTTTTTCGAAATAGTGAAATGTATTGAGTTGTCAATTTTATAATAGTAACATAACTGGTTCTATTACAAATACTGTAAAATTAAGGTTGAAATATACTTACTATTTCTGATGTAGTAGTACTAGACATGGACAGAGAAATGCTCCAAATGTATTAGAATGAAAGTTTGAAGGTATTTAACTGTTTGAAATTTACATAACCTTATCATAGCTCTTACCGAGCGGGATGGCTCAGGCGGTTTCGTTTATGGCCCGCATTCGGGAGGCCCGGGTTCGATTCCTGTGGCCGACATACCTGACCCATGGGTTTTTTCGGAGTTTTCCCGGATGGCTAGGTGAATTCTGGGTAGGTTAATTACATCCTCCGAATTTCCTGTCCCTCCATTTCATCTCCATTATCATTTCACATCATCTCTCATCTGCTGGTCTCTTTCAGGGTAGAAGTGTCGGCGGGTGTCTCGGCGGTGTGTGGCGGAATGATAGGCTATGAGGTAATCTACTTCCTCCTCCAGTAGGTCGGTTGCCGGTCTCCGCTCCTCTGTTGGGACCATTTCGGGATCGCCAGCCAGGGAGGATCCGTTAAGGCTCGGCTGCTGGGCTCGTTGACGTCCAGCTGTAGGGGAGCGTGTCCATTGTCCTGGTCTGTCGGGGGAAGTCTCTCTCTAAGTAAACTGTAGAGACCATGCCCTGTGCACTGTCATGGTTCCTTGAGTCTGCTGCCCTTGTCTCTTTCGCCTCATCCTTCCTCCCGGGGTGCCCCACTTGGGGGCATAGGAGCAATGAGCCCAGTATGGTGGCCTACGTACCGAATCCCCTCCATAATGAAATCCTAATCCTTATCATACTTCTGAGATCAGCTCAAGTTTCACGTATTTCTTCTATGAAATAATTATTATTGCACTGACCATTCATTTTTTATGGCTACGCATTTAAGTCTTTTATAGTTTTCAATCAATGTAGTTAAGGAGTAGGTATAACATTCTTTTTTACTTTCGTGCAACGTTGTCAGCGTTCGTCTTCATAGGATTTCAACTATGCTCATCTTACGTACAGTATATAAATTGATATTAGACAATAGTCTGTAACTCATCAGCACTTATTTTGTTTTAGCAAGAAAGGTACACAAGACAGTGGATAGTTCTTAAACAAATTTTCAAATGAGCTACTTGATAGTTATTTTTAGTACTAAGGAAAAACATAGAACGTGATCCGACTGGAATTTGAATTGATCCAACAATGTGGAAGGCAAGAACATTACTCCTACATTGTTCATTGTTCAGCGTTGTTCATTTTAATTCTCTTTTTATATAGGTATTTAATTAGTAATTTTGTGGATAACCAAACTGCTAATATATACGTCATTAAAACATCTTTAGGATTCAAACGATATGTCATATAAGTTGCGTTCAAAAAGAAACGAGCCGGAGACATAATTACAGAAACCAGTACCTATATGTTAGAAGTACTGGCCCTGGCTGCTGAGACACTTGTTCCACTGTGACACAAGGCGGTGAATGGCTGTCTCATTGAAGTCCCGGGGCTACGATGTGAGCCAGTTCCGCACGTACAGCTGGACGTTATCATACGAGGTGAATCGTTTGCCCCTCAGAGCCTTTTGAGGGTGACCAAAATGGGCGTAATCACAGGGAGAGAGGTCTGGATTGTATGAAGGGTGACCGAGAACCTCCCACTTGAATTTCTGCAGTAATGCCGCGACTGTGTTGGCCGTATGAGTTTTTACAATGTCGTCAAGCAGAATGACCCAACGGGTGAGATTGCCTGGTCATTTTGATTTGATCGCTTGGCGAAGGTTGGTCAAGGATTGCGAGTAAAGCTGGACATTCACTGTTGTCCCGTGTTGCAGGAAGCGTATCAGAAGCGGGCCATCTTGGTCAAAGAAGAACGTCAGGATAACCTTTCCGACACATGTGTGGATGGCCATGGGTTTTTTGGTGGTGGTAACCCTGGATGCTTACACTGGAGACTTTGTCGTTTTGATTGTGGTTCGAAGTGATGATACCATGACTCAACTCCAGCCACCACTCGTGCCAGGAACACATTCCCTTCCCTAGCATAGCGCTGTAAATGACCAAGACAGTGAGCCATTCGACATGCTTCCTAGTGTGGTTGAAGACTGTGGGGCACCCATTGGGCACATTCTTTGCGTAAGAGCAGTCGTTCCTTCATGAGGTGTGAGCACTTCCGACACTCAATCCGACCTCGACGGCTATAGCCTTCACTGTTACTAGGCGGTCCAGGGTAATGAGTGCATCAACCAGCTGGACGATGTCATCGGTAATGCAGTGTGGTGCTCCAGATCGTGCATCATCGGCTAACGACACCCGTCCTCTCCTCAAGCACCTGTGCCACGCCTTGACCCTTGCAAGCGACATGTAGTGTTCGCCGTACACTTGTGACATTCGTCGATGAATGTCCGTTCCCCCTACTCCTTCCGCTGTCAGAAAATGAACAATACCTCTTTGCTGTTCTTTTGGCACCTCCATTTCACTGTTTAGAATGCGACTGGCAGCGTTGGACGATTGATGCATTTTGCTGCTAGTTTTGTATAGTCACGTGACGTACAACCGTTCCCTCTAGTGAGGGCTGTGAACTTCCATGCTCTTATATTGATTTAGTTCTACAAATTTATTAGGATTATAAGACAATATTGCATGCATAAAATTAGATAAAGATGAACACAGTCTGATACTCAGAACTTTGACGATTCTGTTCGCAATCTTCTTCGTCATTTTTGGAATAATACAAGGAATGGCCCAATAAATGAAACTGCAGATACACGTGATAATTACTTTTGTGGTAAATCATTGAAGTGTTCTAAGCACGACTGATGATACCGAAGCACTGTCACATTCAATTCAAGTATTCCACGAAGTGAGTGAGCCAGACTTGATAATAAGTGTTCAGTACTTACATAGGTATATTTTGTTCATTAAGTATCAAAATCCTGGATATCTTACAAACTGCAGCAGTCTGAGAAACTGATTGGCTGCTGAACGGCCATGATTAAAAATAATGTCGCGTTTTTCTGGTTAGGAAAAACAAAATGAATTACACAAAGAACGTGACATTGTGTAAAAAGCAAGTTATTGAATACGTAAAATATGAAGCTATTAACAATGAAGCAAACAAATATATACAAATATATTAATTTGCTACTTAAAACTTATCTTATCTTATATGAAATGATGACGATTTTCTTATAACTTGTCCGGGATCACGATTTCATGTAAAACTTTTACATATCCTTAGCCGGAACCAAAGCTGTTATCATCGTTACGAACGCTAGAAGTTAATATTATCGCGGGCCCATCGTTGATCGAGGCAGCGCCGGTGACTAGTTCAAGGAACGGGCCGCGTAGTGTATAGATAAAATCTCACCGAAACAACGGGGAGGAGAGGAGACGGATTTCTCGAGAGTTCGCATTTGTTCTTGATTTTCGGAGAACATTCCGGAATGTGAGTAATCTATAAAAAGGGGAGCCCGCCCGCCAAAGTCAGTCATACGGCAATTGTACGCGTGCGCGTGAACAGCTGGTGAGATGTGTCGATGACCTTACAAGTTGTATTGTGTATGTGACCTAATTCTGGACTGCTGTGTGCGAAGTGTGTTTCTACGGAAATAAAGAGCAATTTTTGGTGTTTGTACCCTGGACTTTAAATTTCACGAACCCACAGAGTCACAATATGTTCTTGTTAGTGCTACCAAAATCTGAAAATGATACAAATTTAAAAACAGAATCAACTGCCGGTATTTCTAAATTCATTACGCGATGTTTGTTTTTTAAAATAAATATATTTTCCCAGATCATTAAATATATCGGACAATTTAATTGTTTTAATAATTTAACTTCTGGATTTATTTTATGGTTAAATGAGCAAACAGCCGATTTATCAGTCTGTTTATACTTAATGTTATGAAAATGTTTTCAGCAAAAGTTAGAAGTTTGTTGTACAGTAAATCAATTTGATGTACACGAATAAGTCTTCAAACAAGATGTGGAATGGACACCTGGTCCAACAAACAGATTTTCCATAACCTTCATAAGGCTCCGATGTTTTACTGAGGGGTACTCTTATTTTGAGAGAACAATACTCCCAACTAGAAACACAGTTGCGATCCTGTATATAAAAGTTACCAAAGTTCAATATTTGGTTTCGATTTCCCTTTCTTGTTCACTCTAAGTAATAATCCTTGTTGATGTTCTGCCTTACGTGAAATACATTGTTGGCATTTAGCCAGAACAGGGAGGTGATTTGCATTCTTAGCAGAAGTTATTTTACCTTCCTTTTCCGTTCCAAAGTAACAACTGTTCTGTCCTCTTGGTCTCTTTAGGCCAAGGGAGGATCTAAAAGATTATGTGTCTGATACATTATCCTACCCATTTATTACGGAAATTCCTTAAAAATTGTACCTTTCCTTATTAGGCCTAACAAAGAGCGTAAGGCGTTACCTAATTGTATTATCCGTGCCCACTCTTACCAACCGGCGATTTTCTTCCTTGTCATTTAATACTCTCAAATAAATTCCTGTACTAGAATGCAGATGTTACAAACACAAATGTTCATTTACAAAATAATCCCTTAGTTCAGTTAATTAAGAATATGATTACTACTGGCAGAGCGTCTCAGTACGGCGAGATGTACGAATGTGTAGGCATATCTTTGTCTCCTCCTACGTGCTTTCTGTTTTGGCACTTTTGACACCACACCTGTTGTTTTGAGAGGTAATCTGCTGCCAGAATTTATTATTTATACCGCCTTATTTCAACCTCTACACTTTACAACAGGCAAAACCAAACTTATAAGAACAATCAATCCACAAATGTAGCCAACATACCAAATTATTTTAACCAGGAATATCATAAAATTAAGGAAAAGCGTCTGTGGAATTTGTCCAAAAATAGAGAAAAATAACAAAATAAAGTGTAAATATCCCGGCTATGGCAATGAATTTTTCAGTCTGGCTGTACTCATCCAAACCTTAGCCTACACATGGCTAGTGTGCAAGAAATTATTATTTCCATCAATTTACTTGAATAACATAGTAACTATGAAGCCTGGCACTTAAGTACTTACAGCGTAGTAAGTCGCCACTAAATGTGCGTGTCTCATAGCATATGACAACCCCTAGTGGTCCACCGGAAACATAGAGTCAGTTGGAGAATTTAATGTCATGTCGGCATGTTGGCCATAGTAGCTCAGTGGTTTAGAGCAACCACACGGAAAGCGGGAGATCCGTGGTTCAAGTCACGGCTATGACATTGAATTTTTCAGTCTGACTCTACTCATCCAAACCTTAGCCTACACACGGCTAGTGTGGAAGAAATGATCATTTCCATCAATTTACCTGAATAACACTGGTTTAACTACAAAGCCTGGGACTTAAGTACTTACAGCATAGTAAGTCGCCACAAAAGGTGCGTGTGTCATAGCATATGAGAATCCCTAGTGGTCTACCGGAAACATAGGAGTTAGATGGAACATTTAATGTCATGTCGGCATGTTGGCCATAGTAGCTCAATGGTTTAGAGCAATCGCACGGAGAGCGGGGGATCCGTGGTTCAAATCCCAGCTATGGTATTGAATTTTTTCAGTCTGGCTCTACTCATTTAAAATTGAGTGTGTTGACATGACCATATGAATTACAAACATAAAGTAAATATATCGTTTTCTCCAATTTATGCATTAAAACTACCAATTACCTGAAGTTATAAACAGACAGGCGTTTTCTTAATAATAGTCACGCCCAACTTTAAACTTTTTCTAGAAAAATTTTTATTCAGTACTTTTCCATACAAAAGTGCTTGAAATGATTTTTTAAAATTGTTTTTAAAAATGTTCACTACCTCTCAGAAGTGTACTAAATTTCCATGCAACATTTTTAAAATAATGCTCCATTTAATTTGATTTTAAATTAGAAATTTTAAAGAGTTCAAAAATTACTTTCTATACATTAATTAGAATTTCATATAGAAATGACATAATATTTCTAAACTTTTTTACTAACACCCTTAATTTTTAAAGAAATAGTTTTCAAATGCATCATGCAGAGGGTTTTTATTAGAATAATGAGTTTATTCAATGAAAAATTAGTTTTTAAGTAACCAAGCAAACCAGGATCTTTAAAAAACAGCAGAGACACTGTCAGTGTGCGCAGAAACTGTCATAAATTTCAACAAAATATGTTGCACATTGTGGGATTTATTTTTAAACATTTTCATATGCACCACCTTAAAAATGCAAAGCAATAATTGCGTTTCTGCTATGCTGTAGTTATTTCTAAATTATAACTATTATTTTGTAAATAAAATTTTGCTTGATGCTATTCATTATGTTTGGTCTAAGGATATTGAAGATGTTATCTGTATTTTTTCTTCTGTACTACTTGTCTAAGAAACAGACATCAATGAATGCGATTTAATTCACAAATATTGTTTGTTTAATATTTATTAATTTTCAAACTAACAAATTTAGAATTTACTAACAAATTTACAATTTACTAACAAACTAATTACTATAAATTTTGTAGCTATTGTCTTCTTTTTCCCGTTTTAATTAAGAAAAATATTCAAATGTGCGGTTCCTTTGTTTTAAAAGTATTCTCACTAAATAAGGACGCAAGGTAATTATTTTCTAAGCACTTGGTAACCACAAAAAGGCTTTACGTGCGAAGCTATTTTTCTCGAAGTGTGTGCTATCATTAGGGCTAAGACTTTTATGATCGTGCATATATTTTTGGTAAAGCTTACGTCATAGCTAAGCTACGTTTTATGCTTATGTGGCCATTTCACTCGTTAAATCATATTTTAGTAAGTAAATGCTTACATTCGTTGTATTTTCTGTCTTTTATGAAGAAAATAAGCTTTTCTTGCAATGCGTATCACATTTTGTTTCCTGAAAAATAGCAAATACCTATCTTCCTTATTTCGTTTGAATTCACAATATGGGCTTCATCTTTAATCGTCAGTGAGTTTGTGTAGCCTAATGTTACCCTGTGATCAGGTTTTGGACCCTGAACTGCAGACAAGTGTTTCATTGACTCATATGTTATTCAGTCTGGCTCAGAGCGCAAAAGTATGTAGTATAGTTTTAAAAAATGTCTGTGTAGCTGTAGAGAAGTTCTTTAATGTTCAATAGCATGTGGAAACAGAAAAATATGAAACGTGTAGTACAATGGGCTGAAAATGGGAAAACGTTATGTTCCTAGAGGAGCACCATTCTCCATGAATTCACTATTTTGTAAAGAGGTTTACTTTGTGCTGATATTCCTTGTAATAAGCCAAAATGTGAATTATTAGAAAAATACACAAGCAAATCTCTCCCTGATTCTTCCGTTTAAGAAAGCAATACATCAGCCGAAGCTAAGAATAGTCAATGCAACAAATCAAACAGGATTTGTGAATAAAAATGTATGATATACATTGATCAAACCACAGACTTTGTGGAAAGATATTTCACAAATGTCACTGTGGAAACTTTCGAAAAAAATGATGATCCAGGCGAAAATTGTCTAATAAACAATGAATATTTAGAAAAGGTAAATGTTTTCACTATTAGTAAGATCTGTGGGTGTCCGTAGGCATTAAGCATGGCAATGCAATCTATAACGGATGCTGAGCCTTATATGAAATTTGTCGCTAGTTTAGCTTACTTAGCAAGTGATTTTGTTCTCATAAATAGTTGATTGTCAAAACTGATTTAATAAATTATTTTACAACAAAAAATTATATCCTTCTAATATTATGTCATAATTGTTACGTTACTGTGTATATTTTTATAAATGTTTGCACACTACAACATATATTGACCCTGTTACGGCGATTTTTAGGTTATCAAACTCTTAGTGCTGTTATAAATTTGAGAGACTGCCATGATAAACTTCACAAATATAAAAAGGCAGATAACACTTCTTAACTTCTGTGCTTGTTCTCTGATAGGCTTTAAATAAATTGAAAAAAATGTAACTTTAATGTATTTGAACATCACCATCATTGTCGTGGCTCTAGTGCTGTAGTTTTCTGATCATTTTTATGGATCACCCTCTGTGTTTATTTGATAAGATAGGTTTTTAAACAGTTGTTTTACTGCATGCATATCAAATTATTTTGCAACGGTAATCACACTGAAAAGTTGAATAGAACACAAAGAACACAAAGCTAACAATGATAAACATCTGTATAAATTGCCAAGCATGTACACTGTAATGTACTTTCTTATTTCTACACAGTAACGCATTAAACGCTAATTTTCAGTTTTATTTGGCTGCTAGAATTTCTAGCTCACAAATCAAACATTAATGTTTAAACTTCTATCTAGCTGGGAACTGGCAGTTTATCAAACCTCATATGAGCCATCGTATGTTCTGTCCAATTGCAGGACTGCGAACTACCTGTAGCTTATTTATGAGCGAGGTGGCGCCGAAGTAACATGTACAACTCGTACTTGGGAGGTTCCAGGTTCGGACCCCTGGGATATATCCTCTGTTCCATGCTTTTTAAGGGTTTCCGGGACACTAGGCGAAAAATGTTTGGTAGTTCCTGTCATGCTTTCTCTCATTTTCTGAACCTGTCATTTCGCTGTTGTTATTTGTTTCATAGTTGTAGACCCAGGTGACAGTACGTTGCGGCTAGGTCATAGATGAGCGCTTTCTGGAGATTTCTTTTCTGATATCGGTTGGGACTATCCGGTCAGGACTCGCCTTTTAGAGAGCCCTACCAGGAGGGGATTCACTGGAGGTTGCGAGCTTGAGACCGCGATTACCGGATGCATTTAAACTGCAATTAGGGACTCCTGTCCGTGCTCACGCCCGGCTTTATCCGGATCTGGTGGCCTGTGTTCCTTTCTCCCATGGTAAAAGCAGATATGCGATGTTCTCTCCCAGTTTTCTACAAATTCATATTGGAGAAAAAGATGTTATCCTCAGACCAGCCATCTTTCATACTGCTGAAAAAATACAATTAAGTGCCACAAATATAGTATTAACTTTTACACATAAATTATTATAGCAAAATATACGAAATTATGTTGAGCTGTATTAATTGTGTTTATTTATACAACGTTCTTTATTGTTAAACAAAATTCAGGATATTTTCCCCAACCTTGTCTATAAACCATAATGTTTTACAATTCATATTTCTTATATAGATTTCTCAAACGAATTAACATTCAGAAGGCAATCGCGTTACGACACATCCTGTGTAAGGTTATTGATAATTGTATGTTTAGAAAGTAACAGTAAGAAATAAATAATATAAAATTAGACTTACTCGACATTGTATTTAGACTTTGAATACAGAATTCCTGACCATACACAATCCAGAGGAAGTGTATTTGCGTTTGAATCTGCCTCTTTTCGTCGTTTGAAGGCTACATAAACTTGCTCACCTTGACATGGTTGGATTATTACAAAAGTTTGACACAAAGACACTACCTTATAATTACTACACAAAACTGTAAGCCGTACTCACAACATTTTCTCTTCTCACTCTTGTACAAAGTATTTCTCTAATTTTTTCCTTGTTAATCGAGATAAACTCTTATTTCACATACATATGTCTTTGAAATTCCACTCGTTCTTCATAAACATGAATAGTTACGTAGCGTTATGAAAAGTATAAATCTTTTTAGGTTTCAAAAAAGTAATAAATAATATCTTGGAAACTGCTAATGCTACAAAAGTATACATGACATCAATTTTCTGTTATAATGATGTTCATTTTTGTGTGGTACGCCTGGTTTGCTAGTTCTACAAAATTTAGTCTAAATTAAGGAGACTTCACAGATTATTCCTAAAATTTCAAAATGTAATTTTATTCCTAATTAACGTATTTTAAATTTAAGATGAATGAATTAATTTCTGTATTTTCTGAAGTGGAACATAGGGCCTGCTGGACCGTGCAACCTCGAATCCCCTAGGCAACGGGTTGAGGATCAGAGGTTTGCTGATCAGAGAGATTCCGGGATGAGTGATCAGTCCATCGCTGGAAGTGAAAGTAGGAGAGAGATGGGGTGATAGGAAAGATGATGGAGCAGTCGAATGAATGCTGGCGGGGGAAACCGGAGGACCCGGAGAAAACCTGCCCCGGCACCATGTCCAACAAAAATCTCATTTTGCTGTCTCCTGGAATCGAACCCAAGACGCCTTAGTGAAACCCAAGCGCTCTAACCAGTCAGCCCTGGCGCAGTCAGTTTAAATTTAAGATACTTTAATCAAAATGTTAAGGCCGATTTTGAGAAAATGAAAAGAGAGAAACATTCATCCACGTAAAGGATAACTTGTGGTGTCCTCTGAAGACGCAGTTTAATGCTAGTTTTAGACTTAAAACGTGTAAAATGATATCGAAGTTTTTATAGAATTTATGGACGTATCACTATTTACGTCAGATTTAGCTTAGGCATACGAAAACATGTACATAGAAAGATACACACATCATTTTAGAATGCTTTTTAAACAGCTGCTTACGGAATTGTTCACATGCCAAAAAAATAGTATCTATTTTAGCAACCTATGTGCTATAGTTGTAATGAAAACCTTAAATAGCGCATTATATAAAATCTAGATAGCAGTGACCAGTTATGTTAACCTACAAAATATTCAACGTGAAGCAAGAAATATAAACTAAGATTTAATAGCACTTTTCATGAAATGTTTTGGAATCGCAATAAGAAGCTTTCACTGCCTGATTCTTTCAGATAAATAAGTCAGTATACGCCTCCACTCCATTGAAATATCAACTATTTAGACTTAATAAATATATGTTGGAAGTTCGGCCATATTCCGGAAGAATGGAGAGTAGCAAAAATATGTCCAATATATAAGAAAGGTGATCATCATGAATGTAAAAATTATAGAGGCATAAGCATTTTAAATACAAGCTAAAAAATTTAGGCGTTTATTCTCAAATGTCATTTAAATATAGTAATGGAAAATATAATTTTGGAAGTGAAAAATGGATTCAGAAAAGGAAGATCTTGTTCTGACTGGATATTTACTGTTAATCAGATAATTAAAAAGCATAAGGAGTTCAATGTACCGAATTATATGGCATTTATACGAGGGCTGTTCAATAAAGAATGATCATAACTTCTTACGGCCATAATTTTTCGCACTAAAATTCAATCCTATTATATTCTGTTAGATTAATGTGAAACAAACACGCCGTGGCAGTTTAATTGTTGGTATTCCTGGTTCTCGCCTGTGAGAACCAGGCAAATTTAGGCATGTTCAGTATCGCCTACCGCTACAATGGAGGCAACATGCAGTTAAAGTTGATGTTAGAGGAAGATCCGGAGTTTATTTCAAAGGCAATCACTGCTGATGAAACTTGGTTACATCATTTTGATCCTGAGAGCGAACAGCAAAGCTCAGTGTGGAAATCTCCTTCATCACCAACCTCCAAAAAAGCAAAAGTGGTTGCTTCTGCTGGGAAAGTTATGGTCATCTCATTCTTTGAGATTCATGGAATGGTTTATGAGCATGCTGTACCTGCACACACATCAGTAACTGGACAATACTACAGGGATGTCCTGAAAACATTGAAAGTCCATATCAGGCGCAAAAGCGGGCTGGATGCTGCACCGCGATAATGAGCGGCCGCATATTGCCAATGTTGTTGCTGAATATCTTGCACAAATCAACGTGAAGTACATCCCTCATCCTCCCTATAGTCCGGATTTAGCTCCATGTGACTTCTTTCTATTCCCTAACTTGAAGAAACGCCTTCGTGGGAGTCATCCTCCATCATAAGAAGCAGTGGTGAAGGCTGCGGAGGCGATTTTGAAGGATGTCTCAAAAATGGTTTCCAGCATGTCTTTGAAGACTTACAGAAACGCTGGGACAAGTGCATCGTATTCAGGGGAGACTATTTTGAGAAAGACCATCAAAATTATGAGTAAAGGTACGTTGTCAAAAAAATAATTGTAATCATTCTTTATTGAACAGCCCTCGTAGATTTCGAGAAGGTCTTTGAGAAGGTAAATAGAAGTAAATTATGTAGTATTATGAAACGGAAAGGCGATAACAGCAATAATACCAATAAGACCATGATGGAAACTGGAATGAAGACATATAATGGCAACAATAAACAAAGAAGTAAAACAAGGGTGTCCACTTTAACCGTCACTTTCTAATATTTATATTGACGATGCCATGTCTGATTGGCAGACAAAATTAGATTCCCATTTTATAATTAGAAATGGTTATTTAGATACTTTATTATTTGCAAACGATCAAGTTCTCATATCTACCTCAGAAAATGGTCTACAGAACGCGTTACATATATTAAATGACAAGTCCGTCAAGATAGTTTAACAATATCTATAAAGAAAACTGAAGCTTTGTCCCTCAAGGGATCCAAAATATTATTAGAAGAAAAACCCGTTGAACAAGTCCACTGCTTTAATTCTCTTGGTTATAATATCTATTATTTTAAAAATAGTGACATTTTAAATAAAATCAACTAATTTAATGGTATATGTGACACCATAAAGAGAACCTTAAAAAATACGAGAAGAGAGACTGAATTAAAGTTTATAAAGAAATGGCAGTTCCTATATTATATGGCAATCAATTTTGGACTTTAACAAAAAAGGAACAACAAATGATTGAAACAGTGGAAATGGAGTTTTTAAGAAATGTAGCAGGGTATAATCTTCTAGATAGGCCCCGTAGGGGAGGGGATCCGTCCCCTTCAGCTGCCGTGGTGCGGGCGCTGCGGACCCTTAGCACTCGTGGTACCTCTGACGTTAATAGAGGAACCTCGGGCCGAACATCTGAGCCCGTCCCTGATTGGGAGATGTTAGGATTGGGTTGGACTCGAGGGGGCAGTGGTTTCCGATACCCGTGGATGATCGAGTACGCCTCCGGACGGGGTTGAGGGAAGCCATTAATATTCCCGCGTACTAGCCTACATAGCTAGTAGAATGTGTGGTAGATCACCAGACGGCCCCACCGAGGTCATATCGGTAGCCTTCTCATTTTGGTGTTGGTGAGGTAAGTGCCGTATCCACTTCCATCTCGGCTTGAGTCCACAGGACCAGATGGGGGGGAGCGGCTTGTTAGTCTCTAGGTCTTGTCCTATGGAAAGCCCCACGGAGGCGCCGGGCGCCCTTTTGGGACAGCTCGGTAACTCCCTGGTCGAAGGAGGTCCGGGTCCTTGGTCCTATGTGTCCAGGACTAATGGGATTAGAACCTCTGGCATTACATTACATATTCTAGATAAGCAAAGAAGCGAGGACATTCGAAAAGAATTGAATATTTTTAAGCTAACAGATAGGATAAATCAATATAACAATATGTGGAAGGAATATGTCGACAGAATGAATGACAGCCGCATTCCAAAATTAGTGTAAGATTACAAACCAGGGTAGAAGAAATATTGGTAGACCAAGAAAAAGAAGAATACAGCACTTTTAATTTAAAATGTATAAGACCGGAACGAGCCTTGATGGCTTAAACCGTGTAAAATTGTTATTTCTGTTGTTGTTGATGATAATGATGATAATGATGATGATAATGATGATGATGATGATGATGATGATGATGTCAGTTTCACAAGAGAAACGCTGTTTACCTTGCAGCGCTCTTTAAATGTAATACCGATATTTCGATTGCAGAACTTCGATTAAACATCTATGTCTGGATTAAAACGTCCTTGTGATATTTCACCCATATTTTCGGTCACGAGCTTGTTGCTTAGAAACGAGCTCTCAGAATAAGCACTGCCATCTACATCCGTATCTCGTATTGCTACTGTCCTCCACAGGAGAGAGTCTCCGACGGCTGAGACGCAGGGGGCTTGGCGAAGGTTCCCACAACCTCTCTGGACAGGTTTATGACAACCCATGTCAACACAGTTACAGACCATTCAAAAACATTCTGATGGCTTCTACTTTTGTGAATGAATCTTCTCGGTTTTATTGTATAGAGTGAATAGGGCGCATGTTTCTTAACGGTGTGCTCCTTGTGTAGCAGGCATTATCTGACACACACATTCGCTGTCCTTGTCCCACTGTGTAAGTCAGCACATACCTACCAGGGACCTTCTTTGCGTTGCTGGACTGTACGGTGAACGCTTCCTGCGAGGTACTGGTTAACGGTTCATGGCGTGGGATTCACGAGACTGTGAGAACATGCCAATAAATGACTGACTGGTTCTTTTATATTTATATAGTGTTTAATTAGGTTTATTTGTTTTATATAGTATTATTTAGGGAGTAAACCCTATCGTATGCACTATGTACAGAAGGTCTTGAGCATAGTTATTAAAATATTATTTTTGTCGCTGAGCAGTGTAATGGTTTTAGAGAAAAACGAAAACAAATGAACAAATCTAGAGAAGTTAATTATTGGCTAAAACCAAGAATATATGGACCATTAAATGAAAATAAAAAGAGAAGACAAAATGCAAATAGAGAAATAAAAATGTAAGAGGCGGAAGGAAGAAAGTGGAGTCTGTGCAGTGCAGCACACCGGCCGGCACTCCCACCACTGGGTAAACAAATGTTCTTGGATGACAATCTACATGGCGAACAAATATTTTACAATTTGAGACTGTTGTAGTTGTGGACTTGGAGAACTAATTTGGGAGCCGGCATCTGTCTTACAACCCCGCAAAGGATTTAAATCACATCTCATGGCCTGCTCTATGAATGGGCAACAACTGCCTGGTATTCCTTTCACGTTCCCTTTGTTAGATCATACACCTGGTCGCTGCACCAGTACACTAGATCTGTAGACCATTAATCCTCCACTCCGCCAACTTGGGGAAAACTTCCTACGAGTTCCTATATAGAAAAGAATGTTGATCTGTTACATTAACATGACCTTCTCTATCAATATAGTTTACGTTTATATATGAGTATCTTTTATAAATTACTCAGTAAACTTATGTTTCTACCTTCAACTTACCGAGAGAAATGACTCAGGTGGAAATCGCATTCGGCAGTCTCGACTTCAATTCCCGTTGACCGACCAATTTAACGGTTTCTTCGCGGTTTTCCTTGGTCACAAGAAGCATGCTGTGTTGATTACTTTCCTTTGAGTAACTTCCGGTCCTTCCATCTCTTTTCTCCATCTTTAATACCGTCTTACAAAGAGTTGGTAGTGTCGGCGAAGGGCAAGTGTGGCTCAGCTGTGTGGTGGAATTTACTTTCTGTAACTCTATGGGTGGCACTGTGGACAGTGTACAAAGAAACCTGGCGACGAGGTGAAGAATCTTCATCACATATATACAAATATAACAATTTGTAACTTAAAACTTCACTTATCTTATAAAAACTGATGATACTTTTCTTATAAATTGTCCAGGATCGCGAATTTATGTAAAGCTTTTACACATCTTCAGCCGGAAACAACAAAGCTGTTGTCATTGTTACGAACGCTAGATGCTAATATGTTCTTGTTAGTACTACCAAAATCTGAAAATAAACCAAATATGAAAACAGAATTGACTGCCGGTATTTCAAAATTCATTATGTGATTTTAGTTAATAGATGGAAATTAATCATTTCTTCACACTAGCCATATATAGGCTAAGGTTTTTGATACATAGAATCAACATGAAAAATTCAATGCTATGGCCGGGATTTGAACCACGGACTCCTGGTTTCCGTCCAGTCGCTCTAACCAATTGAGCTACCATGGCCAACGTGCGCCCTGACATTAAATTCTCCATTTGAGAATTCTCCATTAATTCTCCTACATATGACTAGTGTGAAGAAATGATTAATTTCCATCAATTAACTAAAATAATAAGAGTTAAATGATGAAGCCTGTGACTCAAGTATTTACGGTAGTAAGTCGCCACAAACGGTCGATCTCGGATGCGAGAACCCCTAGTGGTTTACCGGGGAAATATACGAGTCAAATGTTTTTTTTTAAATAAATATATTTTCCCAAATCATTAAATCTATCGGGCCATTTAATTATTTTAATAATTTAACTTCTGAATTTATTTCATGGTTAAATGACCAAAACTGATCTGTTACAGCCAATTTATCAGTCTGTTTATACTTAATGTTACGAAAACGTTCTTTCGTTCTGGTTTCTAAATTACGTTTTGTCTTTCCAATATAAACTTTATCACAATCGAAACAATTAAACTGATAAATGGCAGACTTTTTATTATTAGGAATTTTATCCTTTTTTTCAGAGAAATTCAATAAATGTTTAATACTATATTTATTTTCAGGAAATAAAGTTACACCAAACTCTTTAAAAAAATTGAAAATGTTTATTAACTCAATGATATTAAGTAATTTTTTTAAATTATAATCGTCTTTTTTTTCTAAGGGTATAAATATCATTAACTTTATGTTTATATTTGAATTTATCAATTTTTCAATTTTTTTCAACACCGTTTAGGGACTCCACATTGCTTGTAGCCACTTGTCCTGATTTTGGCACACCTCCTGAATACTCCCATCTACTCACTTCCTGTCTCCTTAAGCTCAGTATGCAGCCCCCTCTGGTTGTATTCTACCTATCTACCTCTAGATTAGATTAATCAAGGTAAAAACATTTTCTAAACTAGTTACATTTAAATTTCCTTATAGGTACAACAGGATGGAACAATAGTCAAATCTTTAAAAATGTAAGTATATACACTTGATTTATAGACTTTCAAGGTCAGCAGTTTCTTTTAAATATCTAATTATCGATTCAATTTCCTCTATGCCTCCTAGTACCTACAACAAAATTAATTTTGTAAATCTTTATCTGAAATAACATGAGGTATATAGCATTACAAGCCTTCGGAAAAGGCTTGTTGATGTTATATAAAAATTAAAGATATTGGTTAAGAAAGTCATTTGAGAGTAACGTGTTAGGTTTTTCAACACTAATAAAGAAAAGTGTTATTTTGTTGCTAAAACTTATTATGTAAATATCACAATATTACACATTTAATTAGCTGATTTAACTGTTTACAAAAAATTAAATATGTCTCTAATCTTCACAGAAATAGTCAATTAACCTGATTTGAGTAGTAGGAGAAGATAAGGCATCAGAAAGTTTTTGTTAACCCTTGGTTTGTATGCAAATATGGAACTCTTCCTTTTGGACTTGTACCTACTTAACTATTCATGAGAGTGTTTCGGTTGGCTTTGTTTTCTTTTCTTTTGTAGTCTATTTCTTGGGCATTTTTCATGACATTCTGCAAGTATAAGTGAGTATCATTTGCCTTGTATCTTCTTTGTGTTGCTGAAACATCTTATGGGAGCGCTATCTTCACTGGCTACTGAAAAATGCTACAATTGCTTGGAAGGTAGTCGAGATGTGAGTGCAGAAAGTAGATCTTGAAGTAGTCCCCAACTCTTTACCTGTTCTCAGAAATTCATTGACAACTAGATTGTGATTTTCAGCTCTTTGATTTCCCAACAGTTTTGAAGGCTTGGGAAGCCTTTTCTCTTTCCCTTCAATGATCTTATCAAGGCATATTTCTCAAATATTTCTTGAATTTTCGGACCAAAACTATTCCCTCATTGATCTTAACATTTCTTGATTGTGAGAATGTTATGTTTAAATGGTTATAAGCTTCACATTGATTGATTAAATTCTTCATAAGTCGTAGATTTATCTGTACAGGGGGCATAAATATTCTATCACGAGCGACTAAAGGACTGCAATAAATGCATATTCGTATTGGATCCAATTTTATGCTTGTTATGGACATTTCATATCTACTTTTGAAAATTTAACTTCAGATACAAAAGATTACCAAAGACGATAAGAGCAGTTAGACTTGTAGAAGCATAAAAAAGGCATTGCTGTTAGAAAAATTAGATGTACAAGGGCTGATAAACAAAGACTGAGACTGATTTTTTCCTGTAGCTTCAATGATAATTTCCTATCTGTAACATAAATATTTGAAAAGAGCAGATTTCATTTATATAATGTCTGTGGGCGGCAGCACTCTCGTGTTGGTAGGTTGGTAGTGATGCTCTGTTTTGTAGATGCTACATGCATTCTGCATACCAGACAATGTAGGTGACAGGTCTCTTTGCTGATGGAGGGAATACGTTTTTAAACTCATTTATCACTGGTGATGAGTCAGGCTGCATCATTATGATTCTGAAGGAAAAGAAGTCAGCACAATGCTGAAATTGCCAAGTTCTCCAACACCAAAAAGGCCAAGAGTTGTTAAATGTACAGGGAAAGTGATGATCACATTTTTTGACTAATGGAATGATTTACCAGAATTCAGTTCCCCTCACACTACTGTGTGCAGCAGTATTGGCTACACTGAGGAAGTATATTGCAAAGAAACAGCCAGAGCATTCTTGGACTGGGAAGCAACTTAATCATGACAATGCACGGCCTCATGTCAGAAATCAAGTCATGCAATTTCTGGCTCGATTCAAATTACCTGTGTACCACATCCACTTTATAGCCCTGATCTTGCACCCTGTGACCTTTTTACTCCCATCACTAAAGGCAAAGCTTACGGCCATTCTATTTCAAAACCCTGAAGAAGTGCTCAAGAAAAGTGAGGCAATTCTCAAGGACCTGACAAAGAATGGTCTGCAGCATATGTGCAAGTATTGGCAGAGACGTTGAAGGAGTAGGGGACTACTTTGAAAAAGACCATGTACACATCGAAATGGAGTAATGTGAAAAAATCAGTCTCAGTCTTTGTTAATCAGCCCTCGTATACCTATGAAGAAGACTGAACAAAGAGTTTAACTGTTGAAACTGCATCGTACGTCGTTTTTCTTTTCTTTGTAGATACAGAACCAGTTAAATATTGACTGATCTTTCACTACTACCAAAATTTTCACTTTTGTGTGTTATTTTTATAGCTTTATATAAAACAAGGATAACTTTTTCTGACAACACCGAGAAAGTATATAATTATATATTGTTTAGGTTAGCGTTCTCTCATAAGACTAAGTTATTTTTTCGTAATAAATGTTACATATACATATAACGTTTAATTGATAATCAAACAGCTAACATTTCAAGGAGGAACATTTAAAACGTAATTATAAAAGCACATTGTTGTACCTAGTTTGAGCAATAGACTTCACAGTTAAGATGGACCATACGTTGTTCAACAATGAAGTCTAAGCAGGAGAACTCTCATGACTGTGATAGGTCATGCAGAAGTAACTTGTTCCACTCTTGTGTTGACCCAAGCTGTGAGGAAAACCCACACGTATAAAGGCATAATGTGGACCATTACAAGTGGAATGGAACTTTATTTTTTGTGTACTCGCTGGCTCGCTTCTCTTCGGCTATACAGGTTTGTTAATTCTGGGAGTGTCCACGTTCCATGGATCATCCGCAGTGACACCTCCGCGCTGTCTTAGACCTTCTACCATGTTGAAACGTGGCGATAAACAGATATTTCTTATATAAAGTTTCAGATTTGTAAGCGCATTTTCATAAACAAAACCAACTCTTTGACGAGAGAGCCACAGTAGTATTCGGAAGTTTCACATTAGCCTTTCAACAACCATTGTTGTTGAACATTCTATGAAGACAACAAACCTTATGACAAAGAAATATCTGAGATGGATTACAATGAAGTAATATGTTAATTGTGTGCTCGTGTTTCACTTCTAAATTTACATGTATTAACGCTTGTCATTGTAAATCCTTTGGTATTTTAGCTCATTCTTCTTTTTCCTTTCAAGAATGGTTCATTTCTCTGTCGCCTTCGGGGGCTAATTGCATACTTCCAAATTCTTGAGCGATTAGGTCATGTCTCTCAACGATTTGATAATACCACATAATACATATTCCCAGTTTTTCTGATATTCCTTACTTTCATCAATTGTATTCTTTGTTGTTTTTTTATTTCAACATTTTTCTTTCTATTTATCTGTTAGTTTTACCTTATCAAATGATTTGAGCGTATGTTCAATTCGCTTCCGAAACGGGTTCTTGGGATACATTTATCCATGGTATTTTTGTAATGTATCTTCTAAACTTGAGTTATTTTTATAGTTAATTTACGTCCAAGATATTTGAAAACTTCGATTGTTCTCTATTCTGACGTCTAGTGCTAAATTTACTGTCCTTGCTGATATGACCTCCCTTGCTAATGCCTTTATTTTATCGCATTATCCAGGCTGTATTCTTTTAATCCTCTTGATTAGTCAAGAAATAAATGAACATCTGATTCTTAACTACGCTGTCAATTGCAATATCACATCAGCTCCAACCGTGTACTGGAATTTCTTCTCGCAGAAGTTCTTTTATAGACAGTAAATCAAAATTAATAGGGCTGCCGCCATTAAGCACACTTCACACATCGAATTGGATTGATGTTGATTAGCCAAGAATCTGGTTATCTGGAATTTGTATGGTCACACCTGTTCTTTCCTAGTTTCTTTCCTTATGACTCGTTAATTTCCACTCTTCTAAAAGTCTATTTATATAAATGTAAAAAAGTAGTGTATTTCATCGCTGTCTGTATTGTGACTTTGTGGGTTCGTAGAATTAAAAGTCCAATTTTCAGAAATTCAAATTGTTCTTTATTTCCGTAGAAATACACTTTGGTCAACCCTAACAGTAGCATAATTACGTAACATACACAAATACAATGCTAAAGTCCCTTGACCACAAACAAAAGAGTTCACTCAACTTCCAGTTCAAATACCACTCTCTCATTACGACTCTGTTTACAACATATGTGTGTGTGTGTGTGTGTGTGTGTGTGTGTGTGTGTGTGTGTGTGTGTGTGTGTGTGTGTCCATTCCCGACTGTTGTAGAATGTTCTACATCAATCAAGATGTCACTAGAATTTTCCATGTATCTAACTTTATTTGTGTCGGCAGACCTTTTATCTCCGAGCTATCTTTATCTGTTTCGGTATACTCTTTATCTCCGTGCTGCACTATCAGTTCCTTTGTATGCACAAGCCGCGCTATCGCGATAACGGGTTCGCGACAGTACTTACCACCGTTCTCATATTAGTTTTATGTATCTTTAGGATTCTAATTTTAACCTTTGATGACATAAGGACGTTAGAGCATTAATAAAGTTTGCCGTTATTTTGTACCCTCCTAATATATCCAACAATATGATGTATTATTATGCTTTAATTCATTTTAATGAGCATACAAAGACAGTTTCTAGAGAGATTCTCAGAAAAGCGTTCAAATGGACAGTCTAAACAATTTAATACCTTGCTGAATTGAGAAGTCATCCTTTACTTCTTACATTCTGTGTGTAACATAACACTACTAATTGGGTGAAACTTTACGCAACATTTGTAGCTGAAACTGGAATTTGGTCGTCCATAAAATGAATTTATTAAAAACATGTATTAGCTTGTTACAGAACTCAGACACTTGGAAACACTATTCAAAACATATTTATTGCAATGCTTGCCAGCTTTAAACACATACTTTTAGATCTGTGTAGATCGCAATATGCCAGGTGTCCACTCCGTGTATAAATCGTGTTCTATCTCCGAAATAACTTGTACTATCATTTAAGTACAGAAAAGTACAACTTTTGTTACAAGAAATATAAATTATGTTTTATACACAAGTACTTCCAAATGTCTAAAAGAAGAAATTATTTAGAGTTTATAATATTTATTGTATTAATATTAATGCTACTTATACACGTGCTTTAACTGCTATGGTTTTCGGCGTCTCATTTTATACTGCATGAAAGATCGCTTACGTTTTGCCCAGAGATCTGCTCTCTCAGGTATCGGCTACACAGGGCTACCGGAAGAAAGTCATGGCTAAGAAGCTTGAGGCTAGCATGTTACCCCTACACCCTACTTCGTCATACGGGTGATTTTCGTGAAACATCCCCCCTCAAGGGGTCACTGCGATAGGTACGGGATTGGCGATACCGGGGTCCCGAGCCAAATCTCTCGATTGGGAGCCTTCGAGTGGTGAGAGAACTATTGCCAAACGCCCATAAGTTTTGGTCTACATCCTTGTTTGACCCTAAATTCTGTGAAAGTAAAGCAAAAGGAAGCAAAGCGAAGCGAAGTAGAGCGAAGCCGAGTGAAGCCGAGCGAAGTCAAGAGAAGCCAGAGCCAAACCAGAGCGAAGCCCGAGTTAAGTTAGAGAATGAAATTAGAGTGAGGCCAGAGCGAAGATAGAGCTAGACCGGAGCGGAGCCTGGAGACTAGACAGAGCCAAGCCAGAACCAAGTTAGAGTTAAGCCAAAGCCAAGCCAGAACCAAGCCAGAGTTAAGCCAGAGACAAGTTAGAGTTAAGCCAGAGCCAAGCCAAAGCCAAGCCAGAGTTAAGCCAAATCCAAGTCAGAACCAAGCCAGAGCCAAGTCAGAGCCAAGTTAGAGTTAAGCCAAAGCCAAGCCAGAGTTAAGCCAGAGTCAAGTCAGAGCCAAGCCAAAGCCAAGCAAAGCCAAGCCAAAATCAAATAAAGTTAGCATAATTTGGATTTCACAGGCACTGATGCCCAGACAGTTTAGCACCCTTAAACCACAACAACAACAACATCATCATCATCATCATCATCTCATCAACACTATATCCTGTAACTTTTTCGCAAACAACGAGTAGCTTTTACAAAAACCTGATGTGTTTCACATGACTTTCTCTACTCCCTTTTCTATAAAGCATTCCTAATAAACCTTATTTTTCTATTTCATGTAAATATAGATAAATGTTCATTACACATTTCACTTTAGGTATAAGTCAGATAAATTAAGCCAACCAGATAGTCAGGTGTTTTCAAAGCTGATCACTGTACGACTGCTCTGAAATTCGCTTTCTTTACAAAACATACTAAACGAAAAGAAAGATTAAAAAAGTATAAAACATTTTAAAATTAAAATTAATAATAGAGGTTATCTTGGAAAAGTTAGCACCACAATAAATTCTATTTAATAGTTATCAAGTGTGTGATATAAAGAGAACTATATTTTTGTATAGTTAGTTACATTTGGTCTATCCCCTACAGTTTGTTGCTTATACGAAGGTCACTCGGAATGAAGAGGAGTTAACAGGTTATTCATAAAAAGTAGCAGTAACATTTTTGTTATGCAAATATGTTAAATATTTCTTTCTCCATTTCCTCACTCTCAATGTGACTGCCTGAGTTCAGACGCCTGTGGAGGAGGAGACAGAGTATGCAGGATGTGTGATCAACTCCGTACCTGGGGAACTGAATGATATGATGATTTGTTGAAGTGGATGATTTGTTCCTCTCAGCAGTGGATGAAAGGAAAGGTAATTATGGAGCAGCTGGTGGAGTAAATGGTGAGGAAAAAACCGACCCAGGCCCACAATCACAAATCCTACATATGGGTTCGAACCCAGCCCATGCACATAACAAGTGAGGATCTAACCACTAGGCCACGGCGCCGCCTATCTCACGAATATAGTATTTTAGCAATTTTAAGAATATTAAAAATAATCAAATGTTTCCATATAAATAGTAATTTAAAAGTAACGAATATTTTGTTTTTTATCAGAGCTTCGCTTTTTTAGTTATTTTGTTCATAGGCAGACGCACAAACACAATGGTTTTATAAATATGTCTTTTTTCGATGCAAGTGGTATATTTTCGATGAAATCTCTTTATCCAGTTTTTTGATAGAATGCAATACTTCCCAGAGGTAAGCAGCTGACAAAGTAAAAATTAGTAGTCTACAGTGTCGTGTATTCAGGATTTTATTTGGATATTACGGTTCGTTTTGTACTACATTAATATTGCCTTGACATATATTTTAAATAATGTGAGCTACGTCGTTTTATTTACATATGCATTCCTCGCTGGAATTAATCTTTATTCATTACTCTTGTTGCAGCCTTCACAGAATTCATAACCAGAACGCTATAAGTCAAAAACATAACAGACAAATAACACTCAGATTAGAAACTGAAAGTCACATTCAAAATTGTTAACGTCGTTAACGAATAAGTGGGAGATGGCAAGAAAACACACCAGCGAAACGTTTTACGAATAAGAAGTAACCAACTGTATAAAAATAAAATATAAATACATTTTAATCACAAGGAGTCTTACCTTCAATGAGTTGTCCTGGTGGTACATCCAAATTGATCATTAGGATGAATCCTCATGAATTTTCATAGATAGTAACTAGAGTCATCAACCCCTGTAGTGTAGGTAGTGTGTCCGCATCAAGTTCAAAAGTTCCCGAGTTGCAATCAGGCCAGAGTGAATTATTTGGATAAAGTTGTTTCCGCAATTCTTCCTCTTCTTAAAATTTAAATATCTGGTAACTCTAAGCTCTACGGACCCTAGGCTTATTTCACTCACACTTCAGTCATCGTCAGATATGATTTAAAGTTGGAGGACGTACTTTTTCTAGGTGAATGTCAGAAAGCTATATACTGCTAATAAACTGGCCGAGGCGCGTGACTTTCTTATTGAAATACTACTGTGTCAAGAAAGTTCTGGGAATTAGTCAGTGAAACACAAAATATGCATTATTCATCCAATTTTATTTCATTGCCTTCGAAGTAGGCCCCTTACGAAAGTATGCATTTACGCCAATGAATAATCCAATTATCAAAACATTTTTGTAGGCTTTCTTTGGAATCTTTGTCCATTTTCGCCTTGAATTCTCCTTTATGTCTTCTGTCGACTGAAAACGGGTGCCTCGAAATCGTAACTTGAGTTTTGGAAGGAGAAAGAAGTCGGCCGGAGGCAGATCAGGTGAATACGCTGGTTGGTCAAACTCTATCCATCAAATATCTCAGCCTATATACGGCTAGTGTGGAGAAATGATTAATTTCCATCAATTAACTAAAATAATAAGCGTTAAATGATGAAGCCTGGGACTTAAGTACTTACAATAGTAAGTCGCCACAAACGGTGTATCTCGGATGCGAGAGCCCCTAGTGGTCTACCGGGGAAATATACGAGTCAACTGGAGAATTTAATGTCAGGACGGCACGTTGGCCATGGTAGCTCAAAGGTTAAGAACGACTGGACGGAAACCAGGAGATGCGTGGTTCAAATCCCGGCCATGGCATTGAATTTTTCAGGTTGACTCTATCCACCAGTAATAACCAATATCCGTAGATTTATAAAAAAAAAGGGAAGGGTATCTGAGGCAACAGTTGTGTCTGAAAGCAGTTTAGGAGAGTTATTAAGGAAAGAAGAGCCATTGGTGCTAGCGCAACAACGTCCTTCTCTATGCCCAGTAAACATGGATTAAGAACATGCACAAAGTCTAATTTGGATGTTTTAATTCAGAAGTAGTTAGGCGAACTATGAATAATTTTTAAAGCACAGAAAAACAAAGACCAACTTTGAAGAAAGTACTTATGAAGCTAAAAATTCTACTGACTTTCAAGGCAGTGTCTGAAACTTAAGAAGAGTTCTTTTGAAGCTAGGGTTGTTTGAAAAAAAAAAAATACACTAAGCGTGACAGACAAATTTTAATCGAACATCGCACCATACGTGCAAAAAGGCTTAAGTATTTACGAAATATTCGGAGATATCGAAGTGAAGTTTATATAGTTTATATGGATGAAACTTAAATAAATACAGCACATACTAGACCTGCCTGGAGTGAAATACGTTACAGGGACTCTGCAGCGATATTGAAAGGCCGACAGTTGTTTATCATGCCTGCTGGAGGAGAACAGGGTTTTGTTTCAAATGCCTATGTACTATTTAAGATCCAACAAAAGCGTGGAGATTACTACTATAGTAAGAATTACAACTTAGTTTATAAAAGCTGCAAAACTGGCTTCGAGAATGAAATTTGTTTTTAGACACCTTATGCACCGCCCTCCCCTCTCGTATCTTACGCGTGTGACGCATTGTGGCGATAGGTGCATTATCCCCACCACAGTTGCTACTCATCCCTACCGCGCAGGATTCCTGTCAAGATAAAATAATACATCTGTAACAACATTACATCCCATACACACAGTCTACCAAGGCCGATGACAATAACAATCAGCTCTCGTTACAACAACAGTCTACAGCTGTTTACTGCTTACGCTCTCTCTTGGCGAGTCGTCGCCTCTTATACACCTCATTGATAAATTCGAGACTCTTCCAGAAGAATAAAGAAACCGAATAATCAAGATGTTACCAGAAATTTCCATTTATCTCAGTTTGTTTCGGCAGACCTTTATCTGCGTGCTATCTTTCTTAGTTCCTTTGTGTAAACAAGCCGCGTTATCACTCCGCGCGAACCTTTTATGTGCCTCGCCGTGACAATATTTTCAAATTAATGAACACCATCTTTAGAAAATAATCAATAAACTGCGGAATCCGAGCTTCAAGAGAGTGTGCATCATCTGCCACTTTCATCTCTAATATCAGTACATCTTTTGTTTCCAACAAGAAAATATATTTCCTTGGGGTTTAATTTTAATAATTGTGCGTTTGGAAGTCCCCCATTAATTTTGGTTCAATGAAGCTACATTTCCATTATTTCAGTGAATATTACCAGAACAGAAACTAAAATTAAATCTAAAATCTGTCTAACTTTGTATTATTTACATCAGTAAGCTTAGTTGATTATTGCCTGTCTACTATTATTGTATAGTTTTAAGATATTTAATAGCAAAGATATACATATTATTTATAATAATTCAATAAACGTCCGAAAGTCTTGCATGGCAAAAATAAATAAATACGTAACCAGTATTAGGGTTAAGGGTAAAAGCCTCCTGTTAGTGCAGAGAGTAGCTGCTAGAAGCTCATTAGGGTACCAAATTCTAAGAGCCAGGTGTTTATTTGCCGGTGCTTCGGAACTTGAACGCTTATCTCTCAAAGTCCCAGTTTAATCTAATTTCTTTTATTCTCAATTCCTTAGTACGAATGTGGAATTTTTGAAATCTATTACAGATTTTGCAACCAGTCATAAATTTCCTTCTACTTTGCAACTTGGTTGTGGATTGGATTGGCACTGTTTTCTCTGAATTTATTTAACACTTTGCTGTCGTTTCTTCCAATTTTGTTCTACATCTGTCTGTCTTTGGCTTGTATGGCCCACAGTGTTCCTGTTGCTCTCCTGAAGTCGTCTGTTCATCATGTCTTGGGTCTCTCCTTCATTTTTGGTCCATATTGTAGTTCCATATTCTTGGGTTCTATGTTGTAGTTCTATGGGGGCATTCAGGTAATGTGCCCTGCTCATCCCTTTCAGCTCTTCAGCCCGTGCAGCAGCATCAACCGTCCCAGGCTTCCTTTTTATGGCGTCATTTGTTATTATATCTCACAGTGTTATGTGCAGGAGTTTTTTCCCCATACAAGATTCCATACGATGTGAAATACGCCTTGCTTTTTTTTCCTTGCTTAGAGACCATATTTGGTATTCACATTAACAGTATTGGTAGTATCACGTCTTTCTTAAGGCATAATTTCAGGAAACTATCTTCTAGAAATGCTGACTGTAATATTTCCTCCTGGCCGAGTAGAGACGTTTGTTATCTCTACTGTGGACTTGGAAAGTTCTACTTTTTATCCCAATTGACGTAGTCCTTGACGTACCAGAAGTTGCTGAGTTGCTCCTCAAAGGTATTAGTCACTAGTTTGGTTTTCTTAGAGTTATGATAGTCCCATTTCAGTACCTACTCCATTCAGTCCTCTAGAACCTAACGCATTTCCTTTACAGACTTGGCCGCAGTAAGATGCCGTCTGCAAACCTTAGGTGTGTTAATCGCAGGCGGTCTATATTTATTCCGTATTTCTGGTCCAAATTCTGATACTCCAGGAAGCCGCTAAAAAGTTCTGGTGATACCGAGTCTCTCTGCTGGACTCGTTTCTCGAGTATACAGTTATTTCCTTCACCTTTGATCCCTACTCTAGACGTGCACCACCACATAATTTGGAGAATGTTTAGATCTATTTCATCTTATTCCTTGTTTGCTCAGTGCTTGTGTTATACATATTTGTGTTTCACGAAGTTCAGGGCATTAATATCATGCACTAGTTCTACATGTAGTTTGATATTGAATTTTTGGATTTCCTATGAACTGGTTCATTATCTGAAGGTGATCCATGGTGCTGTATCTCGAATGGAAATCAGTTGTCCTACCGGTTGGTTTCGAGTACTTTTGTCAGTCGCTTTGTAAGTATTCTGGTGTAAATTTTCTACACATTTTCTATATCGTACCTGGGTCCCTTTTAGCGAAGCAGAATTAACATGCTCGACTTCAACTCCAAGGAATCGCTTCAGACTTAGTATTCTACTGAATTTGGCGATTATTGCGACCAATTCATTAACAACGAACTTGGGTATTGGTTGCAGAACTCACTTTCGTCACGACTTTCACACGTTTCATTTACTTTATGACTGCTTGTTCCGTATTATTGGGCTTATCTCGAAGAGTCCCTTTGTTGTATAGGACCTTGTATTATTTATTACTGTAGAATGATCTATTGTGTGTTGTTTTGAGGTGGTACATTCTCCATTATGTTTTTCACGCCCAACATCCCCACATACCCTTGTATAGCACTTACTTGATGTTCTTAATTAATTTAAATACTTCTATAATGTTCCTCGTTTTATTAACTCGGATATCTTTGCAGGTTTTTACCTACTTAAGTTCATTCATGTATGAATATACACATAATAAGAACGAATTTATATAAATAAAAAAATACAGCTAAAGTTATTGAACACATTCCATAAGTAGTTGGATTTTATATTTAGTTTTAGCCGATGCCTCTGATTATTCGCTAAAATCTGAATCTGAATCAGAGCTAATTTGAAGTAAGGTCACAATATTTCCTAGTCACTTAGGATATTTTCGCTATAAATAAACGTTTAGTTAGGTTATCTATGATAATCCCTACTGATGACTAACATATATTGTTAAAACGCCTTGAATGATGTTGCTTTGGGTTCATGCTTGGTGCCATTGAGCATCTTGGAGATATAACCCTTAATTTATATTCTATACAAATGCCTGAATTGTCTTTGTTTAGAAACTTAAAACGGAAGGCTCTTTCACTTTTATGCCGTTGCTAGTCAGGTTCTAAAGAGTTGCATATTTTCAAGTCGTGATAACGTCATTATCAGCTGTTTGTCACACGTTTTGGTCCACTTTCTCTACTCAGAACTAAAAAAGCTCAAACCAAAGTCAGCGTTGTTGTGGACAAAAGACTGCGTCTATTGTTTAGTTGAGACATTAACAGGAATAAATGTCGCGGTCAAGAACGGTCTGTCTCCGGCCTCACGTTAACAACTCCAGCCCCCGCTTACAGGGAACTCCATTGGGACATATTTGCCAATTCTCACATAAACATAAGACTTTTAACTAGTTCATCCTCTGTATAAGGAAACCAAATGCAGTGAATCGAAATAAAACTTTGAAAATATAATTGCATCACACATCTCAATGGATCTACATTACGGATATACATAGAAATTAAGGAATCCTTTAAATTCTCCGAAAAAAAATCACTAAACTGCACCATATAGATTGCAAAACATTCATAAAGGTGTAAACTTGTTTCTGTGCGTTATATTTTCACCCTAATTCAATGCATACCAAAACAAACCTAAAATAAAAATAGAAGTGTAGAAGTTTTGATAACCATGGCGATTATGAGTGAGTGAGTGTGTGGTGTTTTAGGGCCCGTTGACAACAAGGTCATTTGGGCCCGTGGCGATTATGTATGCTACTGTACTTTGTATAAAAATCTGACTTGATTTAGTGGACGATAATGAACCTCCCACAGGACGAACAGCTAAAAGGAGAGAAATGCATTTAGGTTTAACATGAACCTTTTATGTTGTTTATATTAATTTGGGTAGATATTTAAAATACTTTTGCATGAAACTGTATAAGTGTTGCCATGGCAACAAGGATGAAACAGGTCATTAGTCCTTATGGTACCAATAGGAAATGGCGTATACCCAACAGAATAGTAGCAATTTTGATTTATTATTGCTTTTTATGGTTTTTTTCAAGTATCGCAAAAAGTCATTGGCTAACCACGAACTTTAAGCTACGTGTCAGATTTCGTATTCCCAATATGCATTCTCGAATTATAGTGCTTAGTTCTGATTGTCCAAATAAAGTAAATATTATTATCTGAAGCAAATATTTGTGTCAGGTTTAAAGCCTTGTGCAGCACAACAGAAGAGCTGCAATAATAGAGAGGTTAGCGAATATAAAGTAAATCAAAATCAGAAGTGAAATTAAATCTCAGAACAGTTGTATTTATTCCTCTGAAGGAGTAAATGAGATAATATTGAAAAATTAATAAAAGAGATTTCAACGGGGTAACTTGTGAGCCTCGAATTCGATGTCATTTGTTCAACGATCGCCCACTCTGGCGTTGAGAAATCTTCTGCCTGCTGCTGCAGTAGTGAAGTGTGCGATGTTTATCTCCAGGTATAAGGTGAGTGATGAGAATAAATAGCATGACTTATTTGTAACATGATTATAATTTATTAATTATTATATTTATGTATATTATGATATTTATATCTTTATTTATATACATTATTTATATTATTATTTTATTAATTTATTTATTTATAACATGAATTATTTGGCTGATATAGTTAATGGAAGCTAATGACTGAGCTATTTGAGCAACTTTCCGACTGTTTGATGACGTAGAATTAATTTTTTTCTGAAATTAGCATAAATAGCAAATATAATAACATATAATAACATAAATAACATGATTTATTTGGCTGAAATAGTTAATGAAAGTTAATGACTGAGCTATTTGAGTAACTTTCTGACTGTTTGATAACGTATAATTAATTTTTTTCCCGAAACTAGCAAGAGAAGTTATAACTAAGAAATCTTCTAACTTATGACAAACGGTAATTTTAAGGTTTAGAGTAACTGCATTCTTAATAACAATGAGAATAGTTAAGTTGTCGTGAGTCACTATATGTTAAGCAAACTGTTCCCATCGACTTCTGTATAACCCGAATGCAGTAATTAAACACTACCGACAGCTGATAATCGCATCAATAAAACACGAAAGAAAAGAGGCTTTATATTAACGCCCCACCTACTTTATGATTACTCCATCGAAGTTCCTTTTTATTTTGCAAAATGTTTTCTTATTTTCTTCTGGAACATAATTTTTATTCTCTACCCTTTCTAACTTCAGATTTATATTGACTTGCCTGATTGTCTAATGACAATTTTTATTCTCTACCCTTTATAACTTCAGATTTCTGTTGACTTCCCTGATTGTCTAATGACTTCAGTGATTGCTTTTCCTTAGCACAAAACTCGACTAGCAATACCTTCTTCTTCCCTGACAAAATCTTAATTAATATTTCTTACATCATGCTTGGATTTTCACTGTGGGAATATTTTATTGCAATTATGTTATTTATCTCCATCATTTCTTTATAAAACAGTTAATATTGGCAGTCACTAATACTTTTTATTCATCTGTTTGCATGGTTTATATCTTTTACCTTTTTATTTCAAACTTTCTCATAACGATTTATTATTAAAGTTCATGCTCAAGGTACGATATACATTAAAAATGCAGTGGCTTTATTTTTCTATGAATGTCCTCTGGAAACCGATATTTTAACTGTGTTTTAAAGCCATGGCCCTATGTTCTAATTAGTGCATGTAAAAGAACTGATTATGAATTTCCAGCAATCGAAAGCGTCGTTAACAAACAAAATATGTCATTCTGAATGACTTAGTATAACCGGTAAGGCAAAATCTTACTCCCCAAAAATGCATATTTCGTTATAACCCAAAATTTACGTCCAATAAAAATTTTATGTGAAATCATTTCCTAAATTCTTATTATTATTAGTTTCAATTTTCAAATATTGCACTATTTTCATTGCTATTCGTGTTTACTTTCAATCAGGCAAAGGGTAAAGAATTTCAAAGCTATCTTACAGCAAACCGATTTTTAAAATCCTGCCTATCATTGTATTATTTTATCTAAAACGACATTTGTAAATGTATAATGAAAAGTTTATCTGGTTAACAGGAGCGACAAATAAGTTTTGTAAGAAATAAGGAAATCATATGAAAATAACACATCAGATGTTTTCCAGGAATTGAAAGAGTTGAGAAACGTAAAAGAGGACAGAGTATGGGTTAATTTTGGAATGGAATACAGAATCTGATTAAACAGATTCAGAGTGAGCAAGAATGAGACCAGAAATGTCCCTTTGATCGATAACTGGCCATTAGGAATATCGAGTTTATGTCAAGAAGAGCCTATTTGGGTTACACCTACATTCGATATACGAGGACAAGAAATTATCATGTCGCTGAGATTTATTAAAGCAGAACGGGAAACCGTTGTGAAAGAACTAAGGTGTAATTACATGAGTTTGAGTTGGCAGGTGCTTCTCGCAAAAACTTATGGACACTTCACTCTACATCTGTCTCTATATTTATTATTCCTTTTTACTCTATGTTTTGACGTGTAACATGGCATGCCAACATCTCGGTCTCCGAGGCAACAGTTTTTAAAACCAATTGAGTAAGAAAATAGAAATAAAAAACAGACATTGAAACTTAAAAAGTTTTCCTCTAGCTTATTATCGTGTCATTTTACTCGTATATATTATATAGTCTATTAAAACGGTGTATCTTGGTGTAAAATATTAAAACAAAATAATTTTAAAATTAAGCGATTATCAATAGTTATTTTTTGTCAGATTATTATAAAACATCTTCCTGACAGTGACATGACTTAATTTTAGTTCACGATGGGATGTAATATGTTGCCAGTGGTACAACATTTTAGAATACAGCCTACAACATAGTTTAAAGGGAAGAACGTCCTCTGTATTCATAGCAACCCTTTTTCTTTGCATTTTCCCTTAATTCTAAGGGTAAAATTCCATTCATTGTCTCATATATTCCTTTGGTTAAAACTTCGTGAATTGTCATAAATGTTCGTTAACTAAAATACAGGAAGGTTTTCTATGTTTCAGGCTAGGTAGGTAAAATTCATACATATATTTTGGCGCATTAAATAAACGGCATATTAAAATTTTTATTAAATAATTAAATACCCCTTTAAAATATCCCCTAAATAGGAATATTATTACTTAGTTCTTGAACAAAGATTTTAAGGGCTTATTTCATAAGGGAGAAAATAAAGGAAATGGAGAGAGAAGAACAAGAGATGCTACAAATAACAAACAAAGCAATTAACTTCGTGGCATGACAGCCGATTGTGCCAAAACGTACCACAAGGCCACTGCAACATTTGCCTCCATGTACCCATCTCAAGCGTAGAGTATGCTTAAAGGTGGCGGTAAGCAACTGTGGGGAGGGGAAGTCTGTTTAGGAAAACGATAACTTCCTGATTAAATATTTGGGGGCAATGATGGACAATGCAATGGACTGGTATAATCACATGCAATACCTGACAAATAAAATAATACACATCTGTAACAATCTTATTAGATGCTTCAAAAATACTTGTGGCATCTCTTTTCATCTGATGACGATATACAATCATGCTATTCTTCTAGTCATAATATATGCTGCGGAGGTCTGGACCATCTCTATATCTAAAAGGGCTGAACTCAAATTGAGTGAAATACAAAGATCCTTCCTGATTTTTGCAACAAAACCATATAGAACAGTCTCCAACAACGCTCTGCAAGCAATTGCCTGCACAATGCCCATTGATCCAGCTGTTCACTTACATATCTCATCAAAGCCTCTCCAGAGGACAGTGTACAATGCAGTAATTTCACTACTGAAAAGAACAGAAGTCCCAAAAATATCTAAATGTGTTCAATCCGAAAATAACCACATAGATATAGATATTACAGGAGCGGTAGGGAAAGCAGAAATCTTATGTTCACAGACGGGTCCAAAACCGAAAATCATTTTGGAGCAGGAATTATGGTCATGAAAAACTCGAAAGAGATTTTCATTGATGTAGAAGCGGTAGAATGTTCAGTCTTCCAGGTTGAACTCTTGGGTATTACCATGGCTGTGGAATGGATAGAACCACAGACAACCAGTACTTCGAGGTATGCCATACATGTAGATTCGAAGGCAGCGCTCCTCGCTACAGCTAATACAAGGACAACCCATCCTCTGGCTGTTGGAAAACTCAGAGAAAAAATCATCACCCTCAGTAGGGAAAATACAATCACTCTCCACTGGATCAAGGGTCATGCAGGACTACACGGGAATGAAAGAGCCGACTATCTCGCCAAGATTGCTGCCAGCTACAGGACCGCAATAGATTACAAATCCATTCCCTTAACCCTGAGCAAACGGCGTTAAAAGACTATTACACTACGATTCGGAATTCCACATATACAAAATCCAATGATGCCCTGCACACCAAACTTTTCTTCCCCCACATAGTTCATAGAGAGTCTGGCCCAATCACATAACAACCCAGTTTCTTACAAATCATGGCCGTTTTCAATCCTACCTCCACAAAATGAAAATAAGAGTCTCGCCATTTGCAGCTGCCTTGAAAAACCACCACAGACGGCCGGACATTTGGTGACAGAAATCACTCTGCACTCAAGAGGTTGACCAGAAGTTCAGTCCCCCTGATAGTGGTTTTGAAGTCTCATTTTAAGGCAGTGAAGGTTGCAGAATTCCTGAAGAGCATCTTCTTCACACTTGAATAAAAATATATAAATTGTAGGTACATGAATGGGTGAAACATGAATTATAAATAATTTGCTTAAATAATAATAACAAAACCTAACTAGGAAGTCTTCACTAATGCTGGTAGCAAAAAGGTGAAGGACAACTAAATAAGTTTTCAAATGTATTATCGTTGCATTATTAAGACTTTGTTTACACATAGAAATCTGTGTACACTTACATTAGTTTCTGTACTACTCTTGAATAAAATATTCTCAGAACCCTTATTCCTATGTCCACTTCATTTTAATCAAAATAAACGCTTGAACAAATTATTTTAACATTATTTCCTTAAGGTAACATGGAAATATAGTATTTGCTTAAGCGCGAATTAAATGTTTTAAGAGTTGCCGCTATGTGATGGGTTTAAAATTGTTTTTTTTTTTTTTTTTTTTTTCTGTGTATGGCCAGGACATCAAGAAAATAATACATTCTATTATTTGAAAATTCAAATAAATAAGCAGGAATATATCTAAAATGATTATCTCCACCGTAAATAATTATTTCACATCAATTGTATCATTTACAGAGATCGATATTTTTTTGTGTAGTAATATTATTTTCATCTCTTACGTTTACTGGATATGCAAACATTATCCAGGACGAAGATGGCCATAAAGGCTATTAACAGAGAATTCAAAATATGCATTTCAGTTTTCATAACACATTTTACACATATTGTATTTTAATAAAGTTCATTAGAACTGATTTTGGAAAAATATAAAATTTCGAAAGCTTTTCCATGTAAAGGTAGTTTGATGCAAGGCTTTTGAAAGTCTTGATGCACATTTTTAGAAGATGCTGAACTCAAATAACAATTTCGGTATTAAATTCGATTAAACAGAGATCATTTTCCAAAAATAGTTTGCTTTTATTTTGGATTCGGACTTTAAAACCGTGCATTTCCATAATATTTCCTCATCGGCCTTTTCGATGGAATGCAAATCTTCCCTACTTACGTTGGTAGTAGGGAAAGGAAAAATATTAATAACCCTCAATCTCACAATTTAACAATGTTCTGTTCGAATCATTTATTTAGACTGATTTAGGCTAATTTACTACGGTCTCTCTTACTAGGTATACGGACCTATCCATCTGCAACTAACACAATGTTGGCAGGGGTGCAAACATTGCAATAGAAATGCGACATAAAGCGTGAGTCTCAAATGCATTTAATGCATACACATTGTACATGATTTCTACTGAAAATAAGTAGTACTTTCGTGAAAAGACAGTTTGTTACTTGCTGCTGTTGAACATAGACTTCTACTAACAAAGTCATCATTGTTCATAATGTCAAAGCCAGTGTGGCGATTATTAAAAAACCTATTAATGACTTTAAAAAGATAAGTTTCAGGTTATACTTAGCTGTTGCATGAATTAAACAATTAATTAACAAATAAGAAGGAACTAAGGAACACAGGTAAAGTTTCAATGCCAAACTTCAGCTATCAAATATGAATATATGCCCAAAACATCCAAGTAGGTTAGTTTCGATACTGAAAGCAGGAAATTCAACTTTCGACCGTGCACTAAGGGAAAGTGCATTAAAAGGCTATTGATGAAATAATACAATAAAGATTGAATTAATCTTATATAATTTTAAATTTTAAATAAATAATGGAAATAAAATGGATATATTGTATCCAAAAATCACACTTAAACATTTATATGGGCAGTATGTGTGTGTGAATAAGAAATAAATTATATAATTCTTTAATTTGCAAATTTAATCACAAGTATTCATTTCGCTTTGTTTTTACACATGAAGTATAAATGACTTATATTCGAAGTCTACCAATTATTTCTAGCACTAGCTCAAGACTTCTATATCTTAGCGTCCATTTTGACACACTGTACCTAGGTTTACAATTTCGTTTTGGCAGATCTGAAATGGAATCCAGGTGCACTCCAACCACGTCAGCCAGTTATTGCAGGGTGTATGAAAATGGCAAGGAGGGTGTTGACAATATGGGCTGGCTCGAAGCACGGTAATTTTCACGTCTTGTGACGCACGTGGGAGACGGCTCAAGGTAATTCATTGAGCATACAATATGCTTCACATTCTTCTCTGCCGAGGGAAGTTATGCAAACTCTTGCCAACCAAACTGAAACATGGAACAACAACAAAGTTGTTTGTATAACCAAACATCTTTCAAAGTGTTGAACTTGCATACAAAATAAACAAAAATTAAACATTCTTCTATATCTAAATGCTTTTTACCCACCGCTTGTTTGTTCGGATGACAACTGTCGACCTCACTAGCATTGAGTTCGCTTCCTCTACCACTGAAAAAAAACACTGAGTTTTGTGTCTTATTCAGAATGAATGTAAGAATGAACCTCTACACACGAGAAGGGTAATTGTGTATGTAAGGATAATTTTATAATTTACGCCATTATATTATATATTCTAACACAAAAGTAGTTTATAATGAAAATAATGATATTAATAGTAAATTATAATAATATGCACTTATACTAATTTGAAAATTACATTTGATGATCCAACATGAGAATGCAGTGGTATTGTCACTCTGTGGCATTACTGTGCTGCTACCACAGGCCGGAGCCGGGTGGCGTGGGCAGGAGACTAAAGGACACAGAGAGGCTCGAGAACGTTCTGTCCATTGCTGCTGCCACTAAAGATCTCGAAAGGTTTGCGTCTTTCTATAAACAAAGGCTGGAGAGGTAGAAATACCCGCAAGGTGTTAGGAACGGCAGTTGTTTGTTGCTTATTGCGACAGTCGACGATTGAAGTGTACCGCAGTGTTTTCGTTCAGTAAAACACCGAGTCAGCCTTGAAGACAGCTGATTTTCAAATAAGACCTGAAGCTTTCCTAGAAACGAATACGCTCACTTTCTTCTCGGGCAGCCAGCCAGGTGAAAAGATGATTAGATATCAACGTTTCGTGAGTGTACATCTCTCCCATCATCAGGATATTTATAAAATGTTATAAATTCAAATGAAATGCTGGATATAACACAACTATAAACAAAGACAAAACACTATCAAAATTCGCATTACTGAACAAAAGACTGTTTTCAGTCAATTAAATGCCAGGTCAGGAGATGGCGTGAGTATAGAAAATTGTGTCAAAGAAACGTAATTACTTAACTTGATTATCAAGCTGTATTGATTTTTGCTTCTTAATTCGACGGATTTCCATTTTAGGCCGGTTTCCAAGAGGAGCGGAACTGAAATCCAGCATCACGATTAAGCGTGCTCCTTTCAGAGGAAATCGCCAAAGCCTCCTTAATTCTCCGCTCCCAGTAACTGTTGCATTTTGCCAAGATGGTCGTCTCCAGAAAATTGGCTCTATGATCGTTATCAAAGCAATGCTCTGCCAGCCCAGACTTCTCAGGTTGCATTAAACGAACGCTCCGTTCATGGTCGATTATTCTAGTAGCGATGGTCTTTTGTTCAGTTATGCGAATTTTGATAGTGTTTTGTCTTTGTTTATAGTTGTGTTATATCAAGTATTTTATTTGAGGTTATAGCATTTTATAAATATCCTGATGATGGGAGAGATGCACACTCCCGAAATGTTGATATCTCATCATCTTTTCACCTGGCTGGCTGCCCGAGAAGAAAGTGAGTTATTGTCAATTTCACGTCTTTTTTTACTGCAACAAAAGCTGTTCTAAATTTCTGCAAAACAAATTTTCGAATGTAGGTAACCCTCGCAGCCACAGTAGAAACGTCATTTTGTGTACGGCTGTACGACCGAAGCATCTCTAGTGACAGGCTACGTTCAAGCACAAGTATGAGTCTGCGGAGGACGATGGTGTTTCTTCGTCTGTTACATAGACCTGTGCTTTTAGATGGACAAAAAAGAGTGTGAGGTACGACAAAATTAAGAAAACCGGGATGTAAGGCCACCGCGGCCAATCCAGCTTTGTGGATAGGCAAAATGGAGAAACGCTTGCACCATTAAATCATTCTATATCAAATGTGACCTTTATTTATCCTTTGTTTTTGAGTTGTACATCACAGTCAGACATCAACAAGTGCGTGCGGATCTTTTTCTGAAATTTTGTTTTCCGTTTCAAAGGGCTTCAAAACACACCTATATTTCAGACGAAGTTTCGCTATGAAATTTTTGTGTGTGGAATGCAATACCTTCCCTACCTACTACATACATGGTAGAGGAACTAAAAGTTAGAAATATGTTTCACAATAAATTTTAAAAAGACAAATTTTGTTTCCAGAACATAAGAAATCGTGGACTTCTTGTATTTCAATATTATGTATTTCATTTCAAAAGCACATTTGAAGTAATGATCAGCTATATTATTGCATATAACTAAATTACATCTTTCGTATCCTTTTCTTTAGTAAGATAGATTGAACTATTTAAAAACGAGGTAAAACGTTGCATAAGTTTGGTTATTGCCCTAAATATGTCTATGCTTATTTCATAATGAAAATGCAGACTTTTATTTTTGCTTCCGAATCCAAAAGGAACCTCTAAAATGACCTTTCCCTACTCAAGAGTGAATATGTGCTGGAATGAGAGACAAATGGAAGACACTCTTGTAATGCTGGCTTTAAAGAGCCCTGTCGTAAAGTCATATTGTGAATGCTAAAATGCAGAGTGCACATTCTATATTTGGTCTTCGAGATTACAGACTAATATGCACTAATTTATAAAACTACAACTATGTACCTCGTAACATGTCATCTACTTAATTTGAACATTTAATTATATAATAAATTTCTTCTTATGAGTCTGAACTTTCATAAAATATTTTCAAAACTACCAATTAAGTTAATTAAAACTTTGCTCAACATTTTCAATTTGTGTTATTTGACTTTTACTGTAGTGAAATTTGTAAACAGTGTTCACTGTTTTTGTATCCTTTTATGTTCGTATCTTTCTTGGTTGAATGTTTAATGCATTCAAATTAAGATGAACTGACACAATATGTTTTCTTGTTTAATATAAAGGAGCTTGAACGGCAGTCTGTACATTTGTTCAGTTTAGATTTATAACATAATGGTAAAAGTTTGCCACCAACTTTTAGAAACATTAATTATGTGTAGTAAGAGCAATATCTTGTTAGATTTTGGTATACTTCTGCCAATGGGAATAACTCATTCGCACTCTTCTACCTTTCATTTATTTCGCAACTACTTCTATGAGTTCCTAAGAGAAGTATAAAATTTGGGTTAGACGAAGGTAAGTACAAATTCAAGAGATGGACCTACAGACGTGCACATACCCATGACTTTCGTCACTTATTCTTGTACTTCAAAGCTCTCTTCCATCTACTTCATTTAAATTGACATAAACATTTGTTTTTATTATATATTTCATTGAAAGTATAAAGGGAATAGGGGAACGGAGTATTTGTAAGCTTTAGCTAAAACTTTTAAAAGCTGGACATATGTGATGGTTTTAACATAGGTTTTCTTTTCATGGCCAAGGATACAAAAACAAATGACTTCCTCTTTGAGAAAAGTATAATAATTTGTAGATTCAAAATGGTTACTCCCACAAGAAGCTTTCTGGCCTAACTTTTGTGCTTTAACAAGATATACATTTTTTGTTATGTAAAACTTTGTCCATCTATTACGGTTTTCAAATTAAGCAAAGACGTTCAAATAAAGAGGATTTCAAAGACCTTATTAAGAAAGTTCAATAAATACATTTTATCTGTCTAGATATCTTAAACATATTATTTTAATCAAAATCGTTGGATGTAATTTTTATAAAACCAAACATTCTATAGCATTTTCCCTGTACAGTTTTGGGGTGGAGAAATGTATTTGAAATATTTATTTGAAAATCTTCATCACATCCTTGTAAAGTATTCAACTTAAACTTCACGTTTGGTATTTAATCGACATTTCGTTGCTTGAATTACACTGCTTACAGAACCGTGCGTGCTCGAAGTTGTACTGAAAATATTTTCTTCCATTTTTATTCGTAAAAATTTATGTATTTCCAGAAAAAAAATATTCTAGCAGACCGTTAAACACCTTTTAATAAAGCTACGACCTTATCTCCAGTTAAAACTGATACCGAAATTAAGGAATGCAATGAGTAAAGAATCGTAATGGATTTCAGTGGAGTATTGTATATTTGTTACGACAGGAACACGTGCAGTTGGTTGAGTTGTGTAACAAAAGACACGGGAGAAAGATGGTTTCTTAGCAAGAATCCTAATAGGGTAACACTTAACTCCGTCTGAAAAGAATTGTTCGGACCCTTAATAATGGCATGACCGAGACTAATAATTACAATGGACAAAATAGTCACAAAGGGTTTTGGGGTGAATAAAGGGGGTTTCGAGAGGTGAAAGTCACACACACACACACACACACACACACACACACACACACACACACACACACACACACACACACACACACACACACACGCAGCTGTGTGGGAGCGGTAGTCCGGGGCTGGCGGCCGATTAAGACGTTCATCTGCTTCTGTCTTGGGCGAAGAGACCAGAAGCGACGAGAGCAGATATCTGTCGCTTCATACGTGAATAAAGAATTAAGTGTTATCGCGTACTAAGCATCCTACATACGGCCATTCTGAACAGTGATATATTGATAACGCTTGGTCGGCAACTTCGAGTTTGATGTGATGATAAAAAGAAGCAGTCATTAAACCAGTTTGAAGCTTGCATTCCAGTGTCATTAGAGCCATCCTACTTCCATACATATCCACGTATACCCCTAGAGTACCCTTTATGCTCTACCCTGCTCTACCCGGCTCTAACCCTATTTCGCTACAAAACATTAAGAAAGACTAAGATTAAGATTAAGGTTAAGATTGGGAGAAATACTAAAATAAACATATTTAATCTACAAAAGATGCAATGTATAATACCTAATTAGTGTAAATGTTTAGGTGGAATGCAATATCTTCTCTGCCCAAAAGGAGTATTCTACCATAAGTTCTCTGTAAAACCCAATGACTTTGTGTAATTACTGATCCTCTATCATGACCATAGGAAACTCGGTTTCCCTTGACCGTTGTAACATTGTTGTAATTAATAAAATGAATACCCAAACTAGAATATATATACACTTCCAGTTTGGGTATTTATTGGGTATTTATTTTTTTAATTTACTGAAAACATTTATACACTGCTATATTGTTATTTTTGCTCATATGGTACAATTTTTTACAAGGAAAACTTTTTGAGGTTGCAGACAACTGTCCTGAGTAATTTCATACAGTGAAATGAAGTTCCATATCGGATCTCTATATCGTTTTGTTTTGTTCATTATGATCGATCCTGTGGCATTTGTTGAGGTACCTGTGTTAGTGTTTCAGTTTTATATTCACGGAAGAAAACGAAGAAGTGGCTGCACCAAAAGTGGAAGAGGTACCTCCTATCGGCGTAAGATCGTCATGAAACGTTGAATTGCGAATGTAGCAAGTCGACCAGTATAGTTTGTGTTTTGTTTGGATGAAGAGTCGCAGATTGAACAACCGTATATTCGCGAAAACTGGATTGGTAGTTTTGAAAATAGTTGTAGAAATGAAATATCCCACATAAGAAATTTTAATTTAAGAATTTTCTAATTTTCTAATAACGTTTGTTCATTCGATTCATTTTGCATCAGAGTTTTAGAATGTGGCATTGTCTCACTACCAAATCTGATTGCACCTTTGACAGTATTTCTTTTACAAGTGACTATTTCTATCTTTGGGCCATCTTCGTTCTCCAGTTTTGCACCATCCGGATCCTTATTTAAGATAACTAAGCGTATATGAACAGTGAAATTGTCAGATTGATACAGGAATCCAGCGAGTCCTTCAACCTGAGGGACTCGCGTATATTTTCAGAACTGAAGATAGTGCAGTACATTTTACACAGAATGTTCTTTCTAACAGATATGATTTAGTTACTAAAACTATGACATCACTTACAGAGGTCTTATTTTGTCCAAGAACCCAGCGTGCGATGCTTTGGTTATTTATTGCATTGTTAAATCTTTTATGTTGTAGTTTGATGACATATTGTTAACTCTCTGTTTTATTGCACTGCCTGGTGAACAGATCGGTCATATCAAATGATAAATAATGAACATGGAGATGATATCAGGTACTGAAGACATTTAGAGTCATCCTAACCCTATTATAAAGCTCGGTTAAACTGCTTGATCCAAATGGAACTAGTATCCGAGCCCGCTTGTAACAGGCCAGAACCCTACTCCTATATATCCGTATCCAAAATATGGTTTAAAATGCCTTCTTAAAAGTCTATCTAGAACCGTATTATTCGTGTCCAAATGAACTTTTAAACGCCTCCATAAACGTACGCATTAGGTAGTAAATATGCTATTTCTGTATTTCCTTTTTTCTTTCTTTTTCTTTTAATTTAGGTTGGTCATCTTTAGACCAAAAATACCGTATAAGATGAAAAATTAGTAGAAGAAATAAAATAATGAATCAGCTCGAGGCCTATTGCACTATAATTACGTGATGTTCTTCCTCGAAATGACTCAAAGAGGAACTGGTATTCTGAAGGTACACACAATTAAAGAGATACCTTTTGTACTACGACTTACACATATCCATTGTGCATGAAAGAGCAGCAGCAGAAGAAGTAATCAGGGCCTCGAACAACATTCCAAACATAGCAAACTTATCAACTTCCACGGCGATGAGACTATTCAAAACGGCAGTAGCGCCAGTGATAACATCAGGAATTGAGATCGTGTAGGAAAAGCTGAAGATCGGGGACCTAATCAGAATAGAAAGAATAAAAGCAATGTTCATGGAAAGGATTACCCGAGTTGGGTAATACCATCCCGGATGGTATGTGAAATGATGAGGGAGACGTACTTCATAGAAGACATACGAGCACAGTGCTACTTACTATCAACAGAAGCAAGCAGGGCCCTAGTAAACATCAGGGAAAGGAAGAAACTACACCTACACGATGATGGACACAGATAGTCTAGAGAATGCAATACGCAGCACCACGTCACAACACGACTCTCCATACACGGATTTCACTACAAGATGTATGTAAACAAGAAGTTCTACGAGCCAGACGAGACTGTAAGTGTGTATTGTGCGGGTAGAATTGTAGTAGATATCACATCTTAACATGCACGAAAAAGACCAGGACAATTACAGACTATAGCAAAGAATGAAATCTGAAATTAAACTAATGCTGAAACTTGAGTGAAGATTTCTCTATTATTATTGTGGCTAATATTTCCAGCAGAAAGAAATGAATCATTGAAACTTCAGGAGACTACAGGCCACAGACAGACACACGCAGAAGTGCGTATTAATAGTTCAAGGGTTGAGGAGCCACCATAGAGGAGGCTAGGCCACCTAGAAAGAGCGATTAATGACCCGTTGACCAACTAGTCCTCTAGAGTCCCCAGGGTATATTCTCCTTTTACCAAGCATCCGCGCTATCTAAGCATCTGATAGTTGAGAAGAAAACGGATTGAAAGGGAAATGGGGGGAAAATTTTATACTAGAAAAAAATTTCGAAAAACCCAAGTTCGGAATGGGTAGTCAACGGGAATAGAACCCGGTACCTCCCAAATATGAACCTCACGTTATTACATATCGATAGCTTGAGTTATGAGTCGCTTGCGTTTTAAAATGTTCAATACTTCCTTAAGTATAAGTCAGCTCTCCATCTAAAAGCCACACCAGCACCTTGTGTTAGGTTATGGTCCTGTAAGTCATGGATCGTTTTACACATCTGCAAGATATATTTACGCGATTTCAAGATGTCAGTTTAACATATTAATTAAAATGTATAAAACAGATTTATCACATGCTATGAGCAAATTCAAACCGGTTTCCACTGTTTTCTTTATTCCAACACAATTTAGAAGTGCTTAGTCACGATTCGTGTACATTCGGTAATGGTTAAGCTCAATCATACTCCTTCAAAGATTTAATGACGACGATGAGCACTTCTGTGGCCCAATCCGTGTCAAGCAGATCTGAAGACGATAACCTCTTGTCATGTGAGAGTGGAGCACTTGCCCACGTCTGTACTCATGGAGATGTTGTACTAGACGATGTCACCATAAGATAAGAAGTTAATAGTCGAAGAACTGCGTTAACAAGACTTTTAATGCCTATGAAGTGGTCTTTAACATTCCATCCAACAGCAGTACAAGAAGAACTGATATAAAAGTACGTTTCGAACAATACTATGAAACTACAGTCACAGTCGATTAGATATCAATCTGTGCACTCCGAGGAAGTCAAAACTCAGGATGAGGGGACACATACAAACATATACGAACAGAAACAAATGCATGCAATTCCAAAATCTCAAGTGATCTAAACGTATACACTTTTTTGTTTTATTCCACTTAACCGGAAGTTGTTGTTAATTTTTAAAAATAACTGGTTTATTTGTAATATAAAGCTAATAATATATAAATCATTTGCTCATTGAACATGTTTCCTGATACCTGTAAGACTTTGTGTATGACCAGAAGTGTAACATTTTTGTCAGTCGAATTTTATGTAATTTCGAGTTGTCAGCTCATCCCGTTCACCTATTTCAGTATAATATCCACGATTATCCACATCTAATCCAATTTTGGACCTTCACAGAGTGGGTTTCAGCAAATTAAAACAATGCAATATATGATGTTAAAACACAAACAAGTTTCCTGCACAGTTACTGAATTAAAAACAGATCTGAATCTTCCTAATTCTAAAGAAAACATTTTAATCAAGGAAAACCCACTTTTGAACCAATTAATATTCAATTAGATTTAGAACAAATAGTTACAAAATCTGAAACCTCCAAATCTGTACTAAAAGCATTAGCATTAGAAACTGTGAGCAATAGATACCCACCTGAAGAATGGTTACATATCTACACAGATGGATCTAACTTGCACTGTTCTCATTCTATCAACCAGCAGGATACCACTCAAATTTTGATGCAGAAGTAACGGCTATTCATATTTCACTCCAACAACTTCTATACAGAATAGACAAATTCAAAAATGCTGTCATACCTTCTGATTCTAAAGCAGCATTATGTGCAATAAGTTCATATAAAATGAGGTCAATCCAAATTAAAGAATGTCACAAAATGATCCAACAACTTCAAAAACTACAGAAAAGAATTGTATTACAGTGGATACCTGCGCATTGTGGAATTGCTGGAAATGAATCAGCTGATTTTCTTGCCAAAAAGGTGCAAATTTAATTCAGAACAAAAGTAAAACTTACCCTTTACATTCATAAAAAGATTAATAAAAAACAAATATAAAAAAACCAATCAATATCGAACAAAGCCAAAGATAAAAATGGAACATTTTAATTAAAAATACAAAAATTATTCCAGAAATCCCACGTAAAGCTGCAGTAGCAAATTTTAGATTACTTACAGAACATGATTATTTGGCCAAACATTTACACAGAATAGGAATTTATACAAGTCCAAATTGTCCTCTGTGCAACAAAGAAGAGGAAACGACTGAAGAACATATTTTAACCTGTGGAGCCCTACCTGCCGGACCCAGTACACAGAAATATTGGAATAGCTTCATTGCCAAAGCCTAACATTTGAAAACAACAACAGTATATATGATGTAAAAAGTGTTCGTGAAATCGCGACAGATTGTAAAGCTGTGATAAAGATGGTTAAAATGTAAGGCCAAAATATAATAAATTGAGAAAATTTGATAGCGGAAAAGAAGAATTCCATAAATTATATTATGCAATTAAATAAAGGATATTAGAGTACTTACGATATTTTAATAAGTAAATAAATATGAAGATAATCTAAATTCCTAAAATGATATAACAGCATCTTAATTAAATAGCTACAAAAATTTATTCTTTGAAAAGTTGGTAAGGCCTAAATACTGGCAGATACAAACCTGCTGGTAAGGACCTATTACGGGGTTGGCGATCCTGCTGTCGAGAGCCAAATTTAGTAAAAGTTTTGAATTACTGGATTTAATAAATCAAGAAGATTATCTTCCAAAAATTAATTTAGTTAATAACCTATTATCTGTTATTAGAGGTAGAGGGTTGTTTAACCAAAACTGTACAGTGAGGAGATAATACAATAAGCCTTTAAGTTTCAGTGTTAATGGCCTAGAATGCGGCTCCTCCTTTATAATAAGTAAAAAATTTAGAAAAGGCATTTATTTTATTTTTGTTTTTAATTAGATATTAAGTTAAAATATAATGCGTACAATTACGAGAAATAACAACTATATGTGGAGAAGTAAATAATAGCTTATGAATTTGGAATACACTTCCTGGAATATCTATTACAGTTTTATTTTATTTTTATGTGAGTAGTAAAATGGGTTTCCAACATATTCATATTTTTACTGTAGCTACCACTTGCAGGAGGAATGGAGGCAGCAATGCATACTAAGAAGGCTATATCCCGTAGTCAGGTAACAAGTCCTAAATTATTCTAGCTCGAAGACCCGACCCACCGCCGGAGCCGCTCAGAGTCAGCAATGAAAGGCCCATATAAACAAGGCAGCCTTCTGGCGTACCGAGATTTGGTGCAAATGTCTCAGAAGCCTGAAAGTACACTAAAGCGCATGTAGGAAGCAAAATAAGGAACAGGAAGTCGCGACAGAAGGAAAGCATAAAGCATTTGACTACCGACCAGGGAAAACCGCCAAAAAAACAAAGGTTAGATGGGCGGTCATCAGAGTTTGAACTCAGGACCTCCCACGTTACATGTTTCCGCGAGTACAAGACATTCGGTAAAGAAAACGTAAGTAAACCTAGTAAAAATGTATTCATTATTATTGAACACACTGTGTACATTGGACAGAATACATACATAATTGAAAGTTACTATGTCTGAATACAATTTAGGAGACTTTCTTCTTGCTTTATAGTCAAGTAAGTGGTACTGTTCACATGATTTATCAAATAGGTTACTGGTTCCAGGCGGGGTGGAACCCTTTCCGATTGCATATTCTGTAGTGAAATCCATGTGCGGCATTTGTCCTGGACACATGCCTCACGGGAAAGTTTGACTCCTTCCAGTCCTCAATATTAATAGCTGGGGCCAAAAAGAAACTTTGGTTTGTTTCTTCCGCTTTTTCTGGTCTTTCTGTCTCATATGTGTTTCGTAGGCTGTAGTGTGTGGCAAGTTGTATATCGACGCTGTTTCCCTTATTGGTGAGATAGTAAATTATTCTGGTAAAATTGTATGTGATTATCGTAAATTAAGAGCATCTTACAAAATCCGCTGCAACTTATTTTATCTTATATTCATTACCTTGAAAATAACTGAGGACCTCAAAAATACGTTTTTTTTATACCTTACAGTACGAGGGTGGGTCAAAAAGTAATGCCTCCTAATTTTTTCTCTTTTAATTGCCAAGAAATTTGAATCCAATGTACATAGCTTGAAAACTACAACATTGACGATTAATTTGTCACTATTCAATATAATCTCCGTCCTTTTCCACAGTTTTGGTCCATCTTTTAACTAGGGCATGTGTTCCAGTGTGGTAAAACACACGGTCTTGCTTCCTAAGCCATTGACGCACGGACGTTTTCACAGCCTCCTCAACTTCAAAATGAATCCCACGATGACAATTTTTTCCAGAAACTCCTCTCCCTCCAAACTGAAACGCTGCAAATGTTCGGAGGCTATTGTATCTTTGTTTTGGGCGGTTAACATTCTTGGTACCCAACGTGAACAAACTTTCGAGTAACCCAGTTGTTGAATAATCGTCATCACACTGCCTTTACTGAAGGAGGATATACAAGACTAATGGGAGGTAATGTGACACAATTCACATGTTGTTACCCGGCGATCAGCACGAATGATGTCATCGACTCGCTGAACGTTGCCTGGAGTCACGGCAGTCACCGGCCTGCCGCTTCGCTTTTCATTTCTGCTGTTTGTCTATTTCTTTTATGTTGTACCATCGTGCCCATGTTTCTGAACCATACGTTACAATTGGGACAGCCATTGCTTTATACAATTTTATTATTGAATCTTTTCTTGCTATATTGAGAGTTCTTTTTATTGTGCCTGTTATGCAGTTCAATTTATTTAATTTTTTATCGATGTCTGTTTCCGATATGTACGATACTTCACACGCGAGGAAATTAAATTTTGACACTTTTTCAATAGTTTTATTCCCTATAACTATTTTATAACGAACTGGGTGACAACCTCTAAATGCCATAGTTTTTGTTTTGCTCATAGATATTTCTAATTTAATGCTTTTGCTATTTTATATAACATATGCCATTCTTTGAAGATCATTCTCGTTTTTTGCTATTAATATTTGATCATCTGCGAAATCCATTGTTTGTGCTGTTCTTGTCCCTAGATTAATTCCCCCTGTCGTTTACTGTTTCCATGATTTCATTATGTCGCCTATATATAAAATAAAGAGAGTAATTGATTTTGGACAACCTTGTCTAACCCCTTTTGAAATCAATATTAGTTCTCGTTTATTTATTGTGATTTTTGTCTCTATGTGTAAGTTTTTTATTACATTTATTAAAAAAATTGTTATTCCTTTTTACTCTATGATTTTCTATAATTTTATTCTAACTACTTTATGGAAGGCTTTTTTGTAATCTATAAGGAGAATGTGCGTTTCTAAGTTAACTTTTTTCGTTTTAATTAATTTCATTTCGTTTTAATGACCAATTACATTTATTTTAATTTTATATAAAAACTCTTCAACTTTCAGAGACTTTTTACTAAAATTTTTGATTAGTGCAACCTTTCTATCCATTTTGAGCCATTTCTCATTTATTCATTCTTTTCTCCATAGCTCAGTCCCTTCACACTCAAATATTATGTGCTCTGTATTTTCTTTTCCGCCAATTATTGGTGATGTCTTTTTTAGGAATATTCTTTCTCATACCTTTGTCTCCATACACTCGCTTTCACCCAGACCATAATCTCTCTTTGTTCTTTATTTAATTTGCAAATATATACTTCTCTTTCACATATAATTTTATTTTAATGTACGATTCTAATAACTTTTTCATACTATTACAACAGTGTTTGCATATCTACGTCTTTAAATCATCTCCTAACCCCTTTCCAAAAAAAAAAAAAAAAAAAAAAAAACAACCATTACATTGTTTTCCCTCATTCCCCAAATTTCTCCCAGACCATAGTTTTTGGGCTATATTATATACTATAGTACCATCAATTACTTTTAAACCGTTTTCTTGATATTCTAAGCATTTTCTTAGCAAATTCGTTTCAACTGAATTTAAGATTCTTAACCAAAACTGGTATACCTGAAAATGAAGACAGAATGGGAAAAGGGAGACATATATAAACATATGTGATAGATATGAGAGGGAGGGTTTAGCTTGGTTAAGGACAGGAGCCATATTGAGAGGGGGTTCACCAAAGGAGTGCATTCTATGTGGAAAGAAAATAAACTTAGAGCATTGTGTAATGGAGTGTAAAGAAATTGAAAACTGGAGGAAATTAATATGGGATAAGAATTGGCATAATAAAGAGCCTTACGTAGTAACAATAAAAATGCTTACGTTGAAAGGAGAGAAATGAATAAGGGAGGTGGGGAAATTTGCTGACAAAATCAAACAGAAATGGTTGGGAAGGGCAAGGAAGTAAGAGAGAGAGAGAAATGGAAGGCACAATCAGAACATTAGGTAAAGGTCATATAAGGGCTAGGATAGAGGTTAACGACCAGGGAGCCAACACCACTATCAGCCCGTAATATAAGCATCGCACAAATTTGTACCTCGATTAGAATTGTAAAACTTGTAATTAAGATTTTGAGATATGGGAGTACAAATAAATAAATAAATAAATAAATAAATAAATAAATAAATTAATTAATTAATTAATTAAAGAAACCTTAAGTGCTCTTTCCATGATCATACCTTTCCTTCCTACTCTACCCATTTCTAATTGGGCAAATTCCTTTTCTGTGGGCTTGGTAATGCTGAAACTTCTCTATAAAACATCTTGTGTACTTCATTTACAAATTTCCATAAATCCTCCAGTCCCCAAACGTCACTCCCAAATAACTACATACCATATAAGTAATAGAGGAATTCAGATGTAACAGCTTCGTGCAAAGTGAAACCTTCCTTGAATTAATTAGTATTAATCTGTTTTTTATTTGTCATTGAAGAGCGATTGGTATTTTTAATTCTTAGAGCACTAAGACTGGCAGATTGTATATCCATACAAAAGTAATTTTCACTGAGGAGACGCTGATGATACATTTTATTTCTCACCCCCCCCCCCGCTATGGTATTAAGCAAAATTATAAGTACAAAGGACATTAGTAAAGGAAGTAATTCTAAATATGAGCTACAATAACAGCAAGGACAATGGGTGACTATGCCCCAACATTAATTCGAATTACTGAACCAGCGTGACCCTATGGAGTGGAGGAAGACATTGATGAATTTGACTGCGCAAACAAAGAAATCTGCACACTAGAACACAAAAGAAATATATCCATTTGGCTACCAGCTTCATTCATGCCAACACAACAGCAAGAAACCTAAAAAGGGAAAGGGTTTTAATTACAGTCATTCATAACAACGTGACAAAGTAAAATATGATCGTCTTTACACCTGATGCTAACAGCAACAACTCATTAAAATCAATCGAAAGAGAGAGACTACCTCTTCCCCAGGTGGAACATTAGTTGGCCGTCAAGCTAGCCGTACACACCCTTCTGCAACACGTGCGTTCCCTGACCATGTATGGGCAATGGCAGGCAACTCTGTCCCGTCCACCACAAACAGGTTTCCCACTCAGTTTGGGTGTACAAGTGTTTTGATATGCAGATACTTGCAGGCCTGGGAGATGCCCTCTTATTTATTTTAAGTGGACTTGGCGTCCTGCTACAATATCTACTGCTTTATTTCACTTCTTCTTGGACTGTGCTACAGGCACTCCTTCAACATCCGTCTAGTACATCAAGTTGGACTTTAGCCAAAAACGTACAAGTTCAAATCCTAAACAAAGATATCTTTTCCACAATAAATCACTGTCTGTGTTACAGGCATCCTGATTATTTGTATTTATTTATTCATTCCGAAAAACCAAATGGTCACAAAAATATCAATTGCAAATACAATAGTTACAATACCAAAACATTAACATCAGTCAATATTATCTATAAAATTCACTTATCCCAAGAGCATCTAACAAATCTAAGTAAACATTATCTTGGCATATAGAACACACTCAACAACATACTTAGATGGTAAAGTAACAACACGCAATTTGACAAAGATTTCGTACTTGAGTGCTATAGAACAATCCAAAACACCTTTTGTGTAAAATTAAGCTAAATATTAACCAGAACTAAGAAAGTGTTAAGGAATAGCCTAATTAAATAAGACAAACAAAAAGAAGTGTCTATAAATTAAATATCTGGCCTTTCACCAAGGTGGTCTGGCTTCGATCCAAAGGAACCATACGTGAAATTTATGAGGCATCTGGACGGGTTTTCCCCGGGTTTCTGGGCTGATCACCCAATTCTGGTTATTCTCTCCAATCCAATGTTCATCCACTCGACTAGTAGCCGACTCCAGGGTTTGAGGAGGGTAAGCAATCGCTTTAAATTCAATATCATATGGTGCAAATTGCATTAGTAAACTTAAGTACAGCATTATTAAACCAAGCAACGAGGTACCGCAGTAACATTTACGACTTCCCTATGGGAGGACGCCGCTTCGATCTCCGGCAGCACACTCCATCTTAGGTGTTTCCTGGTTCCTCTTGTCAGAGCAACGCTAGGATCCTTACTTTTATACCTCTTTTATACCTTCATTTATCTTCATTCCATTTCCCTATCATTTTTAAAGTGTGATTTTAATTTCGAGATATATGGCAACGACTGACACATGATGTTTGCGCTTGAAATACTTATCTGCGCGTTGAACGGCGTTGTGTCGTCATTGTCTTGGCATGGGGAGACGTTTGTCGACACCGGACCCGTAGTGCAGTGGCAGCGCAGCATGTCCTGGTGCCGGGGTGACCTCTCAGCACTTATTAGAGACTTCCCCAAGTCTCTGTGACCTATCTGTTTACGAACTTCCGTCTCTTACGGTTCCTTTACTTCATCCCTGCCTCTTAGTGATAGCCATTATAGATCTGAGTAGAGGTAGCACTGCGCGAAATGCTCCCCCCCCCCTTTCTTGTTTATCTTTTACAAATTAGTAAACATAAATACGATATTGGTAGTCATATTTAAAACATTTTAAAAATAATTATGGCATTATTACACAAGCTTGCAACATTAGTAAGTTTTACATTATGTATATCTTTACATTATTTCTGTAAGTACTAATTATGTAAGTTTATTTAATTTTTAAACCGAATTTTATTTGCGGAAGATTTTAAGAAAATTGTTTGGGGTTAAAGTTGCAGTTAACATTCGTGAAATGTCTTCTGGAATGTCACACTGTCTCATTTGGTTCTTGTATTGACTCCATTCTATATTATATGGTAAGTTTTCTTTTGGGGGAGGGAGGCGGCAGAGGGGAAACGATACGTTGGTTAGGGTGGCCGGAGAGAGGTCGACTGTGGCTAATTCGACCAGTGAGAATGACTTGCTCTTTTCTGGTAAACGATTTTGTGGAATGAGGAACTGTTTAACCATTACGTGCAGCATCTAGTTTTGCTGGTGCTTGCTGACACCAATGGTGTTTTTATTTCTCAACTACATATCTAGATCAGATAATTCATTACTCCACAGAGTATTGAGGCGTATCGACTTTCAGGTGACCAGCGCTCCCATATCGGGTCTTATCTGCTCGATTAGAGGAGTAAAATATTAGTAAGTTGATGTACAGTAAGTTAGGAAACATAAATACAGCGATTGGAAGCTGCGTATGTCTATATGATATCTTTTCTCGCGCCTGCCGATGTATTACACATTGCTGTCCAGAAGACATGATTATATCTGAACAGACTTAACATACACTGGACTCATCGTGTATGTGCGATAAGCTCAGGTAAACATCTCTGTTTTGCAAATTTTTGTCGATACGTCTTCTCGCTTTTCCATATAGTTGTATCGGTATATGATATCACCATTTTCATTCCCTGGGGTGATAACGGGGAAGCTTCAGCAGCAACCATCTTCTTCATTGCCTGTAATGCTTTGATAAGCATGAGCCCAATATTATATTAATCTTTTCCAGGGTCAAATGCGGTTTAGATTGTAGTTTAAGTGTCTTGAATCCATGAAAATCATGATGATAATTAAGTGCTCTACCACTTGATCCGTAGTGGCTTTTTTTTAATTTACGTCCTCCAACGTTAAGTCATATCGGACGATGAATGGAACGGGTGAAATGATGCTCAAATGAGCCCAGGGTCCATTGAGCTTACAGTTACCCGACATTCGTCTTTTAGGATAAGGGAAAACCCCGGAAAAATCTTATCCAGGTAACTCACCCTGACCGAGATTCGAACTCGGAGCCTCTTGAACGTGAGGCAGACATGCTACCATCTAAGCTACCGAGGCGGGCGATCCGTTGTGTGTGTGTGTGTGTGTGTGTGTGTGTGTGTGTGTGTGTGTGTGTGTGTGGGTGGGTGGGTGTGTGGGTGGGTTGGTGGGTGGGTGCGTGTGCGCGGCATTATACTCATAATCTAAAGTCATATTCAAAATTAAAATGAAATTGTAACTAGAGTTTTCACAGCAGTAGAACGGAACCAATTCCTATCATATGATTTGCTCCATGTAAGGGAGGGGGAGATATTCTGATGGCTCTGGCCAAAAGTAAATATGAATTGAATCTAATGGATAGAACCGTGGTAGCAAGACCTCAATTCCAGCTAACAAAGGATGTGATAGTACAGAGTGATTTAATATAGAACTGACACATTTCTTTCTTTAATTATTCCGTTAGAGATTCTTTCATTGACCCAATTTTAGCACCAAATTAAGCAGAATGTTCTGGTGTTTCAATTCCTTGTTACTAGATGCTCAGATGTTTATGTTTTATTCCAAATTGCTATTGTTAGCAGCTGTTTTCGACATTTTGTTCTAGTCTACTTGAAAATGTAGTACGAATTAAATCACGACTCTTCTGTGTGGAGTATTAATTCAATTACAGCTACTTAAAGGACATGCCAGAGAGAATTTGTTATTCGCAATCCTACCAAAAGAAACACATTACTGGGACTGGTAAACAAATTGGGAAAAAAATGGATCTCTGGTGAGTTAAGAAGAAAAACATCGTTTATCTAGGCTTCCCACGGTTGTTGTTGACGTAAGAACACGACTGGAGCAGTCACCCAAAAAATCATTAAGACGTTTGTCGCAGGAGACAGGGTACACCTACTGAATGTGTCACAGAGCTGTGAAAAGTGGAGGCCTAAAGCCATATAGGGTTACGGTTGTTCTATGAGCTACAGGAACCAGATAAGAATAAAAGATTGAATTATTGTCGTTGGTTTCAAACGTTCACTGTGCAAAATCCTGCTATATTGTCCATCACATAGTTCATAGATGAAGCTTGGTTCCATTTATCCGGTTATGTAAACTCAAGAACTCACGCCATTGGGCCATCGAAAATCCACGTGTCATCCATTATGCACCTATGCACGCTGTTAAAATCGGAGTTTGCTGCGCAATATTCGCACAGAGAATAGTGGAGCCAATTTTTTTAACCAGATTGTGAACACTGCAGAGTACCGATTGATTTTCATGGAGTTTGTTGAGCAATTGGATGATATAGAGCTGAGTCAAGGGTATTTTCAGCAAGGTGGCGCTACATGTCATACTTCAAATGAATCCATGGAACTAATTGCAAGTTTCTTTGACGACCGGATAATTTCCAGGAATCTGTGGCCACCGAGATTTCCGGATTTGACATCGCCGGACTTCTTTCTATAGGGTTACTTAAAAGATAGGGTTTACGCCACACGTCGCCAGCCAAACATTGGACGATCTGAAGCAGAACATCACAAGAAATTTCAAGCTATTGACAGCAGAGTCCTCCAACGAGTGGCCAGTAACTTGTTGAGTTGTGCCTTAAGCAGGATGAAGAACATTTTCAACATTTGCTATAGACGTAAATTATCACCCAAAATGCCTCTACATTTTAGATATAAATTGTCGCTAGCACAATTCGTTTCGAACCAATGAAAGAAATGTGTCAGCTCTATATACCTAAATCACTCTGTAATAGGAGTGGCAAGATAGGATGACTATTGATGAATTGTTTTTTTAGATTAGAACTTATGACTGAGTAAAGTCAAAAGCTGTTCACCTTAAGGTAGAAACTTTACAAAGGGAAGACAGTGTTCCAATCTATGAGGATGGATCATTTTATACCTTCACGTCAGTGTCAAAGCTTTTCGGCCTTCAATGTGCGACAGAAACTACTCTTTCTCCATTCTACTTTCAATATATAGACTTCTTCCCGCTACCCGAGCTTTGGTTATCTATTCTAATGATATCTCTTAAGTCCTCCATAGCGTAGATTCCTTTAAAATGCCATTGAAATGTCATACCTAGTGCTCCAATCCAGATATTTCAACACTTTCTCTTACTATGTATTCACCTAAAGCAAACAGAGAAATTATTGAATTTCTATCAAAACAGCGGTATCAAGATTTCCTTGCAAATATGTACATATTTTATGATGCTTCTAAATATATGAATATATTCAGGTATAGCCTGTGCGTCTTTTTCTGTTTACTAGTGTACAATTAATGATTTTATAAAAGCGTTAGGGAGATAAACAAATGACCGAAATAATTTCCATGTGTTAAAATCAACGGATGATGTAAGAAATACAAGTTACAATTTTGTAAAGAATAAGAAGTCATTAGCAAGCAATGTTATGTGTGATAAGTCGTGTACCCAAGGTAACTAGGTGTTCCAATGAAATCCACTGTCGACAAGAAATCCATTGATTCAGGATTCCGGTGTCTCTGCACGTTACAAGTCATGCATGAAAATTAAGAAGGAAAAAGTTTTCTTAGAACTCAGCAGTCACACAGCAAAATAACGTTTAATTACGAATTAGTATTTAAGATTTGGCAACATACGATTGGGGAACTATGAAGTAAGTAGGACTATCTTTGTAAAACAGTGTGCAGTCCCAAAATCATGCCCTTTTCTGGTTAGTTTCATATCTTACTATTTTTACTGTGATCGATTATTGGCAGTCCATAGCCCTGAACATCCCATTCGGGTCATCACATGCTGAATTATTGCCACAAGAGAATTTTTTATCTTGATATTTCAACATCCCACGGCAACTTATCCTTTCCATCGTTATTACGTGGCCCTTAAACTCCACCACACTCATTCACTCTTCACTCACTCACTCCTCACTCACTGACTATAGAAACAGTTTATTTTAAACCGTAAAGTTACTGATACGTCAAAGTTTCTCGTACTGAGTTCAGAAAAAAACTTAATTTTACATTCTCAAACAGTCGCAAGCGTCTCCAAATAGTATATCATTTGTTTCTATTAAATGTATAAGGTGGTGTAACTGGTCTATTTTCATTCTACCCAGAAAATTAATTAATCATATCGGCATTTAGTAGACCTAGCATATCGTCGATAGCCCACGTAGATATCGTCGGTAGCGTAGATGGTAGCATGTCTGCCTCACGTTCAAGAGGTCTCGAGTTCGAATCTCGTCAGGGCGAGTTACCTGAATAAGGTTTATCCGGGGTTTTCCCTTATCCTGAAAGACGAATGTCGGGTAACTCTAAGCTTCATGGACCCTGGACTCATTTGAGCATCATTTCACTCCTTTCATTCATCGCCCTGTATGACTTAACGCTGAAGGACGTAAATTACACAAAAAAGTCGATAAATCAAAACTACACAAATATATCTATATAAATTACATTTTAACAGGGAACCTTAACTGTCAAAATAGTGAAATTTAAAACCATGTTCATATTGAATTAAAAGCCAAATGAATCCAAAATTACACATACAGAGATGAAAAATTCATCCCAGATCCCACAGACATCATCACGAGAGAAAAAGAAATAATTGTAACTGTGGAATTTCTAAGTTATTGTTGAATTATCACTTATATTTTATATACATTAAGCTAACGTTAACTACTCTTTTAGCATTCAGAATTTGAAAGGGATTTGAGCTCAATTTCACAAAAGAACAAGTACAACATAAAGCTAATGTAGAGCAATTGCCCCTGCTGCATTCTATTTCATCAAACTGCATGGTAGCTCAGTTCGTTCACGTTTTCTCTTCTCAGAGTCTTTGATTCGATTCCCGCCTCTGATATGGCGAATTTAGTCGGCTCTATCCAAACCTATAAGATTTAGACCTAGAAATAAGAGGGATTTATGTGATCTTTTGCGGCACCCACTCCCCAGGAGGAACCACAGCAGGTTTCAGCCCTATTACGCTCCGAAAAGCTTTAAAATTTCTAACATAAGACCTGTCACATTGTTGAAGCTGACCAGAGAGAGCGATGTGTGATGCTTGGAACCAGGCAACCCTCAAATGTCAACAGGCAATAATTTTAGTTTGGAGCAATTATTCACATTACTTGTCCGGCATCCCTCTACGCCAAGAAACCTACAAGCTCACCTTAAGCATGAAAATAGTTGATAAATGAGGGAAATCTTGGAAGATAAGCCATCCAAGCATTCATCAACTGACCAGCAATTATCATGGAAGCGTAAGATGAAATGTGCCAGTCGATAGGAATCGAACCCCGAATCTCCCAAATACGAGCCTCGACGTTACCGCTGAGCCAAAGAGCTCGGTCATTTTTAACTCATGTAAAGTGTGCCCAGTAGTGTTCATGGTAGAAGCTAGTGGTTATATCACTTATCATAGGTCCCTACCAGTTGTTTTTTGGTGGAATGAGGTTTCCCCGAAGCTCATAAAAGGTCCAAAAGGAGCGGCTCATCTTAAGGACTTTGCAGCAATCCCTCATGAAGCTAAGTTATTTCTCTGTAAAAATAAACATGAAATAAATCGAAATTATAACTACCAACACCCTGAAGCTACAGTAACGAGCTATTTCATTACGACTACCGATATATGCTTTACCTTGAAAATAATTGTAGTTTTAGATAACTTTTGTTTATTTTTATAGTTAGCCATTTACTATACTTCATTACGCTAACTGCCATTGGTTTATTATTACACGAAACAATAAAACTGTTAAGAAAGCAATGTCGCTATTGTAAACTTACACAGCCATTTTATCAGAAAAGGCTAATCGGCCCAGTGCAGGCCAGTAATTAGAACACTAATTACATCACATTGATAAAACTATTAAAAATAACTGTCAATAAGATAAATGCACTTATATTAAAAAATATACTCATTACAAACAAAAAAGCCTCGACTGGCATTTGAGATACAAAAAGCGACACAATATGAAAATACTTGTATAAGTACTATAAAATTAGTATACCTACTTTACTTCTAGAAGTATGAAAATTAATATACTCTCAGTATCCACACTCCTATTTCCCTATTCAGAAAGAACATATATAAAACACTATTAAAAGAAGTGTTTCTAAAATATTTATAAAAGGCCATAATTTAAACTAAATGAATTATACTAACATTCTAATTATTTTCCATCCTGAAACTTCAGCAATGCGATTAGCTGCTAATATAATTGCAGGTCATCTATTCTATATATTATATTTTAAAACGATATTTCCTTTCAAAATTAAGTGTATAAAATATTTCAACAACAAAATATTAAATAATTTGTATTCAACAACGTGCAAAAGGTGCAAAAAGTAATTTAAATTCGAATTTGCTTTAGAAAATTCGGCTTACAATATATCATAATTCATAATACTGATAACTCCCAGAGTAGTTTATTCTGTGTTTATTCTGCATTAGATTCAAGATTTCTAATTCTTTTCATTTAATTACCACAGTTTTCTAAACGAACATACTGAGAAGGCCAAATCCGCTACACTAGTCCTTCTAGATACCATGTACAGAAGAAAGCAAAAAGACGAAAAGTAATTGCCAACACCAGATAATACGACAGCGACTTCCTAACGTTGCTTTTCGACTCAATATGTTAGGGCGTAGCTCCTAAAACCAACTACAAAAGGCGAAGGAAACCTGTACAAATAAATGACGCGGGAAAATATTTAACACGAGTTTTCCTTCAAGTCTTGATAGCAAATAATCTTGGTAGGTATGCTCTTTGGAGTTGTATTGTAATAATCTATGACGCTACAATCCTGATGGGCATGAACCGACCAACCCGACTGCATGCCTCACGTGGTCAGCACTTTGTTCATTCTCTTAGTATACAGACTGCTACATATCGCAACTTCTTATTAGCATTATAATATTGAATGAACATCACCTTCATGCTGTGACTTTGTGGGTTCGTAAAATTAAAAGTCCAATTTTCAGAAATTAAAATCGTTCTTTCTTACTGTATAAATACTGTTCAATTCTCACGTAACCACATTACGTCACATACACCACACAATCTACCAAGGTCGGTGACAATAACAAACAGCTCTCGTTAAAACGACACTCTGGTTTTACAACTCACGACTCACTCTTGTTTCACAACTCGTCACTTCCTTAAATACCTCATTCATAATTCGAGACTGTTCTGTACAATCCTGATGCTGTATTTGGTGAAAATTCTACTGATTCTGCCGGATAGATTGCCGGTAAACGGAATGCAGGCTGTAGCGGTAGGCTTATCTGACGTTTGCTGTATTACAGGTTTCCCTTTCCTAGCTTTGGTGATCGAGGCTTCAAAGTCATATTCGGAGTAGCCGTTTTGACAGAAAGTGAGTCTCAGGTGCCGTAATTCTTGTATTAAGTGGCTGGGATCAGATATAGACAACGCTCTGTGGGCCAGTGTATTGAGAACTCCCAGTCGTTGAGACTTACGATGGAAACTATGAGCGTTCAGATAGAGATCGGTGTGTGTAGGCTTGCGGTATACAGCATGCCCCAGTGTACCGTTGCTGTTTGAAACAAGAATGCCCAGGAATGGAAGAGTTCCATCCTTCTCCATTTCCATAGTAAACTGTATTTGAGGTCGAAGGCTGTTGAGATGCGCAAGAAAGCTAGGCAAAGGGTCTGATCCATGTGGCCAAATTACAAAAGTGTCGTTCACGTATCTATAGAAATGAGATGGTTTAAGTGGAGCTGTGGCAAGTATTTCATGTTCTAGATGTTCCATATAGAAATTAGCTATAGCTGGTGAAACAAGAATTACAGCACCTGTGACTCACTCTCTGTCAAAACGGCTACTCCGAATATGACGCTGAAGCCTCGATCACCAAAGCTAAGAAAGGGAAACCTGTAATACAGCAAGCGTCAGATAAGCCTACCGCTACAGCCTGTATACCGTTTACTGGTAGATTCCGGCAGAATCAGCAGAATTCTCGCCAAATACATAATCGAACATGAACGGAGAATTCGTTAAATGCAACCTGAGAAGTCTGGGCTGGCAGAGCATTGTTTTGATAACGACCATAGAGTCAATTTTCGGGAGACGACCATCTTGGCAATATGCAAAAGTTACTGGGAGAGAAGAATTAAGGAGGCTTTGGCGATTTCCTTTGAAAGGAGCACGCTTAATCGTGATGCTGGATTCAGTTCAGCTCCTCTTGGAAACCGGCCTTAAAATGGAAATCCGTCGAATTAAGAAACAAAGATCAATACAGCTTGATAATTAAGTTAAGTAGTTACGTTTCTTTGACCCAATTAATTTTCTATACTCACGCCATCTCCTGACCTGACATTTAATTTACTGAAAACAGTCTTTTGTTCAGTAATGCGAATTTTGATAGTGTTTTACTTTGTTTATATTTATGTTAAGTATATCCAGTATTTCATCTGAGGTTATAACATTTTATAAATATCCTGATGATGGGAGAGATGTACACTCCCGAAACGTTGATATCTAATCATCTTTTCACCTGGCTGGCTGCCCGACAAGAAAGTAAGCGTATTCGTCGCCAGGAAAGCTTCAGGTCTTATTTTAACTGAAATCTGGCGAAGCATTGTTTAAGCAGAAGTCAATAATTCCGATAATTGCTTTTCCGAGTTGACAGTAAACCATACTTTTACATTCTTTTTCTGCATGATGCTGTGTAAGTTAGATATACTATTCAAGTCTCTATAAAATATATTTACATTTCTATTTACTAACAAATTGTTTCCAAAATTGACAACTCAACAAAAAATCTGATAAAGATTCAAATTTTAATGGATATTTTATATTTAGGGTACTTCAGTCTTAGTTTGTTTACAAAATTACACCCCTGGGAGCTAGTGAAATGCATGTCTTCACCACATTTTGTGAATATGATGTAAGCGGCTGTACGTCATCTGGGAGTGTTAAAATATTTTAAATTTATATATTTGTTCAAGTTCTCTGAGCTTGGTTATCATTAGAAAGACAAGCTATGAAGAAAAAGTTGCCAGAATATCAAAATTGTTTGAAAAAATAAGAAAAACCAGAAGATACAGGCCCCAAAATTACATGATATATATGATACCAGGTTAAAATAATTTTAAAATATAGAGTTCTTTTCTATTTTTGTTACTTAATATAAAATACAGCTGTGCGTCATGGCTAAGTGGTTAAATCCGTCGCCTGTCACCAAGTTCATCTCAGCAGATCGCAAATGCTATTGTAGTAGACTAAATAGCGTTTCTCTCTGACTTACCCAGTTTCCCCGCCATTCATTGCACCAATTGCTCCATTATCTCCTTTCGTTTTATAAGTTTCTCGTCTTTCACCTCATATGAAGTATTGCACTGATCATCTCTGATCCACTTCGTTTGCTCTTCAAGAGGATTTAACTGCAGGCACTGGATTATAAATCCTGGAGGGCGTTGGTTCTCCTTTCGATAATAATAAATATACAAGGAAGAAGAATGTAACAAATACAACACATTACTAGGAGTTATAATTATTGTAGAACCCCTAAACACTGTTGCTTGTCCTTGCTTAGTACTAATTGCAATACACCACTAAAAACATCGTTTCGCGAAAATAAAACCTCTTCAGTGATAGAGGGCGTTTAGTTTCGCACGTGACTCTCAGTAAATGCTACATTTTCTCAGTTGCACCATTTGTCTTAAAGACAGGCTTGGTTTTTCTGAATGGAGTATAGAAATCTGCCTGATTAATAAGTGTGATAAACCTGATTCACTGCTAACGAAAATTATTTTAAAAGACCAAAAAAAAAAAAAAAAAAAAAAAAAAAAAAAAAAAAAAAAAAAAAACTTAAAACTTTATAAACTGGGACGAAATTTAAATATTCCATAAAATGTCTAGATTCTCACTAAATATTATAAAAAGTGAACTTTTCGTCCGGTGTATTAAAAATAATTGTAAAAATGATTTATAGATGTTTTTCGAGAATCCGCTTTACAGCTAAAGCTAACATTGTTTGGAAACAAGGATAAGTAACCGGTTTTATGCTGACAGCTTTGTTAACTGTCACAAGTTCTTATTAACAATTCATAAGCTGGGAAATTGCACGATTACGTTCCTCAGATCCCGCATCCATCATCAATTTTCGTCAAAATTAATTACAGTAAAATTTAGGGAACGCTGAATAAGCTGCTGCCCCCCCCCCTCTTTCTTTCTCTATATCAAGGACCAATTAAAGTTGCGCGAGTCTGCTGAGAGAGACAAACACACACCTTTAATCTTTATTTACCTAAAGCAAGAGTTGTATTAGTAATTTTTCCTTCCCATCTTTAACTTTTTATAAAACCACTCTACTAGATTTTTACGCTGCCTTTTCCCAGTGATTGTCTAAATGATGCGCAAACGGCGCCCATATTTTTTTCATCTAAAATGGGTAACAACTGAAGCAAGATATTTTTTACTCGTAGTTAATTTCTTTCCATATTTATAAGCCACACGTTCGGGTGCAGTATGTAACAAGATTTCTATGTTGGAAGGACAATTCTTTCTCTTCTCGTGTGAGTTTTGCGGCTATCAGTTTCTTCTAGTCACCAATTGTATCATCTTATTTTAAATAAGTCATGAGATCTCTCGTTTTCAGGTGTGGCTTAGAGTAAAATAAACACAATTTTGGAGAAGTCCAATTTTGTAACAAATAATTAATTCTATTATCAGGATTACATTTTACTTGAACTTTCTTTCCTAGTCAATCATTGCAGGTTACCTCCAGCATATCGATAAATTCTTACTTCTTTAATAAAAGGATTCCATTAATTACATAAAACTCCTTACTCCTGCACGTTTACTCATCACTAACAAGATTACAGAACACCTATCTCCTTATGAAGATTATTGATTTTCTTCTTCGATCCAAAACTTTTCATCTTGTCACATCAACCAAGATTATTGATTTTCTTTTTCTTAGCAACCGTTCATCATCTTTTATATTGTCCTTACATGGCCCACTAATACTCAGATCAGAAAACAAAACTTATTTAAACAAAAACTCCCGTTACACAACGGTTTCAAAATCCTGCCACTGTTTCTTGGAGCCCTAGACACCTCTATCTTCTAGATGCGCTGGTTGATTCGAACGATACTGAGCAGCAGGTTGGGTGGTCTCTTCAGAGACTTCCTTGTGATCTACTAGAAACTTTGAAAATGTTTCAAAATAAGATACATCGAACAGCTCTGCAACTGCTACCAGAATTTGGAGCAACAGCTTTTCTTACGGTGTTCACAACCACAGGGCCTTCTATCGACCATCATTCCAAGTCATTCTTTTTCCCATTTAATCGAAAAAAATGTGTAAACACCCACACAGTTTTTCTCTACTCACAATACTTACAAGAGTTTATTTTATTGATTCTTGCTTATACAGATAGGTACAATCTTAATTACACACACACACACACACACACACACACACACACACACACACACACACACACACACACACATACACACACATGAATAGTACAAGTATTTTAAAATGCAAACAAAAATCAATAATTATATCAGAAGTTGTTAACTTAACAAAGAATATTTATTTGAGATAAATTGTGTTTTTTATTAGATCTCCATTTTTCGTACACTGAGATTTTGTTTAACTTTTAGATTTACCAGTTTATTCAGAATGAAGAACACACGCACATGAATAGTAAAAGTATTTTAAAATATAAACAAAAAGCAATAATTATATCGGAAGTGGTTAACTTAACAAAAAAATATTTATTTGACATAAATTATGTGCTTTATTAGATCTCTATTTTTCGTACACTGAGATTTTGTTTAACTTTTAGATTTACCAGGTCATTCAGAATGAAGACTTCGGAGTCTAATGTTTAATTCAAAACATTTCATTTAACACAAAAAATCTTTGTATTAGCATTTTAACAACTGTGTTGAACCGTTTTTATAACTTGCCAATTTTCGAAAAATGTTCCATTTAAAGAGTAGTTTGAACTGGCGGTTTTTCTTGAAAATCTTCGCTGGAATTCTTGAAAGATGCTGAAGTACCAAATTAAGTATTTAACTTTATTTTTCGTTTTTGAGTTAAGCTGTTCGCGGATGGGCGCGCTCACATTTGCAGAGAGATTGGCAGACCAATAGGCAAAAGGAGAGCCTAACATATTGTCGCGAACCCGTATCTATGATCGCGTAGCTTGCATACACAAAAGGAACTGATAGGAGGGCAGTGTGAAAACCGAGAACCCGCGGACACAGATAACAGGCAGAGAGGATCTGCCGAAACAAACAAACTGAGATAAATGGAAATTTCTAGCTACTTCTGGACTGTTCGCGTTCTGGTTTATTTGCGAATCCTCTAGAAATTATCTGTGAAGTATTTAAAGAGGCGACGATTGGCCAAGAGGTAATTGTAGTTGTGAAACAGATGTTGTGAAACCAGAGACAGCTGGAAGTGTTGTTGTAACGAGAGCTAAGGATATAATCTGCTGTCACTGTTATTGTGATCGACCTTGGTAAACTGATGGTGTATGTAACGTAATGCTGCTGTAATCTATAAGAGTATTTCTACGCAAATAAAGGAGATTTTTAATTTATGCAACTCGGCCTTTTAATTCTACGAACCCACAAAGTCACTATATAATTGCTCACAGACTGAAATGATTTTTATTTGGGGAATGTCAAAATATGTATTTCTGGTTATATCTCGGCATTCAAATTTTGGCTGAAATATAGCAATTCCTCTACTTTAGGTTCATAGTAGATAAAGTAAAAACATAACCAAGAAACGTTCATCTATAAAGTCCCTTCTTTGTCTGCCATTATGTTGATATTCTTCAAACACTAACATCAATTAATTTGTTTTTTCCCTATCGTGGCCGCTGCATGATAACCAAATTGAGAATAGTCACGATAATTCAGCAAAAGTCACGTTACAGTACTATGCAGTAATATCTCCTTCCGAAGATACAAAGCCCCTGGATAAGTACGCCACCCAACCTACTGCTCAACATTTATTCGATCCACCCAGTACATCCTTTGCCTTTTGGGGGATTCTACTGTCCTTCATTCTTTAAGCGTTATTTCCACATCATTATGTTTTATATAATTTATTGTGTAATTTATATAGTTTTAGTTCATTTATGTCTTGGTTTCAAATTCTAAGCTCTTGCAGAATTTTGTCCAACTTAAACATTTCATTTCGGATGCTACTAGTTCACTTACTTTTTGATTGGCCAGACCCAAACTTGACGATTCGTATAAAAATACAGACACTGTCGTAAACTAGAAGAAAGAGAAACGCCTTTGGGTCACCCTTAGATCCTTTTAATTTTATTTCATTCTTTATTTTATTAATATTTTTTTGTTGAAGTGAGACAATTTTCATCATTTGTGGGGCTATTTTCTTGAAAGCCTAACATTTATTCTGAATGTTGTTTTATACAAAGCCTATACTACGTTTCAGGCATTTACAATCAGATACTTGTTCTATAATTTAATTTTCATTGCAGTTATTGAACTCACCGTAGACTTTCCATGGCCATTTCTTTGATTTCAGAAATTACATTTTAAATTATGAACCTTACTAGTGTGTTTGAGCTGATATACCGATTTTCGCTTTCCTGAATATGCATTAAGAATCTTCTTTAGAGTATCTGCATTGAATCATAGACGGGGAGGATGTTGACATTTTGGCTCGAATGAATTACTACTAAGAGGCAGAGAGAGCAAAACTGACTGGAACTTATGTTACAACCTGCATATAATAGGAAGCCATCCCAGTGGCAGACGAGCATCTAAATGCTGACGTCATGGTTGTCCTTATGTGGCACTTGTCAACCTACGGGGAACCCCGCTGAACAACGAATGCAATGGTTTCTGCAAGTGAATACATTAGCACCCTGCCGAGGACGTTAACGACTCCCCACCAACAGATGACTCTGTATTCTGTTATAGTGTAACAAATGGGGCATATACAGTAAGGCTGCATTAGGTTGGACCCATGATATTACCTCCAGGATATTATATTGTTAGTAGATGTTCCTTTATGTGTAGTTCCACGAACCTACTGTTAGATCATTGTTATTTTTAGATATCTACCAAATAAAAATGTCAAAAATATTATTACACAGGTCGCTTGATAAGTCTGGTAGAAAGAACTAAATTAAAAACACCAGGGTGCTGGGTATTGCATCCTGTCCTTTCACCCTAAAGGTACAATAATTGTAACCTCACAAAATTCATCAACCTCAAAACCTACACCATATCCATCCTACAAAATCCCGTATCAAATACCTTACCTGCGGTAAAACCCTAAACGGATGGGCACGAAGCAAAACCTTCTGGCTATATACAGCCAGCCAGCACCTCAGGTCATGGTCAATAATTTTTTTCCTGACATCTCACCTTATTTCTCGACATAGTCTCCATTGAGGGCTATTCACTTGGTTCAGCGCTGTTCCAGTTTGTTCATCCCGTCGGAAAAATAATCTCCGCCAAGGTCTGCAAAATACTCGTTGATTCTTCTTCATCTGATGAACATTTCTTACTAACGAGCCAAATTTCGAAGTTTGGAAACAGGAAGAAGTCACTTGGGGCTAAGCTTGGTGAATAAGGTAGATGAGGAACCAATTCATGGCCGAACCATTGCGATTGCTGATGTGTGTGATGGTGCATTATCCTGGTGAAAGAGCACCTTTTTGCGTTTCAATCTCGGTCTCTTTACAGTCATCTCATGTTGCAAACGATCCAACAACGATGCATAATAGGCTCCAGTTATGTTCTGCCTTTTACCAAAAATTCTATCGAGACTATTCCTTGAGAATCCCAAAAAACAGTGACCATCAGCTTACCAGCTGACAAAATGGTCCTTGCCTTATTTAGGTGCACTTTCACCAGCCTCTGTGCATTGTTTTGACAGGTCACAAATCGGCGCAAAAAGTCTTGCGGATTGCGATTAAACATCGCCATACACTCAGTGTTCTTCAGGATGCGTCTTTGGTCGGCGGTAAGCAATCGCGGCACCCATCTTGCACACAGCTTTTTCATTGCCAATTTTTCATTCAGGATATTGCGCACTCGCTCAGTTGAGATGACTACAGCCTGAGCAATCCCACAAATCCTGATTTGGTGATCTTGCATAACCAGATCATGCATTTTTTCAATGGTGTCCTGTGTGATGACCTCAATTGGGCGACCAGAGCGTAATTCATCTTCGGCGCTTCTACGACCACGTTTCAATTCATTGATCCAAAAGTACATGGCCTTCAATGTTGGTGCAGAGTCGGCGTGAACTTCATCCAATTCAGTTTTGACTTGTGCGTCAGTCCAGTCCTTCAAATGAAAATGTTTAATAACAGCACGAAATTCTGTTTTTCCCATTTTCAATTGCAGATATCACACTGACCAGTTCATATGGCTGTCAACAATGAACTGTATATTGTAGCACATTTAAATTGTCTGTACAATCTTTTGATTAATGAAGCTTACCACCCACTAAGTTGCAACAAAAAATTTCCATCCCTTCGTGGAAATTTGCCAGACCTATAAAACGACCCTCATAGGGCAGGAAAATTGCTTTTATTTTCTCTATCCCTTACTTATTACACAAAAGTAAGTAGAGGAAGCATTATATTCTTCACTAAAATTCCCGTTTTGAAGTTCTATGAAATCTTTTTAGAGAAAGGTGAGAAGATTGCATTTTAATTTTGTCTGCCTCTTATGGTTTACTGCTATGCCAGAGGACTTCAGAAGTTATTCCAAGAAAATTCAAGGTTCAAGCTAAGCGCGGGTGAATTAGATATTTTGAAAATATTTTACAATAGCCCTATTTCTCACCTAAACAATACTTCTTACAGTTTCTTCTTACAGTTTAAGTTAATGTCCTGACGGCAAGTTGGCCAAGTTAGCTAAATGGGTAAGAGTGATTGGACGGAAACCAGGAGATCCGTGGTTCAAATCCCGACGGTTGAACTTTTCAGTTTGACTCTATCTATCCAAAACCTTAACCTATATACGGCTAGTGTGAAGGAACTATTAATTTCCATCAGTTAACTTAAATAATAAAAGTTAAATGAAGCCTGGGACTCAAGTACTTACAATAGTAAGTCGCCACAAACGGTGTATATCGAATACCAGAGCCCCTAGTGGTTTACCGGAGAAATATATGAGCCAATTGGAGAATTTGTCATGAGGGCACGTTGGCCATGGTAGCTCAATGGGTAAGAGCGACTGGACGGAAATCAGGAGATCTGTTGTTCAAATCCCGGCCATGTCATTAAATTTTCAATTTGTCTCTTTCCAAAACCTTAGCCTATACACGGCTACTGTGAAGGAACGATTAATTTACATCTCTTACAGTTATTAATTCAACTATATTTTGATTAATACTGTCATTGTAATTTTATTAACATGAATTGGTGCTCGTCCGAAAGCATTTACATTACATTGAAGCCTGGGCATTCTATATTATGTTAACTGTTAACTTTCTCGAAGAAGTACCTTCTGTATACTTCCGCTTTCATTTTTATTCCAAGCGGAAGATAATTTTCTGCGCAACTGGATGATTGGTATAGCGGACGAATCGGAATGAAAAGAAAAACGGCGAAACATTCAATTTCACAGCATAATGTAATCATGAAGAAAAATAATAGTAAATTTCTACACTTGTATATTCATATCTTTACGCATCTCATACACATTTTCCACATATGGATTGCTTCTTTCCCCACAGCGCCCACAAAGATTTCGTGGTACCATTCTCCATTCTTCTGTGCTCAGTTGAGCATCATTTTACCGATTTCATTTATCATCGGATATGACTTAACGCTGGAGGATGTAAATGAAAACAAAATTGAATCCCCCGTCTTACTTTAATCCGGTTCACCCACTATTGTAGCGGTATTTATTTTTGCCAGTTTGCAGCACTGATTAAGCAACCGCCATAACAATAAGTAGGATTATGGATGTAAGAAAGTCTGTAATTTTTACTGTACAAGTTTCTGGAGAAATTTTGAGCAGATTCTGAAAAATAAATCCAAGTCGCCCGCCAATCCAAATATCTGCACTTCCCTTGTATTTCATTTTTATAATAAAAAAAAATCTCTTACACATATCGTATTCTAATCAAAACTTCAAGAGATTTTTTAGAAAATCTACAAATTTCGAAACATATTTCGTGTAAGGGTTTTCTTTAAAATCTTGTGTTTAACCCACTTTTCGTTTTCTAACTACGCTCTGCAACACACTTAGATATTTAAAAAGTTATTTTCTGTATTCACAAAACCTCAAAACTGTTTTTTCAGTAAAATCTTGTATCGAATTTTTGGGTTGAATGCCTGTCTTCTCTGCCAACCGACTATATGGTAGAGAAAGTAAAACATTTATTTTATAAATAATTTACTTTATATTTATACTTTTTGTTTTATTTCTTTGTTGGTTGGCAGCGGTTCTTTAGGATATTATGAATTACAGGAGGTTCATATTACCATCAGCAATGGTAAGGCCATCAGACGAGCTTAATGGCTTTGTGGGATGCTTCCTAAGTGGTTGAGGTACACACATTTTGGTCGCCTCTGCAGCTTCAAGGATGTTAATGACCTCTGTTATGTACAGATTTATAGCTAGATGGTTCTGGAGATACCTGTATCTGCTATTTGGACCTGCATTTAAACATCGACAATCGATCAGAACATTTCAGGAATGAGTTATGTTGGATGATGGACCTTGTAAGGCTACATATTAGCGTCTACGTAATACGTCAAAGTGATTTGTTTGGACCAGTTTAATTTTAGTAAATAACACAGGTGTGGAGAATACAAATGACCAGAGAGAGAACTTCTCTTCTTGAGGACTATGAAAAGAGGATCTGTGTCAGCGGCAGGGTGGTCCGTACTAGGAAGCAATAGACCGTGCAACCCAAGCATGTAGGTTTTGTCTTCACAGCAGAACACCGCTTAAACCAACTAAATAAGACAGTTTGAGCACACACGTACTCACGCAAGTATAAGCATTAATTCTGTGGAGGTAATTCACTGCTTTATTCCACAAAAAGTAAGGCAATCTAAAAACAACACAATTTATGTTATTAATGATGCCCTAATTCAATATCTCCTGTTAAGATTTGAATGGATTTGTAGTGTCTCTTAATCATAATGCTATCGTTATCGCTTTGTTGCTAACAATTTCAACAAGCAAAGAACAAGAAACATTTGGGGATTAAATTTGTAACTTGCTAAAGTTTCCGGGTTCGACTTACACGATGTTCCTCGCTGAATTCTGAAATCATATATGATGACTAACGAATAATATCCGGACGTCAAGTTTCGTTACACGTATTTTTTCATTCTTTCTGAAAATTTTACCCACTTCCTCACGTCTTTGTTCGTTTCTATATCAGCATGCACTTTTTTCAGTTGCTGCTAAATGTATGTGGATTGCAACCTTCCAGCATTGAAATATTTTACAACTAGTGGGAGTTTGTATCTCATAGTTAATTTTGAACAATCACAGAATGCACAATAGCAGCTTGTTTCGATTGGCATTCGTACACCTTTGAAAATACCTAGAATAGCATTTGACCTAGAATAGGATTTGTGCAGCGGGTATGAGGCATCGGTCGTTACTTATTGGATTAACTGTAATGTGAATTTACTATTTATTACATATTAACGAAAATAAATGTAGTTTGCAGAAAAATTTATAATGGTAAAATTCTAATAAATAAGAAGTCTATTGAACTAGTTAATATTTAAATTAATATATTGTTCTAGAAACTACAAATTGTTTTGTACAGTTTTGGATTAAATTTAGATTGGCACAAAAAACTATGCTTACAAATTACTCATCTCCAAAATGATTTGGAAGCTATTAAATTTCCGGTTGTGTATATCCACAAAAAGTCAAAATAAATATTTTTCTGGTGTTTTAAATAGGAGAAATGTCGCATTGTTATTTAAGTAGAAGTTATAGTTAGGATATCTGCTTTATTGAAGGAAAAAAAAAACATTAATATTTAAGTGTATATGTGTAATAAAAGTTCTGACACCATAGAGTATGGGATGAGAATACAAATAAAAACATATGCGATAGTAAGACAGTATCACACACTTCAGTGTTACAGAAGAAAGAAAATTAGAAGCCAGATTTTACACTAAGATGGGGTAGAAAGGTTATGTTACAAAACAGTTATTTAAAAATATGCCAGTGTGTGCCTGCGTGCACGCGAGCACATTTGTCGCTCTTGAACACTATAACAGGAACAAAATCTCTGATAAACACAAAATTTGGTATTTAAGTACAGAATATCTAAGGATAAATGAGGATAAATAAAAATAAAATGTACAGCCCGCGAATAACCAGTGAAGTCCTCTTTCTTTCTGAATTATTTTTATATATTTGGTAAACCGTATGAGATAGATAAAATCTATCACAAAAGAAAGTTTGCTCCCATTATATCGCCCTATTCATGCCAAATATGTTTTATGACGTTAAGTATTTCCAATATATTTTTTGTTATTGGTTTTACATTCAAATACGAGATCTTACACATTTTACTTTACCTAATACATATTTACAATAAGAAAAGAAAGTATTGCATGCCACCAAAAATTCAATACCGAAATTTGATCGGAAATGCGCATTTTGTGGACTCCTAAAACAAAACAAAAATTTGAATAAAGTTAGGTTTGTATCTGTGAGCATTATAACTCAAAAATAAACAGTCCGGTAAACTTGCATTTTAGTTCATATATTCTAAATATGCTACATGAAGATTCTAATGACTCCAAACTACCTTTCACGAAATTATGGATTTTCATCAAGGAATGATTTTGATATTAATGCAGTATGTTTAAAGTATTATTTGAGAAGGAAAATGTAAATAATAGAATTTACTGTGAAGTTTGTGACACTATCGTTTTCAGAGGTGTACATTGTTTTTGGTTTTGATTTTTCAATACTTTTTTCTTTTTTATTAATGCGATGTAGTAGTACCGCCTAATATTATGGAAAATGTTTGCAATTTCAAGGCCAACTAATAGCAATTAGCTTATACAATATCTGTTCGGTTTCCTTTATTCTTTTTGTAGCTTATATGAAATGTGCAGGAAGCTATTTCTGCAAAGTTTTATCTTTAGTTGAAGCAGATAGATAAATAAGCTTTCGTAATACTAGTGTGCGGAATCTGTATGTAAATAAACGATAGCAGGTAGAGAATCTCACGTGAATGTAACATCAGATTTTTATCTGAGTAATTGTCATTATTACAAGATCGATTTGTACACCATCACACTGTATGCAATTATTTACTGTAGAAAGCTTCAGAACGTTTACAGAAACTTACAAAATCGGACTACACTCTATCCCACGTCACGTTGAGAAAAATCAGCACAGAATCCTTGCTATAACCACGAAGCCATTTTGATTTCCGCTCTAACTTGTTTAATTACAACTTGCCCATAGCGTAGGCGGACCAGTTTCTGTACTAACCAGTTAATCATTCTTCTGGTTTACATCCCAGAATTTCTTCAACAAAGCACACCTCTCGCCAAAAGGAATCTTCTGCAAATTAATCACTTCCTATCATATCAGTCCTTTTCCAGCAGTGGACATTGTACATAACTTAACTTTTAAACATCCTACAGGTGGTAGCGTAATACTTATTGAAAAAGAGTTTCGGAAAACTTATAGAATTAATGGAGAAACATTACCTGAAGATATAAAGAGATATATTATTAATCATAAAAGTGGCCAATCTCTTATTAAATATATCTTGGACACATTTTATTAAATAGTTTTTAAAAATCATTTTTTTTCCTAATATATTCTAAGATTCTGAATATTTTGAAAATATTTATTGAAACGTGCATTAAAATACCACCACATTCTTCTAAACACGGTTATTTATTTAATGAACGAATGTTTATTTTCTAATTACTTTTGGGATATAGTCATTGTTCCAGGCAACGCTAATGAACTCTCTACCTTAGTTATGGGCCATAAAACTTGAAATTGTAACCATTTGTGAAATATGGACTAAAGATTTCTTGGGAAAAGGTTTCAGTTCCCTAAGTATAGTTTTAGAAAGCTAAACAAGTATTCCAGAAACTTTACTTCTGTGCAATTTGCAGTATCTTCTTGTTGCAAGAAGTTATTTTGGGTGGCTCAGTTGGTCAGGTACTTTTCCAAACCCGGTCGCAGAGTTAAGTCCAACACATACCGAGCATGCTTAAAAACGGAACCCCAAAAATGAGTTAAGTTATCGGCATATAAAAGAACTGCAGGACAAAATTCCGGCATAGCGGCAGCGTTGAAATTATACTTGCAATTGACAGCATCGTTATCAAACAAAATATTTATTTATTTTCTTGCATAGGTTCATAGTTAATACAACTTTGTATCTTTGTGAGAGAAAATATGTGTAACCTGGTTCTACAAACATACCACGAATCACTCCCTCAAATACCATTTGAAATTTCTCTGCCACTGCTTATAGTAATTAAAGGAAGGATTGTGTTTCAATGAAGTTTCAATGTTGAGGTTTCACTTGAAAAAATGTTTTGAAATAGGTCCACGTGTGGTCTATGTGAGTGAGTGAGTGAGTGAGTGTGTGAGTGAGTGAGAACATTACCCAAAAATGAAGTGTCCCATAAGAAGTACCAAATAAACGTGATGTCAAGTATTATTCCAAAACCTTTAGGAAGTATCGGAGGTCTCACAAAAGTAGCATAAATTGTTATTAGTTATTACTAATCATTGTTGATAAGACCCGCATTTCTTCAGCATTGTTGTAGAACTTCAGTTAAGGGGGTTCGGAATCCCCTATCTCGACAATGTTAAATTCTGTTATATTTAGGATCCGTTATCTCAGCAACAAATCAACCTAGAGGGATGAAAGGCCGCGCCGTGGCTCAGTGGTTAGACAGCTTGGCTCTCACCAAGGCGGCCCGGGTTCGATCCCAAGTAACCGCAAAGTGAGATTTGTTGTGGACAACACGGCGCTGGGGCGGGTTTTCTCCGGGACCTCCGGTTTCCACCACCATCTCATTCCACCTGTGCTCCATATTCATTTCATGTATCATCAGTGTCACCGCCTGCGGTGCCGTATGTGGTAAAAGCGGGCGTTAAACACTACACACTCCTAGAGGGATGAAACTTTTACCAGAAATTGTGTATTGTTTCCTTATAATTTATACAGAAGGAATTTGGACTAACATGAAAAATTTATATATTATAATTTTTAATATGTTTCAAAATATTGTCGGGCCCAAATGACCTTGTTGTCGACGGGCCCTAAAACACTACACACTCACTCACTCAAAATATTGAAATTAAAAAATTAGGTTTATTTTTTTTTCAGAAAATAATTACTGCAAATAAATTTTATTCTGTCTAATGTTGGGTATACATGTAGAAAACATGTGGTAAAAATTGTAGCTTGCTATACTTTGTTCTTGTTCTTCTTCTTTTTTTTGTAATTTACGTTCTCCAACGTTAAGTCATATCGGACGATGAATGAAATTGGTGAAAGGATGCTCAAATGAGTCCAGGGTCCATGGAGCTTAGAGCTACCCGACATTTGTCTCTCAGGATATGGAAAACCCCCGGAGAAAACCTTATCCAGGTAACTCACCCTGACCGAGATTCGAAATCATAGCTTGGTATCTGTTACAGAAGCTGAGATAATAGGTCAGATATTTGAAGAAATTTGATTTTCCAGAAATTCCGTTTAAAGTTGGTAATAGATTTTGTAACAGTATTTTTGTGTTCGTGGGAATTGTAAATATATATAAAAATGTATGTAGTTGTGTGATTGGCCGAAGTAGTAGTGGTGTGACGTGGTGGGACGTGGTGTGATGACGTGTCAGTGAATCGGCCAATCACAAAATAAGGTGGGAATTGCTATGGGGACAAGAAAATCAATAATCTAGAAAAAGTGAGAATCTTGTGTCTTGCTGGAGAACGAGGAAAGATGTTACGATGATTGTAATTGTAAAGGAAAATTAATAAGATTCAAAAAGTGTTATTCAATATTTATAATAGATAAGAGTGAATCATAGTTCATATTATATAATTAAATAATATATTACAAAATTGGACTCATCTAAATTTTATTTTCACCAAAAATCCGCATCCACACCTGAGAAAAGATCTCACGACTCTCAGTAGATTAAAACTCGACTTGGATGTTACAAAAAGTTGGCTTGCTTCTTATTAGTTGAAGATGAACGAAAATATAATCCCGTTACAAATGGCGCAGCAACGTGTGGGGCTCGAATAGGATAAAGAAGAGGAGATTAAAGCATCGTGCAGCTCCGTGGGAATTTAAAAGGAAAGAAGAAAGAAGAGAGAAGAAAGAAGAAAACGAGAACTGGTTTAAGTGAGTGAAATTAAAAAAAAAAATAATAATAATAGTAGTAGTAGTAGTAGATTTATGTTGCTAAGAAATCAGAAAATAGTTAAAAAGATGGCGAGTAGAAAAGAAATAATAGTGGAAGGAGAAGTTACTGATAGTGTAGGAATGAATAGGGAGGATGCAAGATTAAGCATAGATAATGAGTCAATGTTGGAAAGAATAACAAGAATGTTAAGTAATTTAGATTCTAAAATAGAACAAAATGCAAAGAATTTAGATTTTAGAATGAGAGATGTAAAATCAGAAATAGGAGATGTTAAATCTGAAATGAGTAATTTAGATTCTAAAATAGAACAAAATGCAAAGAATTTAGATTTTAGAATGAGAGATGTAAAATCAGAAATAAGTAATTTAGATTCTAGAATGAAAGATGTAAAATCAGAAATGAGTAATTTAGATTCTAAAATAGAACAAAATGTAAACGATTTAACTAAGAAAATGAATGATTTAGATGTAGGAGTAAGACAGGAACTAGCACAAAATGTGAGTAACTTAGAAATTAATTTATTACAGAAGCTAAAACAGGAATTAAAATCTGAAATTTCACAGGAGATTAGAGAAGGGAGAAAAGAGTGTAGGGATAATATGGAAAGGCTCATGCAGATTATAGAGATTAATAAGGATGAGAATAGAAAGGAAGTCAATGAGTTGAGAGAGATAATTCAGGAAACTAGGTTAGGTCAGGACATTGTGAAACAAGAAATAAGAATGGAATTAAACAAAGAGTTAGAAACATTTAGGATACAACAGGCAGAAATAACACAAAAACAAAGAGAAGAATTAGGAGATAAAGTAGAACAAAGAATCAATGTAATTTGTTCTGAAATGCAATTACAACATGATGAAAGTAAGATACACCAAGAGGAAATAAAGTTACAAATTGATGAGATAAGTAAAGTAAAAGAAGAAGTAATTTTGCAAATTAAAGAGGTAAAAGAACATTTTGAAAAAGAAAAGGATAACTTAGGAAAATTGACACAAGTTGTAATTGCATTACAGGCTAGAAAAGTAAATAACGGGAAAGAAATGTCTAGAATTACAAATATAAACGATTGTGACTTACCAGGTGAATTAAGCAATCATCAGAAGTCTAGTGATTTAGTAAGTGAATGTAGTGATTTTGTGAGTCCAGATAATGATATTAATTATCACAGAAACACACAGAACATGTCCTCACACACACAACTCCACAGTCTAGGTCAAAATGAATGTGTACATTATTCACTAAATGATATTAGTCCACCAAGTTTTGATGAGGAATCAGGTGATAATCCAAAAGTATTTCTTAGGGAATTGGAAGAATATTTCCGTATTAAGAGAATTCCCAATGAATTTCGGATGGTAATAGTAAAACGCTGTTTGAAGAAAAATGCTCTTGAGTGGTTAAGGTTAACTTTGGCTTCACATGAAACATACAGTACTTTCAGAAATCTGTTTATAAATAGATTTTGGGGACCTGAGAGACAAAGAAGAATAAAAGTTGAGTTAGCAACGGGTAGGTTTGAGTTTAAAAAAGGGATTTCTATGACTGAATATTTCTTAAAATTAGCAAACAAAAGTAAGTTGATCAATCCCGAAATTTCTGAGACAGAAATTGTCAACATGCTAATACGTCATTATCCACCACATATCAGAAATCATTTAATTGTGGCTAAGCCTATCGATTTCTCTGATATGATTGAATTATTATCCGAATTTGAAGCACATAACCTCATTAATGATACTACATCCTGTGATGGTAACTATAATAACGTCCATATTGAGCGAGGAAGAAATCGACAGGAATCACAACCTACAAATAATAGGAATAATAGGACGAGTTTAAATTGGGGCGGGGCACCCGTGAGAAATCAAAGATTTGAAGGAAGAGGTTATGATCCTAGACGAACTTATGAATCTGTAATTCCCGGAACAGGAAGTGGAGTTCAAAATAATGTGCAAAGGAATTATCATAACAATCAGTCGACGAGAATTGGAAGAAATGATCAAATAAACCATGTAAGATTTTATCGAGGAAATAATCAGCGAATAAGTAATTTTAATAGGGGTAGAGGTACTAGTTTATTTAGTGCAAATCAAAGAGATTTTAGGGGTGTGAGATTTGAAAGAAGTAATCAAAATGAAAGAGTCGAAAATACACAAAGCACGGAGAATGATGCGAATATAAACGATAGCACCAACCTAACCAACAATGAAAGTATTAATTAAGGGCCGAATAGGTGAATGGAATTTCAATTTCATTGCATTGGTAATACCACATTTGGCAAGAGATGTAATTGTGGGTAATGATTTATTATATGAATGGCAAAGTGTATTGAATTTCGAAATGCATGAAATGAAGGTTAAGACAGAAAATGATTTATTAGTAATAAAATTATTGGAAGAAGATGGAAGAAAATAAGAGAACAGGGATAATATAAATAATGAAAGGTTTTTTTTGTGGAAGATATACTTTTGCAAGAAAATGGTAATATTGAATATGATGAAAATGAAAATTGTGGGAAGAATTTAATTATTGATGGATTGCAAAATAATGTAACTGACCTTGAAAAGCATTGTTGCCAATTATATACAATACAAGATACGAACGGCGGAAGCCAAGTGGAGGAAGAAATAGAATTCCAGAGAATATTACAAGTAAAGTTAGAAAACACATACAATTTAGACCAAGCGAGAAAAGAACAGTTGAAATTGTGTATATTAAAGAATAGAAAAGCCTTTAGTTCAAAACCTGGACTGTGTAACAAATACACACACATTTAAAGTGAATGATACTGATCCCTATACACATAAAAGCCTTGACAGTAATTGAAACAATATTGAATATATACTATGTGTGTGTTAAATAATAATAAAAATAAAACATTGTTAAACATCAATATATTGTTGTATTTTAATTAATGTTAATTTATTGTTGTTAAATGTTCATTTATTATATTTCATCCAATGTATGTATATTATTGTATTTTATGTATGTTGTATTGGTGTTGTGTAATATTGGTGTAAACGAAATTGTTAATTGGGGCTGTTCTTCGAAATATATGGAAACAGATTGTTAATTCCTTTATTTGGTTATTTTCCATATATTTCGAAGAGGGGCATTTGTAACAGTATTTTTGTGTTCGTGGGAATTGTAAATATATATAAAAATGTATGTAGTTGTGTGATTGGCCGAAGTAGTAGTGGTGTGACGTGGTGGGACGTGGTGTGATGACGTGTCAGTGAATCGGCCAATCACAAAATAAGGTGGGAATTGCTATGGGGACAAGAAAATCAATAATCTAGAAAAAGTGAGAATCTTGTGTCTTGCTGGAGAACGAGGAAAGATGTTACGATGATTGTAATTGTAAAGGAAAATTAATAAGATTCAAAAAGTGTTATTCAATATTTATAATAGATAAGAGTGAATCATAGTTCATATTATATAATTAAATAATATATTACAAAATTGGACTCATCTAAATTTTATTTTCACTAAAAATCCGCATCCACACCTGAGAAAAGATCTCACGACTCTCAGTAGATTAAAACTCGACTTGGATCTTATAAAAAGTTGGCTTGCTTCTTATTAGTTGAAGATGAACGAAAATATAATCCCGTTACAATTTCATCATGCCGTAGTGTATCCTGGGCCATATGATGGGTTATCTGGATCTTCCTCTTCTTCAAACATGGCCATAGCATTTTATACATACAACAGATCCACAAATAAGTCTTTTTAGCAGAGAAACATTCACTATTATGTTTAGAAAGTCATGCATTTCTTTATAAAGCTCAAAGCATGACTGTATTTTCTTTTTCGAAGAACTAATGAAATATCATGTTTAGTTTAGTACCTGTTGGTGATTGGCATATATTGTTTAAAATTACAGTTTTAGACTTGCCAACATTCTTCTTTTTCTTGAAAATACCTTTTGATCTTTTCATAATAGTTGATTTTACCAAAAAGAGAACACTAATAGGAATATATATCCTACAAAAAATATTAAATATGTATAATTCATTAAAAACATAGGAGAAGCGTATAAACAATAAGCATCAAAGAGAAATGAAAACAGGTTAGACAACAGCATAGATTGAGAATAAAAACTATCCCACCCATCACAAAAAATCCCATTTCGATAGGTCTACAGCTGTCAAAAGTTACACACTTTTATCCACTTTTGACAGAAGCAATACAGTAAGCCAGGCGTATTTAAAGTTATTTCTAAATCATTATACTAATATGTATCATATACCATTTTAATCGTAGAAAAATGCGGATGTGATACCAAAATACAAAATATGACAATTTTTGGCCATTCCGAACCCCCTTAAACAATGTCGAAATGTCAAATGTCAAAAGTTTACATACAAAAACATAACAACCTCAATGGATAATAGACACGTTTACTGGAACATCTTTGCCAAAAGTGCTCAAATGTGGCATCTGTTAGTGATCACGTTTTCTTTCCGAATGGGGACGTGATTTAATACCCTCTGAAGCTGTCTTCAGGCTCGAAATGTTCTAAGGAGATATATTAATTACTCCTGTAAAGGTATTCCTACCTCTGGTGGCACGAGGGAGAAAAAAATGAGAGACTATGTTTTCATCTCATGTCGCGTATGCCAAAAAAGGAAGGCTTCCAGTTTATCAGCCTTAATAACTGTCTACAGGCGCCTATAACTTTTTGTCTCGGACATAGTGACGATGTTTTAACGTGTTTGTAATAAGAATATTAAGGAGGCTTTGTATCAACATTTACCGGGGAAACTAAAAGGGGCGTAAATCAAGGCTTGAGTGTTCAAGAAAGGCACAAATTACAGGAGAGACTTCAAATTGCTTGCTATATTTGGTTCAGGCATGGTGCGACCTGTATCTACCTACCTTATATCCAGGGACAGCAGGTTGTCTAATGGCCAAGAGGTGACTGGTACTGGTATATGAAGTAGGAACCTGCAGCCCATGTGCCTGTTCGCTGGTGCAGATCGGCTGAAAAGAACATGCAATGTTTCTACAGGTTAACAATGGCTGTATGAACATACATTGATCGTTCACATTATTGCAAATGCAGTCCTAAACAAATGAAGTGTATTTTCGTTCTCTATCGCAGTACAAACGGTATGCCCTTTACTTTCAAAGTTCAGTGTTGACTTTCGTAATATCAGTATAGGCAAGTAGCAATTAACCAAAAATAAGTGAACTTAAAACGAAGTATAGTACCTACTTATTTCGTACTTATAGTTTTGTTACATTCAGGTATACAGAACTAAAACGTTTGTGGTAGTTACTATTATGCGTTTCAAATGGGAAGAGTTGTGGAGTCCAGCTAATCACATGCCGTATCACACTTAGCGTTGCCAGCTTGTTACCCCATTCCTTTTATATTTGCTTCTCTCTCGCACACTCATACAACATGCACGTCTGCTTGGCGCAGACGTAAGGGTAAGCAAATTATATTTTGAACATTTTTACAATGATGCAGTTGCCAAAATCAAAACTGGAAAAAGCATTTTCGCAAATTATGTATATTTTAAAATACTATAACTATAATTATAATTTACGAATTACCTGTTTTTCTAATCCGATGGAACTGCCAGTGGCTCATTCATATCGCTGTCAATGTCACTTCCGTTAAGAGACAATTCGTCATTGTCACTGTCTTCATCGTCTGAGTCTTGCAAATTTATGATTATAGGTTCCAAAATCTCGTCACGTGCTATTTCTTTCTTAAAACCGTCTTCTTGAAGGTTTTCTGCATGCCTCACCCAGTTTTCCCAGTCCTGTTGTGTTACCTTGTCAATTTCTTCGTGAGCAAGTCGTTTAACGTCCGTCATTTTAAAAGTATTATTTCTGTTTGCAATCACACTTTTTATTTGAGCCCGCACCAACTTAATTGGATTATATTGGCAGTGGTAAGGTGGGAGGCGTATTACTTCGTGTCCCGTTTCAATTACAATTTGATCCAGCTGATACACTTTTTCCGTGTTTTTAAACGGAAGTACTCTTTGTAATAACTCATTTTTAGTTTCTAATTCCGAAAAAAAATTGAAGAACGTGTACACCTTAAAAATAATACTTCGAGCCTGACTTCGCAATACCTGCCTTTTTGACTCACCACTAAATTCACCGCAAGAAGCCATTGCACTATTTAACTCTTACTCTACTGTTGTGTAAAGAACAACTGAATGATATTGATCTGAACTCTCCAGAGTAAACAAACCCTGCTTATCCAGCATTTATTCATAAACATAAGCATACAGCATTCCACAGTCTAACAGGAAATGAAGTGTTTGCTCTTTCTCGATTTTAACACCTTGACTTATTCACAGTAATTGTTTTATCTTTCATGTCAGTAGTTTAAATTTCAGTTCTGAGTAATTAAAATTATACGTACATACATACACAACAACCACTTTGAACTCTCTAGAGTAAATAGAGATTACGAACCTTTCATAAACAAAGATATGTGACCAGACACGTTCTGCCAGGGCAGCAGAAAGTTAATTGTTTCCTCTCGCTCGAATTGGCTTATTCTAAGTAATTCTTTTATCACGTCATGTCAAACATTTACGTTTAAATTCTGATTAATTACAAATATACGTACATACATACCAACCAATAATGATATTCATACAGTGCTTACGTCGCGATTTGTTATAATACACGTAATAGTGGTTTATTTATTTGTATTAGAAAAACTATTTGAGCTAAAAATATGGGGTCTCCATGGTTATGTTAGATGCATTATTCTCTACCTTCCACGTGGATCAGTTTTGGCAAAATCTGAATTTTTGTCTTAGCGCGAATAATATTTCATACAGATTGATTAGGCTGGAGCTCGTCACACACCACTTAGGGTGAATGCAATACAACACCGCAGGACTACCATTGGTTGCTCGCCTAGTAGCGCTCAAGGACAAACACCTTCCCATTTGAAACACATAATAGTACACTGTTCAATTATATAATTTCCGAATCACTTCCCTAAAGCACTTCAATGTTTAACAAGTAGTGTTCAGTGATTTGGGTAAAGGTTCTTGGAGTGGTAATTTACCTGGCCTTTTATTCCCCTCTCGTCGTCATCTGTGATGTAAGGGTAACAAGTTCAGACCCGGTAGAGGGCGATGGATTATCTGTTTACAGTACATAAATTTACTTTAATCTCATTAAATCGTTTATCAGCTCCTCACACAATCCAACTGTAAGAAATGATTTAGAGAATTACAACCATAATGCTGACTTAGCAAATAATCACACAAAGAGCAAAATCCAGCGGGTGTGAAACCAAGTGTTTGTTACAACTGCGATATCATTTCACATACTAAGGTGTCTACATGAGGCACTTTACATACTTTTTTTTTCGGAGGGGATTCGGCACTGCGACCAGTACCTTATGCCCCAAATGGGGTATCTCCGGGAGGAAGGATGAGGCGAGAGGAGACAGAGGTAGGCCGTCCCAAGGAGCCACTACAGTGCAGAGGGCAGCGTCCTTACATTTTACTTAGATGGCAACTTTCTTCGGCAGGCCAGGACAACGGACATTCCCCCGTACTGTGCTTCGGAGACGGTCCCAGGAGCCCGTTAGGAGACCGGCAACCGACCTACAGGAGGAGGAAGAGGTTCACTCAAAGCATATTATACTGCCATGCACCGCCGAGACTCCCGCCGACACTTCTACCCTGAAAGAAACCACTAGATGAACTTTTAAGGGTATTTCTTATCCTTCGCTCCCCCATCTACCTCATCAAGGAAAGAAGTTCCTTGCCAATTGTTTTTCATAATAAAATTATTTCAAATCATCTTTTACAGAGAAAATCAACAGATTTAATTTTTAAAACTAATTATACATCATCGTGATCGTTTTGAATCTGTGTTCTTACAGAACAGGAAAAGGCGTTAAGTTTTCAGTTATCAAGATGTAAATGGGGTTATTATTTTGTACTACACTAAAATTTGTGCTGTTTACATCATGACGTGCCACTTGTTTTCCGCTCACTTCCTCTTAAAGACACCTCATTTGCTAACTTAATAACTAAAGACAAAATACAAGAGTGGGGCGCTTTGTCCCTCTTGAACACTCGAAGGAGTAGACCGAGGGACGTAACGTTGTTAAACTAGAATTAAAAATGTCTTTGTTAGTGCTTCCCTTAAGCAATTCTGAAATTAAAATCAAAACTCTCTTAATAAATACAATTTATTAAATTTATAACAAAGTAAATCCAAGCAATTGCTTGTACTATAACAGCTTCATAAATCATTAGAATTTGACCAAATATAAAATTAGAACTTTTCTAAGTTTTACAGCTCTAAATGGATGCTTAATGTGTACATATCTTACACAGCAAACTGTTAAAGATTGCAGCTCCTATTACTGAACACATATAGGAAACGTGTGCACTTCGTTATCCATTGCTTACTAATGTTCAGATGTCCAATGAAAGTCCCCGTACGGGAGGGGATCCTCCCCTTCAGCTGCTGTGGTGCGAGAGCTGCGGAACCCTAGCACTCGTGGTATCTCTGACGTTACCAAGAGGAAACTCGGGCCAAACATTCGAGGCCCTCCCAAATGGAAGTTTTTCGGATTGAGTTGGTCTCGAGGAGGCAGTGTGCTCCCGATACCCACGGGGGATCGGGTACCTCCGGCCAGGCATGGCCGCCCGGAGGGGTCAGAGGGTTGCCTAAAATATCCCGAATACTAACTAACCTGCAGAGCTAGTAGAAGGTGTGCTAGATCACCCGCGGTCCCACCGAGGTTTTTCGGTAGTCTTCCCTGCGGGGTTGACGCGCGTAAGTGGCGTATCCACTTCCACCCGTCTTGACGTTGTCGGAGGGGAGGGGGGTAGACTCAAGGTATTGCCCTAAAGAAAGCGCCCTGGAGTTTTCCATCGCTACCGGATTTATAGACGCTGGAGTCTACGGACTTTCGGGTAGACCTCACTCTGAACGTCAATGAAAGTAAAATCAGATGAGTGTTAAATGGTTAAAGGCAATGAATGCATAGTAATTTATAGCTAAGTCGTAGTTTACACTAACTAAAACACCATATTGTTAAAATAAGGATAAAAACGGAGTGATAATAAATGATGCGACCACCCAGATTTTAAAACAAAACCTCATGCATTTTCCATGATTACAAGCAATATTGAACTCTAGATTCCAAACGCCCTAGGTAACTCGGAAAGACACAGAATAATAGATTGGGTGGCCTAGTTATGCAAGGGTATTGTCCTCAGGAGTGAACATTGTTGTACAGTTGCATCAGTAACATTCCAAATCGTGGTATGTGATCAACACTTTGTAGTTGAGTGACACGATACAGAAACAACAAGTTAGTTGATAGGTTGTTAATGTTTAAAGACTGTCGCAGTAATTGTAGACAACCACTAGCACTTTATAGAACAACCAGAATCTTCTGGAAGTTTTCTTTCCTTGGACCTATAGAATGTTTTGTGGAGCATTCCAGCGACTATAAGCTAGCGCGTTGGAGAACATTAACTGAGTGTGTTTCTGGTGCAACACAAATTCTGTTTTACAAGTGAATTTCTGACGACAGTTGTGACGTATACGCGTGTTGTTTCTGAGACAGATTAGAGTCATCTTGTGTTAAATACCCCAGCAAGTTTATACTTGAAGAAAAAGTCTCTTTGTGTCTATTTCATTACATGGCTACATCACGAACACAAGTGAAGTGACAGTGACAATCGGACAAAAAACAATACAAACTCCATGTCGATTCGGATATCAACATTGATGCAATCGATACAATGTTTTCATATTTCTAAATAGATTAATGTGTTTGTTTGCTCAAGCACAGAACATATATGACTGATATAACTGACAGGGCGTAACTAATAGAAATAGCGTAACTAATACACAAAAACAGAAAGAATAAGGTAATTTTAGTTAATTTTGAAAGTTTTTTTAGAAATTTAAAACTTCAAACAGGCTTTTACTTTGAATAGATAGAGTCAAGCTGAAAATGTCATGGCCGGCATTTGATCCACGGATCTCCTGGTTTCCGTCCAGTCGCTCTTACCCATTGAGCTACAATGTCTAACGTGCCGTCCTGACATTAAATTCACCAACTGACTCATATATTTTCCCGGAAAACCACTAGAGGTTCTCGTATCCGAGATAAACTGTTTGTGGCGACATACTATTGTAAGTTCTTGAGTCCCGGGCTTCATCATTTAACTCTACTATGTAAATTAATTGGTGGAAATTAATTATTTCTTCAAACTAGCCGCATATAGGCTAAGGGTTTTGAATAGATAGTCTCCTGGTTCCGTCCGTGGTTCACATCCCGGCCATAGCACCGAATTTTTTAGGTTGCCTCTATCTATTCAAAACCTTAGCCTATATACGGCTAGTGTGAAGAAATTATAAAGTTCCAGGCGTTTATTTGATTTAGCAAGTGTTTCAGAATCTTCCATTTTCTGAAAAAGAGCTTTCAGAAAAGCTATTTGACATTTTTTCTACATATTTCAAATGTTATACAATATGGAAGCTGTTAAGATAAAACACCTTACCGTGATAAAAGTACAGAAGAAGAAAATAAGATATCTTCATAGCATTAATGTTTTTCTAAACATTCCCTATTTTGCATTCTAATTTGAAAGGTAGCATGGTCACTGTATTGCTTATAATGAGTTTGGGGTAGTTATGCATCTAAGTCGAGTTCACATTACAAATAAGTAACCATGGTATAAGTTAAGAAATACTATTTCTATAAGATATTTTTAGGGATTAGCAGGTATAGAAATATTTAAAATAAAAGCCAGAACAAAATGACATGAAACTGAACTGTTATAGATTTTAGACAGTGAAGTTATATGCTACAAATGTTTCCATCACTCATAAACGCCGTTGACGATTGCAGATAACACTCACTATGTTTACCTGCTCATCAGTCGCTCATTGTAGTTATTGTTTACATACTTTGTATTGGCATAATGGTTTGTGGTAGATAAAGTTGTAATATTTAAGAATTGCTATGCTGTGATTAGAATTAAAGATATTAAAAAAATTAATACAACATATTCACTTATAATCAATATATTCCCGTGAGATGACCACAATTAATAATAATAATAATAATAATAATAATAATAATAATAATAATAATAATAATAATAATAATAATAATAATAATAATAATAATAATAATAATAATAATAATAATAATAATAATAATAATAATAATAATAATAATAATAATAATAATAATAATAATAATAATAATAATAATAATAATAATAATAATAATAATAATAATAATAATAATAATAATAATAATAATAATAATAATAATAATAATAATAATAATAATAATAATAATAATAATAATAATAATAATAATAATAATAATAATAATAATAATAATAATAATAATAATAATAATAATAATAATAATAATAATAATAATAATAATAATAATAATAATAATAATAATAATAATAATAATAATAATAATAATAATAATAATAATAATAATAATAATAATAATAATAATAATAATAATAATAATAATAATAATAATAATAAAAATAATAATAATAATAATAATAATAATAATAATAATAATAATAATAATAATAATAATAATAATAATAATAATAATAATAATAATAATAATAATAATAATAATAATAATAATAATAATAATAAACAAGAGTACTCAGCATTAGTGGTAAGAAGCAACAATACGACCATGGAAGTTAACTTTGTTTTAGGATTGGCAACAATAATACACAAAATGATTTACCTATAAATCTTGTACAAATACTTCCTCTTTAATAATTTAGCACCTAAACTCTATACGATTAATTAAATGTAAGCCTATTGACTAATAGATGGCACATAAATCAATATATTGATCCTAACTAAATGAAGTAAAGTTTGCTAATATATCAGAAATTACTTATTCATAATTCATATTACAGATCAAAACAAAATATTCATTCATTAAGTCTGTAACGTCATCTGGGAAGCACTAATTACCGAATGCAATTAAAAACGTGTATGGACTATAGAAGTATTAATATTTATAAATTATGATTCATTAGATTTTACTAAGTTTATTAATGTTCACTACAACCTATTTTAAAGTCCTCAGACACTGCCCATAGTTCAGGCTTATATTAAATGTTCCATTGTCGCCCAAAAGTTGTCGAGTGGTAACTTCGCTTTTACTTTTAGGAGGAAAAATCGTAATATTGTTTGATAGCATGACGTGGAAAGCAATGAGTTAATTCGCCACAGCAGTTTCTCAGAGCATTCACGAGAAAATTGTGGCAAAAAGACACATGATGTGTTACGCTGACAGATGTTACACGACGGTAAATTACGGCTAGACCTCATACGTTTTTCGACGGAAAATTACGGCAAATTTAGATTACTACGTAATTAAGAAGTTACGGTATTAAAAAGTGTCAGTTCCGAAATTACCGCGCTGAAGCATCCGGCTGTAGTAAAGTCACGGGCATTAAGAAAGTGCTACTTTCATCCAAATTTATGATCGGGGTTCTAAACTGTGAAAGAAGGAAAAAAAAAAGCGTTCGAGTTACGGCTGGGAAGAAGCGGAAGTAACTAATAAAAACGTTGAAAAGTTCTACGAAAAGGTCGCCGGAATGTAGCGTGTTTCTTGAAAATATGGAAAATTTAATTAAGTGTAGAAATAGAAGCATCGCTAACATTTGAGTAACCTGAAGCCCCCTTATGTATATCCTAGAGCTGTTCCTCAACCCCACATCACCGAGTCGTTCCTTTACTGGAACACTGGAGTCCTTGTTTCACATCAGACTATCATGAAATGAGTTAATGGCAGACAGAGAATGGACCACTGGGTTCAATATTATCTCCAGCAACATAACGTATAATCCAAAAACGACAGAAGAGAGAGGTGAACCAATCTACCTCTATGTTGAATCATGCGTTAATAAATCTAACAGAAACTTCGATATTCTTGCATATAGAACATCACAAACAGAAACATAGCATAGAATCATTCATCTAACACACTGACAGTCTTCACATAGAATTTCTATTCCGAACACTCCAAAATGGTTCTCGACTGGTGCACAAGTATTGAATGGTCAAATATATCTGAAACTTGGTGCTAATGTCACGATTGAATTGTTAATCAGGAATATTGGATCTAGTAGGTTAAACAAAGAACGTCCTCCTTCCAGAGCGAGTAGCTGTCTTAAAGTTTGTCAGAGTAAATGTGTTTGAGAGTAATTAAACTCCACGATACAAAGGTTCCTCAAAAAGTGTTATGATTTGTTTTGGAGACACAATTGTTTACAGTGAAACCTCATGGTTGCATTCTGCCCATTGAAGTTATCAGGAGTGTAGATACCATCACCGAGCAGTATGCTTTCATGGTAGACAATTATTTTGGAGCTGAAAAGGCAGTCTAAAATGTTCAGCATTACAATGTTGGCCAATAGTTGAAATATCACCACATTGTCAGCGAATTGATTGAAAATTACTTAGAACAAAGATTGATAGATCAATTGGGATTCCATCTACTGATGCCAGTTCCTTTATGAGATGGATACCAGTAGGAGGAAACTTTGGATACCAGTTGCAGAAGATGACATTTTAAAACTGTAGGAAACAGTCTTTCGTAGTTTGTTATACCAATTAAAGCTGTAGTAGAAACGTAGATTTTATTTATATTGTTGGTGTATAAGTAAAGTAGAAGAGACTGTTTTAGATTAGATGAATAGATTTGTAAGGTTACCGGAATCCAGTAATCTGTAGGTTTAGTTAGCTCGTTAAGGTAGAAAGTAGATTATATCTGCCAAATTTGTAAACTGTTTTGTCTAATTTGATTTAAAGGTTAATAAAGTTAAAAATGAAGTTTGTATAATAAGTCCTGGTATAGATTCCAGAAACCGGGCTAATAGATATGCCGATTTTACTTTATTTTATTTTTTATCTTTTTAATCTTAGTTTTTAAAAGTAAATCCATGTGTCCATTGTAATTCTCTGAAGCGAACTGGAAGTATTAAACTCATCACTTACGAGGGTCCCTATTTATATTTTGAGCTTTGGCAACCCTGAGTGCTGTAGGTGCCACCTGACGTTTCCAATGGAAAGTTTGATATTTTTTTAACATAATGTACTTCAGATATTTTGTCAATAGAGCGTCATTTGTTCTGTTTACATTACCTTGAAAATTGTGTCTCAACAAAAACATGGATTTAACTCGTGAAAATGTTCGTGCAATGATTTATTACGACTTTCGACAAGGATTTTTAGGATAAGAGTGCATCGATCAACTAACTTCCACATTTGGCGAGAAAGCTCCATCCGTTGCCACTGTGAAACGCTGGTATAACGAATTTAATCGTGACTGCCGTTCGCTCAGTGAAGTTCGTAAAGGTCTCTAAAATCAGTTGTGCCAGAAAACATTGAGGCAACCCTAGGCATTAGTTCCACCAGAATATATAAAATATTGCGTGATTATTTAGACGTGGAAAACGTTTGCTCTCGTTGGATCCCACATAATATGACGCAATCTCAAAAAGATGCTTGTGTCGATTGGTGTACAAAAATGCTCAAAAATACAATGCCGGTGCCTCCAAAGACGTATATAAGATTGTAACAGTTAAGAATCAGTATCTATGCGTATGAGCCGGAACGTAAAGAGCAGTTCACTGTATGGATGTTTCAAGATAAAACAAATCCAACAAAAGTTGCTCGCAGTCAAAGTACTTCGAAGCAAATGGTTGCCTGCTTTTTCAGCAAAACTGGCCTTGTGACAACAGTACCTTTAGAGGAACGTAAAACGGTCAATACCGAATGGTACAGAACCATTTGTTTGCCGGAAGTCTTCAGTGAAGTAAGGAAAACCAACAACAGTAGGATCGTTCTTCAAGACAATGTGAAAGCACACACATCTCGTCTAACAACAGAGCATCTGAAGGCTCAAAAAATAGAATTGATGGGTCATGCGTCATACTGTCCTGATTTGACACCCAATTATTATTATTTTTTTCGAACATTAAGAATAAATTTCGTGGACAACGATTTTTGTCGTCAGCAGAAGCCGTTGAAGCCTTCAAAAACCATGTTTTAGAGGTGTCTCAAGAAGACTGGAATAAATACTTTGACAGATGGTTCAAACGGATGCAAACTTGTGTTGATCATAAAGGAGAGTATTTTGAAAAAGAATAAAGCAGTTTTCAATCAGAAATTACTTTGTTTTTATTATTGGTTCAAAATACAGATGGTGCCCCTTGTATTTGTCGTTCTTCAAGTTTATGTAACGTTTTCGGGGATGCTTAGCCATCTTCAGCCGTGGTCATAAATAAGTGATAAGCGCGGACGCAATACCGCAGAATATCACGCCTATTATTAATACTAAAACATATTTAATCACAAGAAATCTAACTGCACGGAAAGCTTAAGAAAAACCCCAAGTTAGAAAAGCCGAAAACTCAGGTAAACGGGAAACCATAGATCTTCGCACACAAAGAAAAAATTGTTTAACGGCTCAGCTAAAATCCTTAAGTACTGCAATGAATGCCTGTGATGGCAAGCAAGAAACAGCAGTCACAAGGGTTAAACTTAAAAGCATATTATATGATACAGTTGGAAGGCGTTTTCTCAAAAGCAACTAACAAGAAACAGAAACTTACGGTGAAGTGAGACGTAACTAATAATAAAGACGGAGTTGTCATAGAACTAGGTGGACCCAGAAATGTCTCCCAGTTTGGGAGATAGATGCAATGAACACATGGTAATAGACTACGCGGAGAGCAGATCTTATGTGTTAATGGAAACCCAATGTTTATTTGCAAGTATGCAAAAGGCGGATGCTGCGTTCATAGCTATACAGTGTGGTCAATTAAATATAATTAATAATATGAACGAGTAGGGGTCGGTAGTATAAAATGTTAAGAGGACAACAATTGTGAGACTTAAACAGGTTCTAACAATAATCCAATTACCTAAATTTGCACCCTACGCTTATTACACAGTCTAAAATCCTTTTACTACGAACAACAATCCCACCTCTACTTCCATTTCACTGTCAGAAAATTATAATGAACTTATCATCACTTTCAATACTACCTCTCTAAAGGCTAAAATAGATATGTTTTCATTTACTGCCTTTTCAAACCGTAGATATGTCACTCTCTTTAGTGCGACTTACTCATACGGAAGAAAAAAAAATAGACCGTAAACATTTTCAAGATTTTACAGAGACAGCGTAAAAAATTTATGGCGGAAAGGCCACGAGTCTTGTTAGGACAGATTAGCATAGGAACGGGATTATTTTATGGCTCGTGCCATTTGAAGCGCAGAAAATAATAAAACTGTACCGTATAAAATAACACGGATTCACCATTTCCTTAGCAACTGCATACACATTTTTCGTGGCACGAGGTTACAAATGGAAATGCTTCTCCATCTCAGTTCCTTGGGAATTAAGAAGACCGAATGCACCGAGCTATATTTTTAAGATAAAAGTAGAGGTACATATTATGGAGGTATTTCCTGCACTAAGTCCTCTGTGCTTCTATCATGATCCTTAGGAGAAATGGACGGAGGGTTAAGTACGATCAAATGACTACGCAACCATGGACGTGATCCTTAATGTTATCATTTCTTGCGCGGCTCAAGCCCACCCACAGTCCCTGACGATCCCTACTATCCCTGAAAGGTAGCCTGTCCAAAAGCACCCAAAATGAACCTAGTTGAACACTCTCGACTGACATCACGAAGGAAGCTTAACAAACTACACAACTACCGCCTAACCGCAACTCTCCGAAATACCATCACCTGGTCCTTCAACTCTAAAAATAGTATTGGGGAAAATTATGGAAAATGAGAAACATGAAGAGTACTGTTCCAATATTTGCCTAAGGACGCGGGATATCAGGAAAACCCCAATGTTAAAGTGGATGGATGCCAGGAATTGAACCCTGGTTCTCCAGAATGCAAGCTTCACACTTTACCACAGAATGGTCTTTCTCATTATTGAATGTTTAAGAATGACAAAGTCAATTCGAAGTGACCAATAGTGGGAAGCTCCGAATTAATTTATTCATCCAGGATTCTGTAACGTTTTCTCGCCAGTTCGTCACCAGGAGGAGATTAGTAATATCCCTCTATCCTAATAGTTTCCCTCTCCACATTATCTTCAGTAATTTAGAGTTTTCTTCGTTTGTGTCTCTAATGTTTTCCCTCTACTGTTGGTATGTCTTGATTTTGGAGGAAGTTGACACAGATTAACACAGAAACAGCTGTCCCTCAGGCAGATCTTCAACTTGCAGTTTCTTCTGCCACGCTGGGCCTTTATAAACTTAGTTATCCAGACCGCTTCCACGTTCTATAACGCACCATTTCAAACTAACACCTTACAACGAACTATGGAAGTCTCTTGAAATATTAGAGTGACGATAAGCTGCATCAATCTTTAAGTTTAATGATTGAACCAACAACACTGCATTACTTCTTGCTAACTAAAATGCAAGAACTGAGATTTTCCAGGCCAAAAGAGACTCTTTTAATAAGTATAAATTAAAAGTAACATACTAAGGATTATGTTTAGTAATACTAAATCTGCATACGCAACCATGATGACATACACAATTAATATTCGAGAAGTAAAGTTTCGGACCAGAATCGTTACAGGACTAAGTTAGTGGTACTACCCCGGCATTTTTCAGTAAAGAAGACTGGGGAAAGCCTGGAATAAACTTTCCAAGGGTCCATCGAGTTCAAACCCATACCAGACAGATGGCTTTTAAGGGTGCTTAAAGGCGACAACCCCATGTCAGTAGATTGTCATGTAAACAAACATACTGCACGAAATACCGGCACACCGGCGGCGCTGACACAATTCTGGCAATCGACAGCAACAACGAAGTCGGCTATCGGTCTAAAGATTAATGGGAATCGCATAAGCATATATAATGTCCGCAACATGAGTCCAAATGTTTTGTGTAGTTGTAGAGAACATTCATAGCTGAAGTTTGCTCAGAAATGTATCGCTGTGTGTATAAACACACGTGTACACAACTACAAACCACTTGAGTCTACAGTGACTTAAACTGTCCCACTTTGGTTATTGGTCTGACCTACCTCCCATCACACTTGTGTTAACACGGCTCATAGAAAACAATTGAAGTGGGAGGGAAGACCCCTCCTGCGTTTGTCTTCACATCTTCATTTAATTTGTTCTCGACCGGTTTGTAGGATAGGATTAGCTATCTGCTGTCATTCTTAAAACAGATCATTTTACGTGGCAGAACTTGTTGGTATGTGTATTGTTGGTGTTGCTGGCATGATGACCAGGGCTTGAGGGAGACATTCGGGATTGTGCAACCAGGGAAATAGTACATTTCTATCCTATGGTACATTGTATTAAAATGCTCTATGGATTGCTTCTTAACACCACGAGAAAAATTTGCATTCACTTTGTGGCGTTCTCTATGGCATCGTTCTCAACGAAAATCAAGAGTTATCATAACGCCGTCAAAGTTATGCACAGACCTAATGCAATACGTCACTCTCAATGACAAATGGAAACAGTGACATCCGCAGGAGAGCTTGAAACAGCTAAGTGGAGGCTTGCAAACTACCATCAATGCTAAGAATGCATATCGGTTGTACACAACCATAAAATGAGCCAGTTAAATAAAGTTAAACTTACAAAACATACAATTTATTATTACAGTAATTTCTGCGATTTAATTTCTGGTCTGTTATCTTACACAGAAGGCAGCTGATCTATAGGTAGCAACGAAATATCTATGTGAGGTGACAGAATAATCACGTGATGTAAATTCCTCCTTAATGGGCTATAGTTTATCATAAACTTGAAAGCTTGAACCTTGCAAACCTTTAAGTCTAGATTTAATTCAATGTTTATCTTTCTATTTACGTAATTCAATGCCAATGATTCAATTACAACACATACTAAGTAACTTTTATGTTTTCCTTTTACTTATGCTTAAGGGGAGTCATAAAGGCCTCATATATCAAATTTTGCCTTTTTCAATTTTTTGCATATTATGAAAATATAATCCATCCTGATTAAGTTGACATATGTTTTATTACAATAGACCTATATTTAATATTTTAAATTGATATATATAACTGTAACTCTTTAATTTTTTAAAATCCTGGCAAGGTTTTATAGAACAAAGTATAACTCTAGAACTATTTGGTCTAGAAGACTGCGGCGTGTCTTATATTTTAGGAGAAATTCTGATTCCTATGTTGGCTAGTCTGGAATTCAATATAACATCAGAGTTTTTTGGTTAGAATTTGTTTAATAATATAAACAAGTAGTAATATCTTGGATATTTGTATATTTTTATATTGTGCTCAGCTTTTTTGTGTTGTTTTCACAATGACAAAACGTAAAGGCTTGTTTAAAAAGTGAAAAAACAAAGGCAATCAACATTATAGAACATATTCTGTGGTAGGATGTAACTGCACAACAATGTGAAGATTTAGTGTTGAACAATCCTGTTGAGAATGTTGAAACTCCACCCAGTACTTCTAAAAGGAAACTACACAACACAGAAAAGAATTATAGTAACATTAATAAAGATGAAACTAATATAAATATATTAATTAATATTAATATGTTAAGTTCAGCTTTTAGTGACTTTGTCAGTTGTAATATTTGTGGGGGGGAGTGAATCTGCATGAAAATGTTTCTCAAAGAAATGGCATAGTAAATAACCTAACAGTAAAGTGCACAAATTGTGAGAGCGTGAACTATTTTTACACATCAGAAAAAATGAAAAAAAAACAGCCTTTTTAAAATAACTTGAGGTTATTGTATGGACTTAGATGTATTGGAAAGGGAATTTCAGCTGGCGAGGTACTTTGTGGTATGTTAAATTTCCCCAACCCACCAACTAACGTTATTCGCTACACATCAGTAGTGGGAACAAGTGTGAAAAATATAGCTGAAAACTCAATGAAGGCTGCTATAAGTGAATCTATAGTAGAAAATGATAATACTGACTTAGCTATACCTTTTGATGGACGCTGGCAAAAAAGAGTCTTTCAGTAAAAAAAATCATTGCATCTATTCTAGTTTTACTTCAAGATCAATTTTCTCAAAACTACATTTTTCAATCTAAAAAACCCCGTTTTCTCATAAACCAATAGTAATATCTCAATACAAATTGTATGACATATTCTAAATTCCACGGTGATGTTTTGGATCCTCATAGAGTCAATTTCTTCAAGTGGATTATTTTTAAACAATAAAAAGTTCAGTTTTTTAACGAAAAAATTAGAACTTAGGTAAAAAAATTATAAAATATGTACTATTTTAGATTCCTATACAAATGACGATCAGTATATTTAGGAAGGACTAATACATACACTGAAAATTTTTGGATTTCTATACCCAATAGATCCTGAGAAAACCGGGCATTAATATTCCCATTTTAACATTATTAATATAGGACTTTACAACTCCCCTTAACTTTCATTATGAATGGGCCCTAAAAGCGGAGTACCCGATACTTTAAGACAGTAGCGGCCACTCACCTTGCTACTGAAGATGACCTCACTACATTGCATTGTGGTGAGAAGATACGCTGAAGCCTCTGTAGCCAACAAAAGTCGACGAAGAGTCTTTAACCAGTGATGGAACGATAATAATATTTCTCGGCACTTGATACACAATACGGACACTGATTTTTAAGCACAGATATTCGACACTCACTTTATAAAGTTGATAGTTTGTTCATAAAATTACTTTCTTCTGTGTATAAACGCATGAAATCAATTTCGATTTTAGATGTCGTGACATCATGTTCTGATTGCGAATGGCTAACTCTTAAATTGTATTTTCAATAGAAGTTCTGTAAAAACTTCACTCGATGTATGAATATGTCTCTTTAATTAATTTATGGAAATTAATCATTTCTTCACACTAGCCGCATATAGGTGTTTTTTTTCCTTTTTTTTTTATTTTGATAGATTGAGTCAAAATGAAAAAATCGATGCCACGGCCGGGATTTGAAACACGGATCACCTGGTTTCCGTCCAGTCGCTCTAACCCATGGAACTACCATCGCCAACTTGCCGTCATGACATTAAACTCTCCAACTGACTCATAAATTTCTCCAGTAGACCACTAGGGGCTCCCGCATCCGATGTGCACCGTTTTGTGGTGACTTACCATCGTTAGTACTTGAGTACTAGGCTTCATCATTTTTAACTCTATTATTTTAGTTAATTGATGGAAATTAATTATTTCTTCACATTAGCTAAAGTTTTAGCTATTTTTTAATAGATTGAGTCGACATGAAAAATTCAATGCCACGGCCGGGATTTGAACTACGGATCTCCTGGTTTCCGTCCAGTGCTCTAACTCATTGAGCTACCATGGCCAACTTAGCCTATATACGGCTAGTGTGAAGAAATGATTAATTTCAATCAATTAACTAAAATAATAGAGTTAAAACTGATGAAACCTGGGACTCAAGTACTTACGATAGTAAGTCACCACAAAACGTGTATCTAGGATGCGAAAGCCCTTAATGGTCTACTGGGGAAATTTATGAGTCAGTTGGAGAGTTTAATGTCATGACGGCAAGTTGACCATGGTAGCTCAATGAGTTAGAGCACTGTGCGGAAACCAGGATATCTGTGGTTCAAATCCCGGCCGTGGCATTGAATTTTTCATGTCGACTCAATCTATTAAAAAATGTCACTTTACATTTGTTGTATTGCGCAAAGTTTCACTTAGTGAAAATTAATTCTACATATTTCACACCTTACTGAGTTTTTACTAATAATGTTTACTTCAAAATTGTTCTATCGTTCACTTTTGTTTTATTTAGTATTATTGTTGAACAATGGTAAAACAAAATATTTATGCCGTATTCTGTGCTGTAAGATACATCTTATGACCTTAAGTTTCACTTATGAAACATAAAGATATATAATAAAAGAATAAATATATCCTTACGGTGAATTGCTTCATGTCTTAAGCCCTGAAGTGTTTCTGCTAGTCACAGAATGTAGTCACTCGGACAGACAAATGTAATGGATCTGATTGAGTCACCAAGCCAAGCTATTGCTAAAATACGAATTAATACTTTTCTAAATCTACTTCATACACAACTACGTTTTATTCAAGTAAAGGGTCTTTAAACAAGAGTGTCCTATCTTTGAACTTAAATGATGCACGTTATAGAGGTTTGAAGCAGTTAGATGGGATGCAAAATGGGAAAACTGTAGCCGTCGACGGTGTTCTAAAAGCACTACGTTGTAGCGATCAACTTGTAGCTGGATTTTATTTCCGGATGTAGGTGGATACTGAAGAACTCCTCACCTTTGGCGTCGATCCTGTAGAAATCTAGTAGTTTCCCCGGCAGCTCTGGATCTGCAAATCAATTCAATAGCTCTGGAGTGATAAGATCTTCTCTCGGGCATAGTATCCGAGCAGAGAAATTATTGGTTCTACTTATGAATAATTAATAAGTCATACTTGGATTCCAAAGTAGAATATTTAATTCTGCATAAACATTTCTTTACGTGCTTTCACACAATTTTAAGTATTATAAAAAGCTAGTCCTGTTTCTAACGGCGAATGATGCAACGATTAACTATTTCTTAATAGCGCAGACGCTACTGATGCATCTTTGATGCATCACACAAATGCATTCACACGGGAACTTTTCTGCAAACTTGCAGAGCATCACAAAACACACCTTGCCTCGACGATGATCTTATGCAGAAGAAAGATCTTTTAGATATATATCAACTTCCTCTCATACGAGGTTGTCATGGTTACCTATCTTACATTATTTTCTTATTTTATTATAAATTTCAATTTCTTTGAGTATTCTTCTTAACAAAACATGAAATATCTTCTACAGGTTTATTTAATTTTTTATTTTGGAACATAAGGCCATTATCTGTAGAAGAGAACATCAGTTAAGTGACCACCGCGACTTCGTTGGGTTGCGCGTATACGGTTGACCCAATTTTCAATTACAGAAGAACGTAAATTATGTCCAACTTCACGAATAACACGCTTGATGTTATTTATAAGATCATTTACTCTTTCTGACTTATTGGCATAAACTCGAGAAGTAATGCAACGGCGTTAAATCACATGATCTCGGGGGCCAGTTAACATCACCACCACGGGAAATGACAAAACCTCTGAACTTCTCCTTCAATAGATCGACTATTTCGAGAGCAGTATGACGTGGCGCCATCTTGCTGGAACCAGTTCTTTCTGAGATCCGTACCATCCAATTGAGGCCAAGAATAGTCCCTTGTAAAAGCCCGGTATCACGCAATACACGGAAGGTTTGACGAACAGATGATCCATTTTGATAAGAAAAATTTTCACAATTTCTACGCGTTGCTGAATGCTGCAACGTTCCATGGCTATTTTTCCACAACTGCAACCACCAGAAAAAAAAAAATGACTGCTTTAACTCCATAACAACGGCAGCTATCGCATGCTATTAAAAATAGGACACTCTTGTTGAATGATCCTTTACATAAACCCCCTCCCCATTGTTTAGATGTTTGTTATTTAGACACAGCAATCTGTAGAAAGTTGTATTCATTAACAGGAAAGCAGTCAAGGTCTATCAAGATCTATAGCAACTCTTTTACTACATGTGTGAGGCAATAACCTGAAGTTTTGACACCTTTTATTCTTTATCTACCATAAAGTTAAACGGCACAAATTTCAATGGTGGAAAACTTAAAAATTTAGAAGTATTAAGAAGTATCAACTATTTATTTCAAATATTAGACAAATTTTAATATGGGAGTAGAACCTCTGGCATTAAGATAACTCGATAGATCCGTCCCTTTCAGCTGCCGAACATTCGAGCCACTCCCTGATTGTGAGTTGTTAGGATTGGGTTGGACTCGAGGGGGCAGTGGTTGCCGATACCCGTGGGAGATCGGGTACGTCTCCGGACGGGGTTGAGGGAAGCCATTAATATTCCCGCGTACTAGCCAGCATAGCTAGTAGAATGTGTGCTAGATCACCAGGCGGCCCACCGACGTCATATCGGTAGCCTTCCCACTTTGGTGTTGGCGCGCGTAAGTGGCTTATCCACTTCCATCCCGTCTTGAGTCCTTGGACCAGATGAAGGGGCTTGTTAGTAACCCAGGTCTTGTCCTATGGAAAGCCCCACGGAGGACGCCGGGCGCCCTTTGGGACAGCTCGGATACTCCCTGGTTGTAAGAGGCCCGGGTCTTGGTCCCACGGGTCCAGGACTGATGGGAGTAGAAGCTCTGAACTCAACTCGTCACGTAGGGGAGGGGAGCCGTCCCCTTCAGCTGCTGTGGTGCAGGCGCTGCGGACCCTTAGCACTCGTGGTACCTCTGATGTTACCTAGAGGAACCTCGGGTCTTACATTCGAGCCCCTCCGGAATGGGAGTTGTTCGGACTGGGTTGGACTCGAGGGTGCAGTGTGTTCCCGTTACCCGCGGGAGATCGGGTACATCCGGCAAGGCTTCGGCCACTCGGAGGGGTCAGAGGGTTGCCTAAAAAGTCCCGGGCCTGCAGAGCTAGTAGAAGGTGTGCTAGATCACCAGGCGGCCCCACCGAGTTTATTCGGTAGTCTTCCCTGCGGGGTTGACGCGCGTAAGTGGCGTATCTACTTCCACCCGTCTTGACGTTGTTTTAGATGGGGGTGGGGGGTTAGACTCAAGGTATTGCCCCAAGGAAAGAGCCCCGGTGTTTGCCATCGCTCCCGGGCTGATAGAGGCCGGAGTCTTCGGATTTTCGGGTAGACCTCGCTGCAACCCCGAGTATCGATAGTATCAAGACATCGAAGAAATGAAAGTCTATTCTTAACATAAGCATTCCAGAACAACGGATATCCTATAATGTTGAAACGCTCTTTGGTTACTGTTATTACCAGAGCCCGGGACTGTAAGCACAATCAAATGGTGAAATAAGCAAGCATCTACGCACGAAAAATGAAATAAATAAGCACCAAAAATAAGCAAATAAAAACTGAATTTTAATCAGCAATATATTGTTAGAATTCTTACCTTATATAAGCTGGTTAAAGTTAAAGGCTTTAATCGAGTTAAAACTGACTGAGGAAGTAAAGACAAATTTGGAAGGATTTAAATTTTTTTTTAACTCTAATCGGCGAAAACACTTTCTTTACGCTAGGGACTAGAAGAGCCACGGAGCCTATACCCTATTTTCAGATCAACCATGCCGATCCGACTCAAACTCCAGCTGTATCGGGCGATCATTCCGCCTATGATTCTGTACGGCTGTGAGATCTGGGGAACAGTGGCAAATACCACTTTCCTCAGGCTCCAGACGCTGCAGAACAAGGCACTCCGCATCATTTACGATACAGGCTGGAGATTCCCTGCTCATATCCTACATGAGCACTCCCAGATCCCGTACATTGCCGATGTCATTCTCGAGAGGGCACGATCAATGTACGACAAAATCCAAATTCACCCCAACCCTTTAATGAACTCCCTGGGAAGATATGACCCGAGAGATCAAAGACGCTTGCCGTCCTTCAGACAGCCGAGAGACGTCTTGGGACCACTTGGTTAACCCAAGGAAAACCCCAGATGTCTCTGGGACCAATTTTTACGCCTGATGGATCAAGCGCTACACAACCCGTAGCCAAAACGGAGCAAAAAAATTAAATCGTGTCTCCCCAAACGGGGGAACGATTAAGTGCAGCTGCCCACGAGATCTAACTCAAAAGGGGCAACCCATTCCAAATTCAAAATACTTTCAAACACCCCAGCAGAACATGGAACCAAATTCTAGCTCATTTCGCAGGTTAAGCTGCAAAGCGGCTAGGTACTGCGGCATAAGACACCCGGACGGGGAAAAAGAAAAATAGCCCCGCCCGACTCGGACTACCTCTGGACCTCTGGATCCACGGCTGCTGTTCCAGCGACATAATGTAAACCGTGAGCAAGACACATTAGGTAAACTAACTTAAGATAAAGGTCTTTTAATCGAGCTTCTGCTTTAACAATATATGGAGCAGCATCACTCATAAATAGCAATACATAACATTGTCATTCCATGCCCCTTCTGACCACAAGATAGCTAACGAGTATTTGAAAAATTTTGCAATAGTGGAATGATTTACTCGGTTAAATACTTGACCGTATATTAAGAAGATATGATCTCCTATGTGCTTTCATAGCACCGACTACAGCACTACATACACACTGTCGGGCTCCTTATGCGGTTTCATCAATAGAAATCCATATTTTATTTTTGGTTCATTAGCTGATCCCGAAGATGACAAATAACCTCTTGAACATACTGTTGCAAATAGTTTTTCGCAATATACAGGGTGTATATGAATGAATATCGGGGTTTTAACTATTTATAATATTTATTACATTCCACTTACAGTTATAAATGATATGTCAAATGTAAAAGAAACTCAAACAGTTTTACCAAGACCTTATAAATGTTCATTGCGACTACCCTTTGTCACACAGCACACATCAAGTCTATAACCGAGTTCCTCCCAAACGTTGATAAGTGTGTATTTAGTTAATTGTAGCAACAGCTGCTTCAATCCGGTTTCTTAAGTCAGGGAGGTGAGCTGGCAGCGGAGGCAAGTACTCACGATCCTTGATGATGACCCAAAAGTAAAAATCACATGGCATTAGGTCAGGAGAACCTGGAGGCCATGCATCGCAAGCCCTGTCATTGGGGCCTATCCAGCGCTCGGTTACAGTGACGTTCAGCCAATCGCGTACTTCGTTATGCCAGTGACGTGGCGCATCATCTTGCTGGAAAATGAAGTTCTCTGGCGCATTTTCTTCCAACTGAAGGAAGAGCCATTGTTCTAGTGTATCAAGGTAAGAAGTGCCAGTTAAAGTAGGCTCACCAAAATAGAAAGGCCCATAAACTTTTCGCCGGTATATGGCACAAAAAAACATTCACTTTAGGGGAATTTCGTTGCATTTGTACCATCTCGTGAGGATTTTCTGAGCCCCAGATGCGCACATTATAAGTGTTAACATGTGCACTAAGATGAAAGGTCCATTCATCACTGAAGACAACACGATCCATAAAATCGTCATCGTCATGAAACAACATGTCGTTTACGAAGTTGGCACGTAATCCGTGATCTGTTGGCTTTAGAGCCTGTAATAGCTGTAAACGGTAAGGACGTAACCGTAAGCGTTTTCTTACAACTTTCCAAACAGTCGACACAGGAACTTGTAATTTACGACTAGCCTTCCGGACTGATTTCTTTGGTCGTCCTATGCTCTTCCCTTTAGAAGGGACACCGGTATCTTCAAACTGATTATACCTTCTACGAATGTTATTATCACTAGGTGAATCACAACTGAACTTAATGCGGAACGCAGGTCGCACAGTAACTGCAGATTCGGTCTTTGCAAGCTGCAAAGCACAAAATGCTTTCTGTTTACTAGTCGAGATTTTTGCTACTAGCGCTGTCTAGCGGATTGGGGCAGAAACATTGTACGCACATGCGCACTGGTGCCAACAAAGAAAACTGAGTTGTGTTTTCATTTGACATGTCATTTATAACAGTAAATTTAATGTAATAAATATAATAAAGAGTGAAAACCCCGATATTAATTTATATACACCCTGTAGATTCGTCCGACATCCCTCTGCGTATTTTTCGAAAACTTTCCGAAGTTACTCTTTTTTTTTTTTTAATTTCCACAATGGAATGTAGGAGCTCACTAATGTTAAGCACAACTCTCAAAAAATGTATCCTTGAACTCGATTGCTCGCCTACAGTGCATGTAATTAGCTGCCGATTAACTTAGATTTATTCTTAACTCTCTCGTTATGTCGTGATGTGTTAATATGCTGTACAGTATCATATTTTGTTTTTGTAGACACACTTTTCTTCGCATACCAAGCAAATAAGAAAGACCCTTCCGACACTTGCAGACTCGTTTAAGTATTTGAACAAGAAGCCGATTGAGATGTTTTTTTGTTTGTTTGTTGTTTTTTTTTTTTTTTTTTGGATGGCATTTCTGAACTTACCACATGACCGATCATATGCACAAGAACAGCGTTGCTTTACTAAAGGAAGAACACTGACTGCATCAGCAAGCTGTACCCTAACAGCATAGGGAAGCGCGGGATACACCAACCACGTGTACATAATATTCGGCGGCACATCCCAAGTTTCTCTCGTAATTTCTACTATAATTTGTTCGCTGTTACAATAAAGTATTACTCCGCAATCCGTAATGAGCTCCGCCTCTATTATGTGTTTCAAATGGTAAGGTGTTTGTCCTTGAGCGCTACTAGGTGAGCAACCAATCGGAGTTCTGCGGTGTTGTCGTATTGCATTCCCGCTAAGTAGTGTGTGACGAGCGCCAACCTGATCAATCTGTATGAAATACTATTCGCGCTAAGACAAAACTTGAGATTTTGTCGAAACTGATCCATATGGAAGGTAGAGAGTAGTGTATCTAACATAACCATGAAAACCCCATATTTTTACCCAAATCGTTTTTCTAATACAAATAAATAAACCACTGTTACCTGTATTATAACAATAAATCGCGACGTAAGCACCGTATGAATTTGGCATGTATGCGTGTACGTATATTTGTAATTACTCAGAACTGAAACGTAAATGTTTGACATGACGTAATAAAAGAATTACTTTGAATAATCTAATTCGAGCGAGAGGAAACAACAAATATCCTGCTGCCCTGGCAGAACGTGTCTGTTCACATTATATTTTTGTTTATGAATGGTTCGTAATCTCTATTTACTCTAAGAGAGTTCAAAGTGGTTGGTGTGTATGTATGTACATATACTTTTCATTACTCAGAACTAAAATTTAAACTACTGACATGACGTGATAAAAGAATTACTGTGAATAAGTCAAGGTGTTAAATTTGAGAAAGAGCAAACACTCCATTTTCTGTTAGCCTGTGGAACGCTGTATGCTTATAGTTATGAATGAATGCTGGATAAGAAGTGTTTATTTACTGTGGAGAGTTTAGATCAATATCATTCAGTTGTTCTTTACGCAACAGTAGAGTAAGAGTTAAATAGTGCAATGGCTTCTTACGGTGAATTTAGTTGCGAGTCAAAAAGGCAGGTATTGCGAAGTCAGACTGGAAGTATTACTTTTATGGTGTACATGTTCTTCAAAAATTTTCGGAAACAGAAAATAAAAATGAGTTAATGCAAAGAGTACTTCCGTCTGAAAACACGGAAAAAGTGTATCAGCTGGATCAACTTGCAATTGAAACGGGACACGAGATAATACGTCTCCCAGCTTACCACTGCCAATATAATCCAATTGAGTTGGTGTGGGCTCAAATAAAAAGGGGGATTGCAAACAGAAATAATACTTTTAAACTGACGGACGTTGAACTACTTGTTCACGAAGAAATTGACAAGGTAACACAACAGGACTGGGAAAACTGCGTAAGGCATGCAGAAAACCTTCAAGAAGACGATTTTAAGAAAGAAATAGCACGTGACGAGATTTTGGAACCTATAATCATAAATTTGCAAGACTCAGACGATGAAAACAGTGACAATGATGAATTGTCTCCTAACGGAAGTGATATTGACAATGATATGGATGAGCCTTTGGCAGTTCCATTGGATTAGAAGAACAGGTAATACATAAACTATAACTATAGTTATAGTATTTTAAAATATACATTATTTGCAAAAATGCTTTTTCCAATTTTGATTTTGGCAACTGCGTCGTTGTAAAAGTGTGTAAAATATAATTTGCTTACCCTTACGTCTGCGCCAAGCAGACCTGCACGTTGTATGAGTGTGCGACAGAGAGAGAAATATAAAAGGAATGGGGTAACAAGCTGGCAACGCTGAGTGTGATACAGCATCTGATTAGCTGGACTCCAGAACTCTTCCCATTTGAAATGCATAATAGTACGTCATTGGTTAACATAACATCTGCGCATGCGCACGTAAACACCAAAGCTGTAACCGGAGTTTCACTGCCATCTTTGTTGTTACTGAACCAGTGCATTTTTGAACTTTTGAGAGTCATTGTTCTTACTGTGATAACTTTATAATGTTAATTCTATATTATAACAACAACTTGAATGTTTTATTGAAAGCAGGTAAAGCAAGAAGCTTAACAAGTAGCAGAATTATGCTGTGAAAGAACACTGGAGTATTAAAACCTACCAGCCAATGCGCTTAATATCCGGCTCGTGCTTCTTTGAAGTTTACTTTATTCCTACAGGAGACAGATTAATGCACAGTGTTACTTAACTACATTCTGGGGCTTCCCATTTTACACTAATAAGTACGAATTGCCTGAATGATAAAATGACGACTAGGAGTTAAAATTTACTCTTAAACTTATATGATTTGGACAAAATAAGTTATTTTCATTAAAAATCTAAAATAAGTGACCAAACCACACGTTTTAGCAAAAACGTATTTATAAGCATTTCGCTTAGAAATCCGGGTTCAATTGTTACATTCTTTCTAAATATATGTGTTTAATTTGCTTGTCCTTGAGCGCTGCTAGGTGAGCAACCAATCGGAATCCTGCGGTGTTGTTGTATTGCATTCCCGCTAAGTGATGTGTGAACCTAATCAATCTCTAATAAATACTATTTGCGCTAGTAAAATATTCGATTTTGCAAAAACTGATCCACGAAGAAGGTAGAGAGTAATGTATCTAATGTAACCGCAAAAACCCCATACTTTTAGCTAAAATAGTTTTCCTAATACAAATTAATAAACCACTTTTATATAATAACAATGCATCGTGGCGTAAGCATTGTAACAGATATCATTATTGGTCTGCATATATGCGTGAACGTATATTTGTATTACTCATAACTGAACAGTAAAGTTTGACATGACGTGATAAAAGAATTACTTTGAATAATTCATGATGTTTGTTAAATTCGAACGATAACAAACAATACACTTCCTACTGGCTTGTGGAATGGTGCATCGGCAGAACGTGACTTGTCACACTCTATGTGTGTTTATGAATCGTACGTAATCTCTATTTACTCTAGAGAGTTCAAAACAGTATTATTCACTTGTTCTTCTGTTTAAAAACCACGGAACGTGTATCAGCTGGATCGGCTTGCAACTGAAATGAGATACGAGGTATTAAAAGCCACCTTCCCTCTTACCACTGCCAAAACAATCCAATTGAGTTAGTGTGGGCTCAAATTATGTTGCAAACAGAAATAATACTTTTAAACTGACTGACGCTGAACGACTTATTCACTAAGAAATTGACAAGGTTGCACAAGACTCAGAAAACTGTATGAGACATGCAGATAAACTAAAAACCAATTCTTTCGGAAAGAAATAGCACATGATGAGATCTTGGAGCCTATCATCATAAACTTGCAACATTCAGACGATGAAGACAGTGAACATGACGAATTGTCTCTTAACGGAAGTAACATTCATAGCTATATGGATGCGCTGCTGGCAGTTTCGTTGGATTAGAAAAATAGGTAATTCATAAACTACACTTATTTTATAAACTATATCTTTAAAATATGTGCGTAATGTACGAATTGCCATGCTGAAATTGTGATTTGAACAACTGCTTTGGAAAATTCACTTTGCGTTTCCTTAAGTCTAGCGCCAAGAAGACTCGCAAGTGTGGGAGAAAGAGGAAAATATAAAAAGAGTGGGGGTAACGAGGTGACAACTCTCAAGGCTCTAACGCATCTGATTCGCTACAAGCCACAACTCTTGTAATTTGAAACACATACCCGTTAGAGATCCCATAAAGGTGTTTACACCCTTTGAACAAACTTAACAAAACCACAACGTTTTAAAGTCACAAAGATGCTGAAAAAACTACTTATCATGTTCTAATGTATAAGATGTTCAAAATGTCTTGCTTTGCATGCAATTCAACGCTTGGAATACTGTGCAATTAATGTTATTTGTGTTCAAACAGTGTAAACCCTTTGTGAGACACTGTATACAGGATATGGATCATTAGTAAACTACCGAACTTGCTTGCCTCACAGACATGTTCTAACATTTAAGCAGTTTTTCATATGTTTTGCTGTATACCTTTGCATAACCGTTTTGTGAAAATATAAATTGAGTAGCTTCTTATGCAAATTACACTGTAGTTATAGTGCTTTATGTTTTCCTTCCCTCTCTTCTAGTGGGAGTTACTGGTTTATTATATTAAAATACAAATGTCTTCTGACAAAGAACGCAAGGTGGTTAAAATTAACCACTTCTTTAGACAGAAAAATGCTACGAAAAGATGACAATAAACTTCCCAAAAGAGCTGGACCCTCAATGATCCTAATGCACCACTCCAGGTGTATATATGTATATGGATAGATTACGACTTCAAGTAACTCGCCTCCGACCTTCACATTTGAATACATTCAATAAATTTCCGGAGCAAACAGGTTTCGTGCATCGTTGTTTAGAGACGACGTGGAAAAATTGATATTGAAGGAAATGAAATAAATCAGACATGGGCTGGATAACGTGTGTGCCATAAAACATGTGCTATTATATTGTAAACGACAGTCCGTGTATCCGAAATTAGATTATGCTGATGTAGGAAAGGATATAAATTGTTTAAATCGAGGTGATGTGTGGACGGGCCTTCGCTACGCCTACGCTTCGGCCTGCATGGTAACAAACTTCACTCATTGTATCCATGTGAGGAAAATCGCCTGACATTTGGGTGCGGTTGGATACCTGCGTATCATGCAAATAGGTCACGAGTCAAAACTTGGAGCTTTTAACCTAAACAACACAGAACAAAGTTCTTCATTCAGAAATGTTTCGACACAGAACTTCAGTTAGTAGACCAGCACGAACTAACGTTTCCAAAAACTGTAATTCTCATTATCGCACTATAATGTGTTTGATTAAGAATAGTAGGAAAGTATTTTAACTTAAGGTTTCATGAAAATATTAAAATTATATAAACAAATTAATTTTAAACTACGTCTTTTTAACAATGACTGTTTCTTATTTCTCTCAGCATAATAATAATTATCGTCAAGTTATCTTCATTAAAATTGTTTCTCATAATTACCATAATAATAAATAAAAAGAGAAAAAACTATGTTATGACATTCACATAACATTCTTTAGCCACTCTCATTCAAATATAACAACCTGTCCTTACAAAGGTTTAGTATTTTCCCGACTATATAATAAAGAATAATAAGTAAACGAAGCCTTATACAATGCGATCCATATAAACCTGAACCAATAATAGGACACACTGGCGACTTTGGGAGAATATAATACACAATTTGTAGATTACATTACGCTATTTACATCTCAGAGAAAATGTTGGAAGTGTCCACCACCAGCATCTATACATGTTTGCCCTCGTCTCACCATATTCTCTGAAGTTTTACGGAGAGTGTCCTCGCCAATGTTACTTATTTCAGTTCGAATGGATTCCTTGAGAACATCAATTGTCCGTGGCCTACTCTTGTACACTCTATTTTTTAGATTCCTCCATAAGAAAAAAATCCGGCGAGGTTATGTCAGGGGATCTGCGGGGCCACAGACCTTTTGAGATTATTGGATTATCAAAGAAACTGGTTACAAGTTCCATGGTGTCATTAGATGTATGGCACGTTGCTCCACCTTGCAACGATTCGATATCATCCAGCTGCTCCACAAATGTATTGAAGATACCCATATAAACTTCAGTGTCTACAGTCGTATCAAAGAAAATTAAGACATTTAAGACTGTCAGCTGTCAACAATTGTCAGTGTTGTCAGTTCTCCCAGAGCCACTGAGATCATTAAAACAAATTTCTACATTCTACGAGCTTTCAAAAGGAAAAAAATTGAGAGTCGAATTTGATGTCGCTGAAATGCTCTATAGATGTCCACTGATGCAAAAGGGTATTTTAAGTTATGTGCTTACAGGCAGACACAGAAACTTGCATACTCTCTCTCTCTCGCTCTCTCTCTCCTTCTCACTGTTTCTCTGAACATGCACTTTATTTTATAAAATTAATTTTTTTCCATTCAGAGAGTTCCAAAGCGTGTATTTTTTATAATATTTTCGTGATGAATTGTTAAATGGAATATAATATTTACTTGACTTACCAAAAATAATAGGCAAAGTAATTCCACGGTAACGTGGATGACGGATTCGATTTCTGTTGACCGCTCGCTCTGGTCTTGAGTTATTCTTAGTATGCCGTGGTCGTTAGGCGAATGTTGGACTGCTTTCTCATCCATCACTATTTCCGTTCTTCAAGCCATTCCTTCTTGTGTTTCAGATATACTTCTAGGTTTGGAGGCATATGGCAGTGCTGGACGGCAGGGATGGTTGCTTGGTCGACGAGTCCTCTCTAGAGAGTTCCAATAAGCTCTTCGAGCTTGAAAGTGTTAGTGATTTCTGCGCGTCTCTGCGGCCTCTTTACCTGCAGCCTGTAGCCTCCTGATGTTCCTTCACAACAGAGTTATCAAAGTCGCAGCGTGTGAGGCAGGGGCGGCTTCTGAGGTAGTGCCGCTGTGCCATGGCACTATCTGTATGAAAACGAAAAAAAAAAAAAAAAAAAAAAGTGTATAGGAATTGCGCAAAAAAGATTGTTTCTTAGTGTCTGCCCCCTCGTGAGAATAGGCGCGTTAAACGCAAACGCTCTGTCCATGGCTTGGTGCCAATTCCAGAACGGCACCGCTACGCTCATAAGCTTCATAAGCTCCTTGTTAAGGGTTAAGATGTCTTGCTTATACACGACTTCTTATGGGAGCAGGTAGTGCCGAGATTTCTCTGGCGCTTAACTTACACTTTATCCGCTAGAGTGCAGTAATGCACAGGACTTAAGATAACTGTCTGTCGCGAAATCGTACACGAACGCTTCGTATCACATTCTCCATGAATTGTATTATCAAATTTTACTGTGCTCGTTACATCTGTGCGTAAGAAGAGTAAGGATGTAATAAATATCTATTTCCGTTTCCCTGTACGTTCTGTTTGGTACAGCATATTATAAAATAGGATGGATTATTGATAAGATTACCTAAATCGTACACATATTTATATTTTAACAACCATTATTTATTTATTTTATATTCATTCATTTATTATTTATTTATTTAATTTATGTATTTATGTGTTTATTCATTCATTCGCTCATTTATTTATTTATGGCACCGCCAATACAATGCCTCACCGGCCGCCCCTGGTGTGAGGTATCCCTTTGCGTTACATAAGCTATAACATATATCCAGGTAAGTATCAGAGAAACTAAGTAGGCTAATTTTGGATTCAGAGGGTCTCACAACATGTCTCGATATACAATTATTTGATGAAATATAATACAGCTTCCTCTGCTTACAGCAAGTACCAACTAGAAAACAGTGAATTCACAACATCCAACCTTTTTATGTAATCAATATGGTACCTAAATGAACTGTAAGTAAGCACACATAAAAGCTTCTGTCAATCTTTCACAGGTTTTCCTCAGTCTCTACAGTTGTCAAATATTGGGAGATTACCCTAAACTTACACCCACAACGTTTCCTTCCCATGTGATTTTTAGTATATTTGAATTCTGAGGTTAGACAAGAAACATAGCAATTCAGTTTTAACAGAAATTAAACTAGATGCAATCGGTGCCAGTTTAGAGTGATCCTCTCGAAAATCGTATAAAAACTAGCTCAACAAATTAACGGGAACGAGGTTGGATTTGTATTTTAGGAAAAACTGTGCCATTGCACAAAACGCCTCATTATTACCTGAAAATTAGAATGTGTTATACTATACAAGTGCAAGAAAAATAACAGGCCCAATTTGGTTTAATGAAACACAGAGATATTCTGTCTTTTTGAGAGTTAAGCGTTTAGTGCCCCTCTGTCTGCACCGTTTCCCCGGCGACTCACTCTTCCGCAGTGGAAAGAGCCCGCGAATTGTTTTCCATACATTTAAATTACCCCATAGATGTAATACATTGCCGTATTACTAAACATTTACCTTTATTAAATTTATTGAAGAACAACCTGAAAACCACTCAGAACACTATCTACCTTCTCTTAAAGAATAGACTTCAACTTCACATAAGTGAACATTAGTAATTATTTTTATGTTATTGCTAATATAATCTTTTTTAATTGTTGTTTGCATGTTTAAAAGTATTTTACTTTATTCGTTTGTTATAGGTCTAAAAAGGATGAATGTATAATTCTGTGAGCTGCATGAGATCAAGATAAACAAAAGTAAGGATGCAAAACTGGTTTCAAGTTATACAATAATACAGATTTACTACACGCATTTACATTTTATACGTGATAGTGGGCTATTACAGCTTTCATTCGTAGTTATATTATCAATATATATATATGTATATATAGGTGAAATAGACGTAATTTAATACTGTCATTCTTTTGGGAGAGGACCGTCCAATTATTTTAGGTACTGCTAAACTTATGAATGTTAAAAGAACAAATTCGGTTTCCTTCTATCTTATTTTGACTAAGATTAGTTCTCTTTAGGGTTGAGTTTCTTCCCTTAGGGGTTCTTTAGTCAAACCAAAACGCCTCGTCTGCTCGTCTGCTCCTTCTACTAGATATAATTAGTTCAACTACCCGACCGCGTGTATAACATGTAAAAATAGATTCACATAGATACTGTATCATAAGTAACGCCGTTTTTAAGAGAAACAATTATTTTAAATATGTTCTGACAAGCAGTTAACTAATTTTCAAAGTATAGACCACTAGATTCTAGATTGGTCCTTGATACATCATTCAGCGAGGTTTATCCCACGGTGGTACCAGTCTTTGGTTTTTGATGTGAAGAATTCGATGACACCCACTTGCACTTCTCCAATGTCAAAATTTCTTCCGCGTAGAAAATGGGCCATGGACCGAAAGAGATTATAATCTGATGGTGCGAGATCAGGACTGTATGCTAGGTGTGGTAGCAGTTTCATCCCCCCCCCCCCCATTCCTGATTTTTTCCATAGTTGTGTAGTATGCGGTGTTACATTGTCCTGATGCAATAGGACTCTATTTCGGTTAACTATTCTGGATATCTCTGTCTCAAAATTGCATGAACTGCTTCCAGTTGTTGAGAATAAATATCCGCATCAATCGTCCGCCCATTTGGAAAAAACTCCCAGTGAATCGCACCTTCAAAATTCCATCAGACACACAATATTACTTTGGGGTCGAACTTTTTTTTTTAATTTACGTTCTCCAACGTTAAGTCATATCGGACGATGAATGGAATGGGTGAAATGATGCTCAAATGAGCCCAGGGTCCATCGAGCTTAGAGTTACCCAACATTCGTCTTTCAGGATAAGGGAAAATCCCCGGAAAAAACCATATCCAGGTAACTCACCCTGACCGAGATTCGAACTCGGGACCTCTTGAACGTGATGCAGACACTCTACCACCACGCTATCGAGGCGGGCTGTGGTCGAACTGATTTCTTTTTAAACGAAGACTTTGGCAGGTTGGCAGAGATCAAGCCACTGTTTCGAGATATTGGGGTTATGGTAATATACCCATTTCTCATCACAAGTGACAATTCTCCTGACAAATCCATCTTTCATGGGATTACAGATAAGCTGACGACAGATATCAATTCTACGTTCATCCTGTTGAGCTGTCAGTTCATGAGGAACAGGTCTATGGCTTCTGTAAGATTTTCCAAGTGTATTAATGTGGAGATGTATGGTATACTTTGATGCACCAAATTCTTCTGAAAGCCTACGGCTACATTTTGGCCGATTTTCTCGCAAAACTTGCCGTGTATCTCAATTTCTCATACTTTAGATCTTCCAGAACGTGGTGAATCTTTAGTGTTTCCGTCTCCATTGTTGAAACGTTGGAACCATCGTTGTGCCACATGCTCACTAACGACAACTTCTCTTTCCACTTCACATATTCTTTGAGCCGCGGCAGCGGATTTATAATCTTGTTTGCAGTAGTGTTTTAGAACAACTCTAAGTTCAAACTTTGTTTTCTCCTTTTTGTGATTATTAACAACTGAAGACTGACACATGCTCGGAATGTACACAACACTAGCCAAACCCAGTAAATTTTCCAAAACACCAAAATCAGAAAACCTATTTTATTTATGGGACCACCTAATAATAATAATAATAATAATAATAATAATAATAATAATAATAATAATAATAATAATAATAATAATAATAATAATAATAATAATAATAATAATAATAATAATAATAATAATAATAATAATAATAATAATAATAATAATAATAATAATAATAATAATAATAATAATAATAATAATAATAATAATAATAATAATAATAATAATAATAATAATAATAATAATAATAATAATAATAATAATAATAATAATAATAATAATAATAATAATAATAATAATAATTAATTACCCCATACGGATTATTCTGATAATTTGTGATTTTAAATGTTTAATCGCTATAGAAATAGTTGTTAGATGTAAAAACTGTAGGGCATGTTCAAAGTTAATAGTAAAGAGTTTAGGGTGTAGCTATCGTCAAAGAAACGTTCAGAATGTTCAATCATTTGCAGCGCAATAAAACTATGACTTGGAAGAATTATTCGTGATCAGTGTTATACATTATGATTATCTTCGTGCAATCTCGAGATCAATTTTTTGGTATACTCCCCTACTTACCACGCGTAGTAGAGAAAGTAAAGACTGTCTTTAACTTTAAAGTGAAGTAGGTACGTAGCATCTGAGGGAATAAAATAATAACGAATCTCTTTAAAAAGGTAAGTGTTGCACTTTAATCTTCAGGAAGGAATAAATGAGAGAATGTTACTCGCATACGGTTAGGTCCATTACTCGTGTTCTGTTGATATTCTCAGGTACTTGTGTGTATAGCATACGTAAATGTGGAGAAAGCATTGGCCTTACCCCAAAACAACAAGTATCGGGTCCAACCTTGAGAGTGTCGCGGCCTAATGAGGGAGTCATCGCCACCTCTCTCATAAGAGGAGGTGCCTGCCTGTGGTGACGACAGGCCCAGTTAACATAAATTAGCATGTTTAGTCAGGGTGGTCCTTCAGGGGTACCAAGCCATCATGTCTTTTCTTGTCAACTGTTATTGAGATATTACATTAGTGTCCGTGACTTTGCCCTCTTTGAGGAAATAGTAACAGCTATAACGACAAGAAGTCATTGTCTTAATGATGCTTTTATTAAGCACCTATTTGTTAAAATGAAACGTTGCCTAATTACTCCTGCATTTCCACATAACGATACCATAATGATTTTATTGAGATATCAATGGTTTATTGGTACATGAAAAAACCACAAAGTAAAACAAAAAGGAAACGTTTAATGGTTGCATTCATTTAACATTTTCTACATAGAATTTTATAAAAGGTGTTTGCAAAAGCCTTTTCTTCTATTTTCTTCTTGATAATTGAGAAGTAAATGTGTAATTTACATTTCATTATGAGTTAAGGTTAGAACAGAAAAAATGAGAGTCAACTTTTTAAAATGAGGATCGTTTTAAATGTTATTCGCCATGCATGACCATGAAGGAGAAAAGAATACCGGCTTACCACTTGAACAAGTACAAGCACATGAAAATTAACAACAATAAAAAAATATCCTGGAGTTGATTAACACCACGAAATTTTATAGTTGAGAAAACGTGTGCCCTCTTATAAGACAAGCGTATTTGTGGAGTAAGATTTTCCCAATCTCTTATGGTTTACCACTTACAAAAAATGCATTCACAAAACAGAGGACCTCAGATTTTCGCAGAAAATTTAAAATATACGGTTTATTTGTCAGATCTTAAAGATATAGTATTTTAATCAAAACCATTAGGGTGACATTTCATATGCAGCACAGTTTGGGGTGTGAACTTTTTCTTAAGGCTCTTGCTAACCCATATTTATACTGAACAAGCCTAACCAAATTCTTGTTTTTGAGTTTTGCTATTTACAAACATATGGTCCGACTGCCACACAGACCTAGACACAACAATACCCACAGCCATCGTGTTGACATCTGACTCAGGGCACCAGGTGCGGTTAACACAACTCTTGCGCACATTACATAGCACTTCCGACGGCTGCAGAGGCTGGAGTCTGTTATTGCATACTGCAGACCTCAGAAAAACAACACAAGTAACGTTCACTCTGGTGACCTAGGAAGAAGTTCCACCGGACTCCTGCAATGCCGAGCCAGATGGCTCCGGGTAATGTGTAATTAAAAAGATCTGCGGTTTAATTTCCGCTAAGACTATTCTGCTTCCTTCAGCTCTTTTTTCCCCTGGTGTTTCTCAGTCCTCTAGCTGGTAAATGCTGGGGAGGTATCCTAAGCTCAGGTTAAAACAATATTTTGGGATGATATTTGGAAGGATTATGATCTCCGTCTTGAAACAGGATTATTTGGGATGAAGGTGGATGCAGATTAATTTTTCACCTTTGGTGACGATCTTGAAGAAATCTAGGAGTTTCTCCTGCAACTCTGTATAATTAGGCGCATCTATAATTGTTGAACGATGAGATCTTTTTTTTTTCCAGGATCGCGGTAACGGGGCTGATAAAGATAGTATTACTATCTTTAAAGAATGAATAATACTTTTCTTGTTCAAAGATGGAAATTTAATTCCTCATAAACAATTTAAATTCTTTGAAACAATTAAAAATATTATTAATGTAGTCTTTTTACAACCAGCGGTAGATTCCACGGTGAACTATTTCTTTCTTCTTTTTTTGCGCACACGCTACTTATGCATCTTTGATACATACACAAAATTGTTTCTGCACACACTTGTATAGACAAACATACGTCTTACCCCTAAGACTTTCAGAAACAGAAGAACAAAATCTTTTTAAAATATTCAACAACTCACCGTTGCCATGGTTACACCATTATCCACTTTACATTACTTCTTTATTTTATTTTAAATATTAATATCTTTGACTATTCCTAACAAGATGAAGTATAAAAATAACTGCTACAAGGATGAACGTTTCTTTCCCTAATTTTCTTTCCCAATTACCATTTCATGACATGTATCATCAGTGTCAATGGTCTGTGGTGCAGTTTGAAGTAAAAACGGGCGTTAAACACTCCTAAACAAGAAAGCATCCAATGCCTAAGCAAACTTCAACTCAATAATTCGGTGCTAGTCCGCGGTTACATCCTTGTGTCCTTAAGGCAGAACTCCAAATAGGGCTGTTATACTCTGTACAATGAAGTGGCGAGCTTGTTTTCAACAACTGGCGTGACACCAACAATTTAAACTTGATTCAGTTTGATGATGGCCATTGATAGCAGCGTTGGGTTCTCGTTGCCAGTACAAAATGTTATGTCTATCCAGCATTCTGTTCAAATGGTAAGTCTTGTCGGTAAATGTAACATCGGCTTCAAAATTCGGCCGGTCGTTCGTCTTTCTGCAAATTACTCGCCTGCCTCCGTAACGCTCATAAAATTCCTGGACAAAATGTACCATATGGATGAAAATTATTTCCCTGACTAATTCCTGAACCACATTTCTTGTTGATCGTACTGGACTGACGTACTGTTAGCTTAGCTAGTACGGTAGCTGAGGTTGCTTACCTGCGTAGTCATCTTGAACGTGGTTTGCAATGTTGTTTGGAACCGTTCCAATAAATGGTTAAACGACTATGTGATGCTAGTTGATCAGGATGTTCCTCTTCATGGATAAGAACCATTTCCATCCTCTGCTAAGTACTGTACACTATCACTGTACTTGCTGATGAACTTAATGCTTGATGAGAATGCTGCTTGAACAAAAACACATAGTTTACTATTTGATACAAGGGCATAATTTAAAACACCACATTTTGTAACAATTCTCCCTATATAATTTTGATATCAACTTAAATAATGGAATCCTTCATGAATTACGCTGCAAGTAGCGTATTCAGTCAGAAAAAGGAAAGCTTCACAGGCTATTCGCATAAAATTAAAGATATGGCTTGTTTTTAGTCAGCCTACTAACATCTTAAATTTTTGGTTTATTAATCAAAGCTGTTAAAATCTTATTGACAAAACCTTAAATAACGAAAAATTCTCTATATGAAGTGTAGCTTGGGAGTTCTTTAATATCTTATTGTCCCATTTATAAATTAAATCACAGTTGCATCATATTGGAAATGAGTTGACCATTTGACCGTTCACTATTAACTAACCTGCACAACTATTTAGATATTTTCATGACAAATAATTTTTGTGTAGTGTATCATTTCTAAGATATTCCTACTAATTGGTTCGAATTTTCCAATAGGTAATTATAATTTTCTCATTCAGGAAGTCGTTATTTTTATATCCTGGTCATGCAAAGAGAATGAAATGTCAAAGCCACCTACTGCATTTTCCTATTCTCATTGTACGTATAAGGTAACATGTAATTAGGCCATATCTGCAAACCTTCATCTTGATTAACTTGAAGTATTTTATATGAGAGTAAATAGAGGAATGTGGGTGCACACGTTGGACTTCTACAGTTACATTAATGGTCCTGTGAAATAAGCTCAGACTATATTTAGTATAAGGTGTTCATTATCTCGGTTGGTATTAATTTCGCACTTTTATACCATAAATTTCAGTTAAAACGGTTAAGGATTCATTTATGATTTGTAGAATACAAATTCAGTTTTCTGTATTTGTATGTTCATATTTTAATGTTAAGGGTGGACGTACGAGAAAATGTTCAAAAAATCTAATACTTTTTATTGTTTTGTAAAATAGTATATAGTGTTCGCTATCAAACACCAAAATATTATGACTTTACGTGGTCTGTATGTACCTTTTAAAAAATTAAACGCCCTAGCGTTGCATAGTAGCATAGTAGCAACACATAGTCTTACATCAGCTGTCTTGGAATCTAGCCCACCTACCAATTCTTATCACACCCAGACTTGCCAAAAAATGTCTCTATGGAGAGACACAAAACCCAAATGAAAGCCTCAACGGTGTGATATGGAAAAGGTGTCCCAAAGCATTATTTGTGTCTTCCATAGTGGTGAAAATTGCTAAATTTATGCCGCAATAGTGTTTAATGATGGTAATGTTGGCAGAAAGAAAGTTATGCATAAGTTAGGGTATCAACCTGGTGTGTTTATGGAAACAATTTTGCAGAGTATCGACAACATTTGCATCTCTGGTGCAGAAAGAGCTATGAAATTAATGCAGAAAGAAGCAAGATAGAAGACAAATTTAAAAAGAAAGGCTGCAGAAGACCAGAATGAGGATACAGATTATGGATATGGGAAGTTCTGACTTAAAATTAAAAGGCAAACTGAATAATACTTATTGTATTTTTAATTGCCTTTCCCCGTAACTTGCATTTTCTAAACTTCAACCCATTTTTCTCTGAAACTACTTCATCTACAGTGATGCAATTTAGCACACAGATTTCTTATGCGAAAATGAATATTTTGTTGGTTCTAGAATTTAATATTAAGCTCCAGATGGAGTGTGACGATACAAAATATATGAAATTATTTTAATTTTTAAAGGATGCATATGATTAACATTTTTTCTAAATTCTATGCAGCTTCAATAAGAAATCTGAATCCAACAAATTCATTTTTAGTGTGTTTTAAAATAACATACCAAATTTCAGAAAGATAGCATATGTGAATTTTGAAAAAAAAAAATGGGCTTAAGTTTGTAAATATCTCTGCATATAGAAAAAATATGTAGCATTAGTTATAAACAATGGAAAATTATGGAAAAAATTGTGCATATTAACTGTATTATCCTAAATGAGTATATTAAGTTTCACTTCTCTAACTTGAAAACTTTGCATGTTATGGCTATTTATGTAAGACCCTGAATATTTGCATACCTCCCCCAAAGTTTCATCATTGTATCTTAATGGGTGGACTGTTATTCTTTTGTATAATTTAATGAAGGCTTTATTATTCAAATTCCTTAGTATGGAATTATTAGTACGTCAAAATAAATTATTATATTTTTAATATTTTTATTTTTTTAGATAAGTAAGTTAATTTTATTCCTAATATTAGGTGATCTCATAAGTAAAGTTGGTTTTTATTTATTTTGGTGTTTAGGAAAATTTATTAGGTTTTTTTTTTTTTTGGCTTGGCAATGCTATTTACAGGATGCCATAGCTGGTGTTGCGTACATTCCGAGAATTTGTCATTCTTCAGTTGTTAATAAACATCACAAAATGGAGATACCGAAGTCTGAACTTAGAGTCCTTATAAAACACTACTGAAAACAATATTATAAAGCCGTTTCGTAGCTCGAAGAACATGTGAAGTGGAAGAAGAACGTGTCGTTAATGAGTGTGTAACACAATGGTGGTTCCAGCGTTACAACAATGACGACGAAAACATTAAAGATTTAGCACGATCTGGAAGATCTAAATTGAGGATACACGCCAAGTTAGGCTTTCCGAAGAACTTGGTGCATCAAAAGATACATCACCACATTAAGATTTGGAAAATCATACAGAAGCTGTAGATCTGTACCTCATGAGGCTGAACGTGGAGTGGATATCTGTCGTCAGGTTATCCGTAATCCCATGGATGATAGATTTGTCAGGAGAATTGCCACTTGTGAAGAAAAATGGGTATAATACCTAAACCATGATGCCTCGAAACACTGAGTTGATCCCCGCCAACCTGCCAAAGTCATCGTTAAAAAATCAGTTCGGTCCCAAAGTAATGTTGTGACTCTGATGGAATTTTGAAGATGTGGTTCACTGGGATATTGTTGCAAACGTTGCGGGCGATTGATGCGGATCTTTATTCTCAACAAGTGGAACGAGTTCATGAAACTTTGAGACGGAGATACCCAGCATTAGTTAACCGAAATAGAGTTCTATTGTAACAGGACAATGCAATACCCTATACTGCACGAACAACCTTGGAAAAAATTCAGGAATTGGGAGGAATCGAACTGCTACCACACCCAGCATACAGCCCTGATCTTGCACCATCAGATTATCATCTTTTTCGATCCATTGTCCATTTTCTACGTGGAAGAAATTTTCACAACATTGAAGCAGTGCAAGTGGGTGTCACCGAATTCTTTGCATCAAAAACCGGAGACTGGTACCATATTGGGATAATAAACCTGGCTGAATGATGGTTCAAGGAGCATAGAATTTAGATTCTATACTTTGAACACGAATTAATTGCTTGTCTGAACACATTTCAAATAATTGTTTATCGTAAGAATACGACATTACTTATGAAACAGTATTTATAATTGAAATGTACATTCTGTTCTACATATTATCACGGCAACAGGCATAAAAGTTTCGGCACAAATAAGAAAACAGTTGGCGGATAAAGTTTCATAGTAATAATGAGCCTTGCTAATCAGTTAATGATAGCGCGGCTATTGTAAACATGCGCCGGCAAGCAGAGATAACTGAGGTAAAGGACATGCCGGCATAGATTAAGTTACGCTTCTGGAATGTGGTAGAATATTTGGTTTCTTTATTCTTCCGGAAATTTCTGTACTGATAGAGATTGTTCGGGTTCTGGTTTATTTTAGAACAATCTAGAATTACGAATTAGGTATTTAAGGACGGGACGCCTCGCAAAGTGAGCAGTTGTAAACAGAGGGAGTGAGCAGAGTTGTAGTTGTGTAACAAGAGTGTTGTAACGAGAGCTAATGTAATCAGCTGTCACTCTTTGTTTTTGTCATCGACCTTGGTAGACTGATGGTGACGTAACGTAATGCTGCTGTAATCTATAAGAGTATTTCTACGAAAATAAAGGAGATTTTTAATTTCTGCAACTCGGCCTTTTAATTCTACGAACCCACAAAGTCACAATATTTTATAATTTAAAACAATTTTAGTTGTATGTCTTTTTCCTTCAATGGCTATTACTGTTCTATAAATGGCATTTTACTGCATGAAGGCTAAAGGCATATGGTGCTACCTGAAGATCTCTTATGTACTCACAAGTAACACATTGCCGTAAAATATCTACATATTCCTATTTTGTTTTTATATTTATCCCGCTCGTTTTCTTTCTTTCCATTACCTATCGTCTGGTCTGTATGGGTGAAAACAAAAATTAGTGTGTCCAGTACCAAATGAATCAGTAGAAAAACAAAGACCTTCAGTTATCGTAACCGGATTACTGCGGGCACGTTCAGAGGTCGACGGAAGTGACCTTCCTGCAGATGGGAGAACAATACAGATGTATATTTAAATGAATGTCCATACATCACTCGCTCTATTTACGACAAAATGAAACTCCATTCATAGATATACATATAAACATAACGTAATTTATGCCTTTTATATGAGCGGACAAAAGAGAGACGCAGTTTTAGATATTCTCATGCTGACTCAGGACAAGTGAACAATCCTGGAGGGTAATAATAGTGGACAGATGGAAGGATGGATCTCCAGAAACTGAAGCACGGCACTGTAAGTGGGTCACAGTAGCCCTATTTGCTTCCAACGTGGCTTCTGCAAGAAAAATAGGAAGGGATGACGAGGAGGAGACCCGATCCGGACAACTATGATGGGGTCTCTAAGGATTCTTGATGGAGTATATCTTGACTCCCACTACTACCCTCTAAACCCCGGGTGCTTAGGAAGGGGTCTCCAGCAGCCCCACCAAGAGCCAGGGAGAAATATTTTCGACAGATAAATTCCATTGTCCTGCCGCAACACATCAATCACGTGACTCGTAACCCTAATACAAATGAAAGTTAATGATAGGGAGAGTAAATTATGGTGGAACGGTAACCAGCAGTCTACCAACCCAGAGTAACCACGAGAAAACCTATGATCACAGTGGCCGGTCGAGGGTATCGAACTCTGGACTCCCAGACCAAATGACTCGCTTAAGATTACCAGGGACTTCTTGTTTTAACTTTCATTAAGATTGCTATGAACTCTTTTTCTAACTACCCACCCTGTTTTAAAGGGTAATGATATCAAAACACATCTAGACTACAACAAAGAAGCGAAGCTAAATACATCTGGTGCCCTAATGTTTAACATGTACGTTGCGCAGTTCCTAATACTTGCATCTGTTTAGGTAACTATGGTCAAATTGAAGTAGTCTATAATATGAACAAGAGTCCCCACTATTAGTGTTGTTCCAGTATTTTATTTTTCTTTGGAATGTGTAAGTTGTATTCTATTTTTATAAAAAGTTGCTATTTCACTGATCATCGATTTTTAAGTATGAAAAACTTTGCTACATTGCTATTGTGGACCATAAGAACATGTACATATTATGACCGATCGCATTGTTGTGTTGGAGCTGCGACAAGCCAGTGCCGGGCGCGTTGGCAGGAAAGAAAGAGACAGATAGTTGCACGCAGAGTTGGACGCTTGCCGAGAGAGAGAAAGAGACAGAGAGAAGTCTGGAATGTCCGACTTTTATGATGCCGTCATGATTGTTATCGAATGGTCTACTGCATTCTGGAACAATGATTGCGAGTTATAAATAGCGACAAAGTGTGAGAAAAGTCAGTCAATTGCAGTTGTGCACTGGAGTTGAGTTGTGTGATGTACCGCAGTGAAATCTTTTGTTTGTTTACGAGTGGCGGAGTAACGAGACGACCTTGAAGACTGTTGTTTGTCAATGTCCCGTCTTTTTGCTGCTGCAAGGGTTGTACAAAGCTTCTGTTTACTGCAATAGAGCATTTTAAATTTCTGCAAAACCGGACTTTTAATTTTGCAAACCTACGAAGTCACAATATACATGCAAAGTAATGCTGCTGTTGACTTTGTTCTGAGGCTGCGAATTATCGGACCAAATAAAAAGGAAAGAAAACAAGAAAAAAACAAGAAATGAAGTTTCTCAGAGTTATAGTTTGATATCTCGTACTCTATTGATATAAAAATAGTGGAAACGGATAGAACAGTAGAAAACAGTCAGCAATTATTAAAAGAGTATCGACATAATTCGAAAGATCACTTAAAATACAATGTAAATCACAAAAACAATCAAGCCGGGAACAAACCACAGCTCAAATGAAAGAAGATTAATTGGAAAGCCAACAAAAAGATAGCTTCTTCAATTTGATGAAAGCAGAACAGACCAATAGATCAACTACCTGTACAACACTTTCATCGAATTCCTTAAAACTTTCTAATAACCACTTTAAATTTGTAATAATACTTTAAAATTCAGTAACATTTTTCATAGTGTGCTCTAAAAGTTCTTTTCTCAGGTGCGGGACCAAAACCTCCCGCGGTCAAAAACTTAGCCCTGAAGCCTCCTGAACCCTTTAAGGTCCCTAATTACATATGCCTCAAGTCTCCCGTTTCCAGTCCCTAATTACATAGGCCCAAAGCTTCGCGGTCGAAACACGTAACAGTTCAAGTTTGGTGTTTATACTTTATGAAGCATTACATACTTCTAGTGAAAGATGTTACATTTTTTGAGATAATGATTTATAACAAAGAAACACCGCTCTAGTACCAAAAGAAAATGAACCTCTAAGGCTTAAATCTGAATTAGTGGTTGTTCTCACAGTTCGTTTAGCGTGCTCATAGGCCGCGCCGTGGCTCAGTGGTTAGACCGCTTGGTTCTCACCAAGGCGGTCCAGGTTCGATCCCAGGCGACCGCAAAGTGAGATTTGTGATGGACAACACGGCGCTGGAGCGGGTTTTCTCCGGGATCTCCGGTTTTCCCCGCCATCTCATTCCACCGGTGCTCCATCTTCATCTCATGTATTATTAGTGTCATCGCCTGCGGTGCCGTATGTAGTAAAAGCGGGCGTTAAACACTAGACATTTCATTTAGCGTGTCCAGGATGCATCACGAGGAGACGAATGGCTCGTACCCCAAAAGAATTCCACATTTATCATCTTCGTCATTATTTGTTTATCTTCTGTAATTTACTCAAATGGGCCCGCCTTTAGATGCTTCGTTTCTTTGACATTCTAAGCCTACATCATACAGTAATGTGCATTTTCGTATTTAAAATAAGAGCCTTTTTCCATTTTAGATTCTATTTCCATGTATTTGAAGGTTTTTTTCTATAAGATATCGACTTCACGTATTCCATTCTTAAAATCCTTCTAGCTTTGAAATTTTCTACTTACTGCGTCATGAGTTTCAAGTGTGGATAAGACTTTTTTTTTAGGATTTAGTTGCAGATTTAGTATCCAACTGCGTTGGCTTCAGTACTTCAAGAAATATATACAGATATGGACTGCAGGAGTAAAACTGATGGTTGTATTTTTTATGGGAATTTTCGCAAGCGTTGGTAGTTCTCTGTCTATTGCAACTTAGTTCTGACCACATGGAAAGACGAAAAGTGAATTTTCGTATATGTAAGTTTCCATTAAATTGCTGCAAAGTTTTTGTAGTTTTTCCGAGACAGGCATCGCTGCCATGAAGTCTTCAGCAAAACAGTCACCAACCATATCAAGATCAAGCACTTTTTTATATCATTTTACGTCCTCCAACGTCAAGTCATAGCGGAAGATGAATGAAATGGGTGAAATGCTGCTCAAATGAACCCAGGGCTTAGAGGCTTAGAGTTATCCGACATTCGTATTTCAGGATCAGGGAAACCCCAGAAAAAACCTTATACAGGTAACTCACCCTGTCCGAGATTCGAGCTCGTGACCTCTTGAACGTGAGGCAGACACGCTGCCATCTACGCTACCGAGGCGGGCATCCAGCATAGGCAAACTAAATATGTAGTTCAGAAGTTTTCCGATTTCATTTTAGAAATAGTAGTTATGTGCAAGTTCCAAGTTTTGTATCTTTAGCCACCAGGTTTGTATTAAATGAAATTCATATCCTTGGATTTTAACATCAGTCCACACTTTTCCTCCAGCGTTCATGATGCTTTCTTCAGAGTCAGAAAACATTGTTGATGGAGAGAATTTCAGACCTAGCTTATTATGTTTATCAAAAACTGTTGAATATACCTGCTGATGTGTTGAAGTCCTTCAAAATAGAAAATACCATTGGAATGTAATTTCCATTAACGAGACCATGGATTGTAAATAGCTAGCAAAAGAACCTTGTGGAATATTTGAAAGTTCCATCAACATATATTGTTAACTGTTAACTAATTTGGGGTAAACAAAAGTATATCATAGCATACCCATTCCACACCACCTGCTGGCTAATTACACCAATTTCGCGGGAGGCTTGGGGGTTGTTACCTGATAAGCTTAATTGGGTATGGGAGGCTTCGGTCCTGCACCCCTTTTCTCTCCTTCAAAACGAGAAGTGAAGATCGACAACCATACATATACTGCTTTCTTTTAAATAACACTCTTCTTTATCCGTTAGCTTCAAAATGGTCTGCACGATTTATGTCTACGTTAAAGCTGGAAATCCTCCAACTAAGTGGCATACTAATGGATTATAAACTTTCAGTGAAACTTTGATATTTATACGCGACATTACCTGGTAACCGACTCTTGCCAGATGTGAAAAAGAGAAATCACACCACACCACATTAACTTGTCCGACTCAAAACCTAAATTTTCTTCTCTTCCAGTCTCGTATGATTGGGGTCAATAGCATTTTGTCCATCCCTGACATATGAAGGCCAAAAAGGACTAAATGATAAACTCTGGATAAATTGAAGACGTCAGTTTTTGTGCTCTTGAGTAGTTATTTAGCTATTAAAGACAGCTATTAGCCATATGCCATGAATTGCTCTTCCTATTCTCGCAGAGATTAGCTATTTAATTGGAAATACTTCCAAAGTAGAGAGACTGCACTACAGCGGCGTGTTTCACAGAAATTCTCAACTTTGGATTGACAAAAATACGTGTTGTTAGTTGTTGAATTATGTTTCTTCGTACAGATCATAATTAAAATTTGCTGAAATTAAAGCTAATACTGCTTTTACTAGCCAAATTCCAGCCTCATTGACATTGTTTTCTCCATATAGAAAACTTTGTACTTTCTTCCGTTGCAATACACTTGATATACTTAGTCCATTTCCAAGCAGTACCAAAAGCAGTATAACTTATTCGCCCAAAATGTATGTCATTTCTTGGAAGAACATTTAAATAAATGTTTATTTGATATAAAAGATCGCATATGTTTCAATTTCTCAACTGCTTTCAACTATAGTAACCAGAGTTGTACTGCATTCAATTCAAAAAGGAAAGTCGTTACCAAGATTTCACAATAATTTACAAGTTTGAGACTTCCAGAATAAAAAATTTGCATTTTCAGAGAAATGCCAGTGTGTCCGTCTGCCTTTGAACATAATAACTTGAAAAAAAAACATGAATTAAATATAAAAGTTTGTATTCAAGACCAAAATCTTCCAACAATTTTTTTTTGTGTAATTTACGTCCTTCAACGTTAAGTCATATCGGACGATGAATGGAATGAATGAAATGATGCTCAAATGAGTCCGGGGTCCATGGAGCTTAGAGTTACCCAACATTCGTCTTACAGGATAAGGGAAAACCTCGGAAAAAACCCTTATCCAGGTTACTCACCCTGACCGAGATTCGAACTCGGGACCTCTTGAACGTGAGGCAGACATGCTACCACCACGCTACTAAGGCGGGCATCTTTCAACAATAATCCACAAATACTTCAATATTCCAAACTATTCTTTCATGAAAAAGTTTATTTACTTTTTATTTCCTCGAAAAAGACTTTAACGATACTTATAAATATAGTACGATCCATATAAACCTGTAACCATTTTTGAACCAATAATAATAATAATAATAATAATAATAATAATAATAATAATAATAATAATAATAATAATAATAATAATAATAATAATAATAATAATAATAATAATAATAATAATAATAATAATAATAATAATAATAATAATAATAATAATAATAATAATAATAATAATAATAATAATAATAATAATAATAATAATAATAATAATAATAATAATAATAATAATAATAATAGGACACACGTGCAGCTTTGGTAGAGTATAATACATAACTGGTAGATTACATTACACTAGTTACATCTCCGAGAAAATGTTGGAAGTGTCCTCCACCAGCATCTATACATGTTTGCACTCGTCTCACCATATTCTCTGAAGTTTTACGGAGATGATATCGAATTGAGAGGTTATTTCCAGCAAGATGGAGCAACGTGCCATACATATAATAACACCATGGAACTTGTAGACAGTTTCTTTGATAATCGAATAATCTCAAAAGGTCTGCGGCACCCCAGATCCCCTGACTTAACCTCACCTTACTTTTTCTTGTTGGGGTACCTAAAATAGAGTTACAAGAATAGACCACGGATAATTGATGTTCTCAAGGAATCCATTCGTACCGAAATAAGTAACATTGGCGAGGATACTCTCCGTAAAACTTCAGAGAATATGGTGAGACGAGTGCTGGTGGAGAACACTTCCAACATTTTCTCTGATATATAAATAGTGTAATGTAATCTTCCAATTCTGTATTGTATTTTCCCAAAGTGGCACATGTGTCCTATTATTGTTTCAAAAGTTATGACCTATTGAGATGGTTCAGGTTTATATGGATCGCACTGTACATATATAATAAAGGCTGGGGCCTAAAATACTTATATTAAAAGATTCGTGATTCAAATCACGTCTAAGGCACTGATATTTCTAGCTTCCCAATATCCGTAATTATTGGACATTGATGTTGTGCCTCAGTTATCTTCCAAAGTTCCCTTTCCCCCAAATTAGAAGACCGCTATGATTTATTACTTGACGACAGGCAGGTTATCTTCGTTCCTGCCTCAGCTCATTTGCACAATCATTAATAGTTCATTAATTATTCAGTGTGACACCACAAGATACCACAAGTGCGAATTAAAAAAGTGCCTAAGTGGCAATTGCATCAATTAAACGAAATTTCTAATGTTAATATATCACTATGGTGTGCCAAATTTCTACCGAGCAAGTTGTCTCAGATGACAGCGTTCAAGGGTTCAAGGCTCTGCTGTAACTATATTAATGTATCAAGGACATACTTCTTGATTACTTATTTAGTAATCTATAAACTTTCTTTTATTACGCAAATATATAGCTTGCCTAATTGTGCTAAATATTTTATTTTCACCTGCACTTTTTAAGGTCCTTCACCCCAGTAGGATCTATTGTGTCTCGAAAAAACACTGGTCAATCGACTAAATCAAGCAACTTTCTGTTTTAATCGTCCTGGAGTATTGTATTTAGAATGCTCAGGTACAATGGGGTCTATGAGGGGTTATTACAAATTCCAGTGTGTGACATAAAGTCTCATTTAGTTTAGGCTTACTGCTGTACATTAGCAAGTATAATTAACTGAATGCTAGCCTTGACCCCGATTTTTAGGCAGATAAATATATTTTTCCTTAACATACACATATCAAAAATAAAGTTTCATATCGCGATCTAGGTCTAAAAAGTGCTTTTGCAAAATTTTATTTCATACAAAATATATATTTAGTAAAAAATAAACATCATTGAGGAACCTTTTTTCAAAACTAAACATGTCCATCACTTGACAATATCAGGAAATGAAAAAAAAGTGTATATCCATGCTATAAATTTTTCTTTTTCTGTGGAGTAAGCCTGTACATGGAGCTTAAAATCCTTAAATATATACTTAAAAACAACGTATAGAGTACTTATAGTTTTCAAATTAATGGCTAAATACATTTGGATATGTTAAGTTTTACATAAAAAATTATGTACATATCCAGTTTTGTTAAAATAAGTATCTTGCTAGTGAAAGCTAAAATGTCCTTTTATTTACTATTCACTGATTGCTTTACTGTTCTATGCATTAAAGTAAGTGAAAGAGCAAGGACAGGTATTATACTTGAGGAATTTCTTAAGAAAGCAACATATTGTCACGAACCCGGTCGCGATAGCGCACCCAAAGAGCCGGCAAATAAAGATAGCGCAGATAATTAACCGACGGATAGTATATCACGGAGATAAAGAGCTTGCATAGCAGCGCCGGAAATAAAAGACTTGCCGACAGATATAATTACATTCTAGAACAGTCGAGTTTTAGCTGGTGACATGTTAGAGAAACTTCCATAACAGTATCGAATTATGAATGAGCTATTTAAGGAAGTGACGACTCACCAAAAGTCAGTTGTAAAACAAGAGTTGTGAGTAAGCAGAAAACAGCTGTAAAGAGTTGTAAAGACATGTAACAAGAGTGTTGTACAGTAGAAGCTGAGTAAGCTGTTTGTTGTCATCGACCTTGGTGTTGCAGGTTGTGATATGTGATATAATTCTGCTGCTACGGAGTGTGTTTCTGCGCAAATAAAGAACAGTTAGAATTTCGGCAAATTGGACTTTTAATTCTACAAACCCACAAAGTCACATATTAGTGTTCTGAGATCATGGTCTATGCTGGGTTATTCTAGGGTCCGGATCAGCATTTTTTTTCTTTTGTCTTCTCAATTTGGTTTCCAATTTCGGTCTTCCTCTCTTCCCAGTACCGCAATTAATTTCATTGACTGTTACTTCCATTGCGCTGTTTAAAATTCACTTTCTTTCACCTCAATAAGCACCTGATGTATAAAGAATATCTGCATGCTAATGCGTACACGAGAACTAATTGCCGCCAACTGACTGAGTAACAACACATTAAGCCCTCATTAGTTAGGGGGTAGAATGTCATTATCTAAATTTCAAAAAATTCCAGGAAAGGAAGCACATGACAAAGAGAAATATTCTGAAAGTGGACATATTCAGTTATGAAAACAAAACATTGTATGGTAAATTATACTGGATATGTTCACTTTTGATAACAAAATGAGCATCGGGCTACAATGTAATGGACATATTGGGCCGTATTCATAGTCAGACTTGGTCCGGACCAACTTGCTACTTCCGGTGGACTAACGGTGGACCATCGATTTTCTTATTCATAAACCGGTATTAGCGATAGTCCGGGGACCAAACACGCTGGTCCGACTCAAATTTTGATCCGCCTCCGAGGGGTAGATTAAATCTGGACTATCTTTGCAAAATGGACGACAGTGAAGTAATGAACGTAGCTGTAGCGCGTAGAATTCGTGAAATAAGACGACGGAGGAAAACTTATCTACCAAAAGTAGAGATTATTGCGAAGTATGACGACCTAAACTTCAAAAGCAAATAAAGGTTCAGTAAAGCGAACGCCTTAAAGCTGATAGAAATGATTCGTCTTAACCTGTACGTCAGGGACGATAACCGAGGACCGAGTATCTAAATCGATACTCAAATCCTTACAGCACTTTGGTATTATGCAAGAGAAGGATATCAAGACAACACTGCAAACCTGCAGGATATTAATCAGGCATCAGTACGCCGCATTATCAGCTAACTCGTTATAAATTTCCCTACTTTGTCATATTTGTATTCTTCAACACGGATTTATTTTCTATCATCATTATTTTTGGACTAGAGAAAACAAGAACTTCCCTTCCTCTGACCAGTTGATGATGATGATGATGATGATGATGATGATGATGATGATGATGATGCTGATGCTGCTGCTGCTGATGATGATGATGATGATGATGATGATGATGTTTATTATCCTTGGACTTCGTACAAAGTTTCCAACATTTTCAATGAAGCTAGATTACAGTTTCACAAATTTACATATCAATTATAAAGTAAGCATAAGTATACATATTACTAGTAAAAGCTAGATAGTAATTGTTAAATTAGTAACAAATTTGTATGCAGCATTTTGACACCTAGCGTAATTAATTTAACAGAATACACATGTATCAATTACATAAATTCCAATCATCCTGTGACATAACACTGGCAATTTAGGTTACATATTTACATTTCCTCAATTCTTTCTTGACTAAATAGTGTCTTAATAATTTGGGAAAGGCTCGATCATTAGGAGATTTTATATATTTTGGCAATTTATTATAAAATACTCTTCCACGGTTATATGAGTCTTTGGCTGTCATTGATTTATTGACAGAGTACATAAAGTAGTTATTTGCTCTCTCCCCCCCCCCCAATCTCGTAAATGCACCTATTCTTGTTTAATGATATTAACTAATTTTTCTTTAATGAACAGAATTAGTTTATAAATATATAATGAGTAAATGGTAAGGATTTGCTGTCTAATAAAAGTTTCTTTACAGGATTGTATCTTGTCCAAGTGATATATGAATCTTAAACTCTTCTTTTGCAAAATATATCCTATTCATGTTTTTGAAACTAGTATCCCCTAATTTCCTATACCGTATTCGAGATGAGCATTAATGAGTCCATAATAATCTAGTTTCAGAACATCTTATGTAGATAATTCGCCAACTGCCGTAGCACAAATATACTCGAACTCAGTAACACACTTGTTCGCATTATCCATATACACAGCACACCCAGCACATCAAACTTTGTTAATGAACCTCAAACAGCAGCAGCACCGTAAGAATGATTAAGAAACGCCTGTGAAATTAGCACAGAGATTTATAAACTTCTAGATACACTGTGGTTTGTTTAGCACTCTATAGGACTCGCGCATGCGCAGAAGAACCTTTCTACCTTGGTCCGAGGCTTTTTATCGTCTATGAATACCAAAAAGTTAGACCGCCTTTGGTCCGGGCCAAGTTAGTCGGAAGATAGTCTAGTTCAAAGTGATAACTATGAATACGGTCTATTATCTTTTGATGTAAAAATAGAACTTTAAATACACATTTATACATGACATGTTCTGTTTTGGTAGAAAATAACAGCAGCATCATATTAAAACCAAGAATCTTAACAGATTCCCATTCCTAACTCATTTTCGGTTTTTGGTGGACATGTTCAGTATTGAATAAAGCTCCTCGTGTATGAATATACGTTTATATTTATATGTTTATAGAGAAAAAAATATGTTTATATTTTTTCTCTGAGTTAATGCATAGGTTACTAGTTTTCAGATATTCTGTATTCTGCGAGAGCCAACTATTATACCAGCTCTGCGTACCACTGACACTCTTGTTACGGAGGTCAGAGCTAAATGTGAAGATCTTGCAGACCACTTTGAAGGCACGTTCACACCAAACGCACCTCATGCCACCACCCCAAGTATAGAACAGCGGCTTGACGCTTTTCGACACCAACCAACTGTTCCCTGCAGAATCTCCTTAACTAGTCCTGCTGAACTTAGGCATTTAATTCGCTCTCTTCCTCTTAAGAAATCACCGGGACACGACTTGATTCCCAATATTGTGTTAAAAAACCTGACAAAGAAGGCCCTGGCACATTTGTCTTCAATCCTGAACGCTTGTCTTCGACTTGGCTTTTTTCCTCACACCTGGAAATTGGCTCAAATCATTGTGTTTCACAAAACTAATAAACCTAAAAATCTCCCTGACAGCTATCGTCCGATAAATTTGCTGTCTACCTTGTCCAAACTCTTTGAAAAGGTTCTCCTTCGCCGTCTCCTTAAATGTACCTCTGAAAACCATATCATTCCACCCTTCCAATTTGGATTTCGTTCTAGACATTCTACCTCTCTCCAACTACTACGTTTGACACAAACAGTAATTCATGGTTTTGAGCAACGAAAGCACACAACCGCCCTGTTCCTCGACGTAGCACATGCCTTTGATAAAGTTTGGCATGAGGGGTTAATCTTCAAACTGTATAGCATTGGACTTCCACAGTATCTGCTCACTACCATTTGTAGTTTTCTATCAGATCGCACATTTACTGTTCGCATTGGTGGCATGGAGTCATCTCAGCGCCATATTACAGCAGGAGTTCCTCAGGGATCCATATTGGCGCCAATCTTATTCAGTATCTATACCTATGATCTTCCTGACTTGGCCCCTACCTCCTTAGCCTTATAAGCTGATAATACTGTTTTATATCATTCCGGCACAGATCTCCCTACAACTATTCACACGCTACAAACCTCTCTTGACTGCCTCGTTGAATGGTTCGATACTTGGCGCATACGTCTAAACACTCAAAAGACCGCAGCTAAGATTTTTAGCTTACGTCGCATCTCCAACTCTCCCGAATTGCATATTAAGCATGAATCAATACCCTGGCTACCTCCTATCACCTCCGTCAAATACCTTGGAGTAATGTTGGACACTAGACTTACTTGGCGAGCCCATATTGATCGACTCATCTCGTTGGCATCAGGACGACTTTGAAAACTTGGCCCGCTACTTCACAGACACACTCCTCTTGGGATTGAATGCTCTCTGCTTCTCTACAAATCTCTTGTCCGGCCACTTATCACATATGCTTCCCAGGTATGGGGTTCGGCTAGCAACACTCATCTCCGACGGCTACAGGTCCTGCAAAATCGATTTATGCGCATCGCCACGGATGCCCCTTGGTACGTAAGAAATCAACAACTGCATAAAGAACTTGGTCTCCTTCCTCTTCACCAGTACATACGTCAGATCGCCTCCCACTTCTTTTCAAACCAGGATGTTCCAGGAGCTGTGATGTACGACATCGGCGTACGAACCCGCCAGCCCACGCGCCTGAATAGACGACTCCCACAGGATCTCCTCCTTAGTGACTCTGATTGAAACTATGAATATTGTTTCACAATGACTGTTGTTCTTATCTCTATGATTACTTGTTTGTTTTAATTAACTTATTTTTCTCTTGTTTCACAGTGTTAAGAAGATAATAGGAGCCAACTTGGTTTTCCTTACATGTTATTATATAGTTCATAGAGATTCAATTAGCCAACAAGGATCTGTAAAACATGTACTGCTGATCGATCATTGAATAAAATTAAAAAAAAAGATATTCTGTAAATAAATTTAACGATATAATTTCTCTACGAGTTTATGTGTGTATTTTAGCGCCTCCCACATTCTATCTACGGCATTAAACGTCATCTCGTATCTAATGAGAATCATAAGAATTAATCAGTTGTGCCGCTTGATGTCTGCTGAAGCAATTGCATGTGCGAGTCGGGCAAGTACAGAACTGTATGCCATACAGGTTTGTTAAACCTGGCTAAGCAATTACATAGTATACGGAGCTCAATATTGTTTGTATTTGTTAGTCACAATCAGATCACACAAAAACAGCTGAGTGTGTTAGTTAAAAGTGAGAATTAAAAATGCTAAAAGTGAAATCGACTTTACATGAACTGTCATTAGTACGTACTAGAGTTAATCATTGATTGGAAAAGACTATAATATTTTGCAGAGTTGAACGTTCTCAGGTACTGCAACACATGTAAGGAATTAGGCAGGTAATAGATGTCCCTTTGTCCTGTTCCATCTTACGCCTCCAAACGTCCAACCACATCAGAAAGATGAGAAAGGGAACAGAATAAAATAAAACTTAGGTAAAGGAAATCGTCGTGGATAAGAAACCAGATAGGAATGGAAATGACCCGGACCTTTTTAAATGCGACCCTCACATGTTACTACAGAGTCAACTCGTTCTGTTTAATAACTATATATATTAAGTTTTCCATGTCATTTGTTACTTCCACTTTTTAAACTACAGGCCTCTTAACGATGAATACTTCATTAGAACCTTTGTTAACTGGAACAAAACGGGAGAAGTCGTTTCAGATAAATAACATTTTGGATAATAATTACAATATTATGTTTAGAGCAAAGAGATGTTTTATTGACGTTTTTTAAATGAAAGTTAATAAGGAATATATATTGTCGCGAGGCATTGTTGCGGCGGCCGCGGCCGTTTGTTTATGTGTGGTGAAACAACCAGAGACTACTGTGTGAATGACACGTCACTTCTAGAACCTGTAAGGGGTGTACAAACTGTCTTTCTACGGAAATAAAGAGCATTTTGAATTTATACAAACTAGACTTTTAATTCCACGAACCCACAAAGCCACAATCCAAACTACTATAGTTATAAAACCACTGATGTTCCATGACCATATACTTTATAGAGTGCTAACCTAGTTGTTTTTTTTTTTCCACACTGTTTTCTACATTGCTATGTTATAACACCAATTCGTCAGAAGACCATTCGATACATGTTTTCAGTTAAACAGATTTTGTTTCCTATCTACAATATTGTTTTTTATACATTTTTTCGTCATGTTATCATGCGTTGGAAGTTGAAATTGCAGCACAGTTCGTGGAGTTTTTTCATGTTTATTGCAGATGTTAGTAAAAAGTAGGTATTTAATTATCAATCGAGATTATTTATAGGTATACTATGATTATCGGGAGGCCGGCGCCGGCAGTCAGAATGGCAAACGGATACACTGCCTGTTCGCGCAGCATAAACATCGGAACTGCTTTTGCCGGATTACCAGAATCTTCTAGAAGTTTCGTCGACTGAAACGTTCTGGAACTCTGTCGAAAATTTCTACTGCTGTATAAGTGAGCGTTTTCACGAGCAGTAAATACGTTTCGTGAAGTCAGTGAACATGTGAGAGAGTTAGTGAACGAACAAGTCAGCGGGTGAGATAGCAAGCGCATTTCTGTGGCCAGGAAAGTACCATTCACTGAGTTATTAACGACAGAGGGGACAAGCAGTGAGTAGTTTTACTGTATGGGATTAGAGAGGTATTGTGTTCGACCCCAGCGAGTGAACGGTCCGAATGAACAGGCTGTGTCGCGGAAAGAAAAGTGACAGTTATAACTGGAAGTTGTTCACATTAGAAAGTGACAGTATGGCCTAAGCTAAGTTTCACTGTTAAGTTGAATCACGTTATTAAGTGACACTGAAATTAGGAAGTGAAAGTGTCAAATCTTGGCTTAGGCGTAATATTTACTATATCGGATATGCAATATAATATTTGACAGTTGAATTTTACAATTTAAGTCTTACCATCCCTATTTCTCTTTATTTGCCAATATTTATTTAGGATTTAATTCATTCAGGATATAAATGCTTTTCGTGCAAGTGCCATCTCACCTTCAATTGTTGACTGGCTTGCTCAACACCGCCAGACGTCACACATTAATCACCAAATCACAGGGGCTGTAGACCTTGACACTGCTTTTGAAGAGCTCACAGTCATTAAGTCTATTTTCGCGTAAATATTTCTATCATTCACCATGTAAGATGCATGCGTTAAATCATTTGCAGAAACTTGGAAGTGAAAATACTTGACTTGATTTGGTATTTCTAAACTTTTTCCTCGTCCTGCAAAGATGCACTTACTGTTATTCTATTGCAAATAATTTTTCTATTATTTCCGTTAAATTTTATTTCAATTAAAAGTATTTCGGATAACAGAGGTCTTATTGTAATATTTGTCTTCATTCATTAGTAAAACTGCATTTTTGTCGCGATTATTATCGTTAATAACTCATTTAGCTGCAATTTTCTCTTTTTAAAAAAAGTTATGTAACTTAGATTTGCTCGAGATGTATTGTTCCTTGTGTAAGGCAAGGTTTGAGAGTATTAGAGTAACCGGATGGAGACCGGAAGATACATGGTTCAAATCCCAGGTATGACGATGAATTATTCAGACTGATGTATCTTTCCAAACTTCTTTCTTGTCTTAATTATTCTAAATATTTGCGGTCACTTGTGTTTCAAAAGATATTTTAAATAAAAAAAGGAAATTCATTAATTTCAGTCACATATAAAGGGTCCTTCAACAAGAGTGTCTTATCCATGAACTTTAATAAAACACAATCTATAAATTATAGAGGTTTATTTCTTTTGTTTATTTTGGAACATTGTCATTGCGTGTGGAAGAGAACAGCAGTAAGTGACCGCCGCGACTTCGGTTGCGCGTATACTGTTGACCCAATTTTCAGTGAACAAAAGAACGCAAATTAGGTCCAAAATCACCAATAACACGCATGATGTTATTCATAAGATTATTTACTGTTTCTGGCTTGTTGGCATAAACTCGAAATTTAACATAACTCCACAAGAAGTAATCCAACGGCGATAAATCACAAGATATCGGAGGCCAGTTAACATCACCACCATGCGAAATGTCTAAACCTCTGAACTTCTTCTTCAAAAGATCGATTGTTTCGATGGCAGTATGACATGTGGCACCATCTTGCTGGAACCAGAAATTTCTGAGATCCATACCATCCAATTGGGTCCAAAAATAATCCCTTATAAGATACCGGTATTACGCAATACAGGAAGGTTTGGCGAACTGATGATCCATTTTGATAATACATGTTCACAATTTCTACGCGTTGTTGAATGCTGTAACGTTCCATGTATATTTCTCAAAATGACTGTAACAACATGAAAAAATGACTGCTGTAGCTCAATAACAACGGCAGCTATCACATGTTAAAGATAAGACACTTGTTGAAAGACTATTTATTATTATTATTATTATTATTATTATTATTATTATTATTATTATTATTATTATTATTATTATTATTATTATTATTATTATTATTATTATTATTATTATTATTATTATTATTATTATTATTATTATTATTATTATTATTATTATTATTATTATTATTATTATTATTATTATTATTATTATTATTATTATTATTATTATTATTATTATTATTATTATTATTATTATTATTATTATTATTATTATTATTATTATTATTATTATTATTATTATTATTATTATTATTATTATTATTATTATTATTATTATTATTATTATTATTATTATTATTATTATTATTATTATTATTATTATTATTATTATTATTATTATTATTATTATTATTATTATTATTATTATTATTATTATTATTATTATTATTATTATTATTATTATTATTATTATTATTATTATTATTATTATTATTATTATTATTATTATTATTATTATTATTATTATTATTATTATTATTATTATTATTATTATTATTATTATTATTATTATTATTATTATTATTATTATTATTATTATTATTATTATTATTATTATTATTATTATTATTATTATTATTATTATTATTATTATTATTACTATTATTATTATTATTATTATTATTATTACTATTACTATTACTATTACTATTATTATTATTATTATTATTATTATTATTATTATTATTATTATTATTATTATTATTATTATTATTATTATTATTATTATTATTATTATTATTATTATTATTATTATTATTATTATTATTATTATTATTATTATTATTATTATTATTATTATTATTATTATTATTATTATTATTATTATTATTATTATTATTATTATTATTATTATTATTATTATTATTACAAGTCATAATCGTTTTCATTTAATGTTCGTTGCCTTAAAGCTATATTACCAGAAGAGTGTGTAATATACATGTAAATAAATACTTTGGTCATATGAAAAGGATGACGAAGCAAAGGTCAGTTTAGAGGCTAACTAAAACCTGACTGAAAAAAAGGAAAAAATATTAAGATTTCTGTGAAGTATTATTCTTACTATAATAAAAATTGGTCAACATAAGACGTAAGTACTAAATAAATTGTTACTTAATATATCTTGAAAGCAGGAGTCGTAGAGTACAGATCGCTAAGAACGTGAAGGTGAGATTGCAGATCCATTAACCCGGGCACATAGTACCAGATAAATTACTTTACAAAACCATAAATCATGAGATGTCAACATATATAAGTGGCGAAATACGATGCAATAGGGCAGTTCATCCCACACCAAGCCTATTTATTTTCCTAGAGATCTTCAGCCCAGCTCTGCAACACCTTGATATGGAATAGCTTACACACTCTCTACATCGTTAATCACTCGCCCACATGTGCGACACCTGGTGTGGCGAAATAAAACCTTATTCCTTTCTTGACGATATCGACTTTGTAGCTCTCTTCGAGCCAAAACGCTGGCCAAGGTTTGGATAAGAGACTTCTCTTGTTAAAAACGTCCATGAACATGAGAAATTATCTCGTTTAGAATGAAGGGAGTCGGTTTTTTTTTTTTTTTTTTTTTTTTTTTTTTTGTTCAAAAGAGATTTTCCACTATACAGCATTATAATTGTGTTAAGGTCAGCATGTAAACATCGGAGCAAATACAGTGTCTGTTATCTATCGGGATTGACCAAAATAATTATTTTCCTAGTATTTCGAGGTATATAAAAGCAATTAAAATGATTATAGGTCTGTAATAAAGTTCTATATATTGGTTTACATTCTGTACCGGCTACCTAAAACACGGTATAAATAGAAAATTGAATGAAATTGAAGCACAGCGTCACAAGTAGGCCACCGTGGTCCTTTTTTTATTTCCAATGTTACCCTGTGAGGCAGGAATGAAAGAGAGAGCCCCAGTGTGCGACCAGAACTAATGATATGACCTGGCAATTTACAATCCATCACCCAGCCGCAACATACCGACCGCCGTCACCTGGTCCTTCAACCCCGAAACAAATAAAGTGTAAAAATAGGATTAGAAAATTCGGGGTAGAAGATCCACCAGCTTTCATTCGCTTATTGATCCGGAGGGTCAAACCCTCAGTCACTGTGGTCGATCCAACGGCAATCAAATCCAGCACCTCCTAAGTTCGAACCTGTGCAGGTTACCGCAGAGTATATCTCTTGATTTTCTATAGTCAGTAGTGAAAGCATTATCCACATATAACTCCATAGTTCCATAGAGAGGAGTGATAACACATACACGTTTCAAGGTATTTGAATAAAAAGAAAACAAAACAGTTTTAGAAAAATGTCCACGTGCGCCTGAGTGATTTCTCTCTCTCTCTCTCTCTCTCTCTCTCTCTCTCTCTCTCTCTCTCTCTCTCTCTCTCTCTCTCTCTCTCTCTCTCTCTCTATATATATATATATATATATATATATATATATATGTGTGTGTGTGTGTGTGTGTGTTTGTGTATGCGTGCGCATGTTGTTGTTAAGTGTTGTTCTATTCAATTCATTATTTCATTATTTTTCTAGGAAGACATTTCAAGACCTTGAAGGAAATCCTCTCACACCAAACTACCCTCTAAGTTGAACAGTTTTTTAATATCTTGATTCTCTCAATAATGGTTCCAACGATTTTGATTCAATAGGTAATCTGTAACATGTGCACATGACAAATGAAATGTACGTCTTGAATATTTTGGGTTTGACCTCTGAAGTGCTCTTTATTCTGAATGAATCTGGCGTAATGGTAAACCGTAAGAGACATGGAATTCTTACTTTTAAAAAAAATCTCGTTAAATTGTTTTTTAAGTTAACTGTTTCCAAAAATTTATTTGTAGTTTTGAATTTTCTGGAACAAATTTTTCTCAAGCGTGTCCGAATTGTCGAAAAATTGTCCATGGGTAAAAGGTAAAAGGTTCTCTTGAAAATCTTCGTCTCACACCACTCATTGCTAGATACTGAACATTTTGAAGGAATACCTCTCTCTCTCTCTCTCTCTCTCTCTCTCTCTCTCTCTCTCTCTCTCTCTCTCTCTCTCTCTCTCTCTCTCTCTCTCTCTCTCTCTCTCTCTCTCTCTCTCTGATAAACACACACATACGGAACTGTCTAAAAAGCTAACACATTGCACTTTGATGTGTTACAATCACATGATTTTCCCAGCCCATTATTCAACAAACTATTGTTACAAAATTATTGCATTTTTGCACATACATTTATCCACTAAACGTTAATTAAGATAAATACCTGCATAAATGATCCTATTACACATTCCATTGTAATAACGGAATACGTACATTAGACGTTAAGCCAGAATAAAATATTTCAAGATGAAAAAACCGAATAATGATTTCCCATTCTAGGGAAGCAAAACTATTTATAAAATTCAAACCAATAACAATACTTTCTACAAAAATGCATCTGACATGGACTGTATGTTTTAATGAGATGTACTTTTTCTGCACAGTTAAGATTTTTGCTTACGCTTACAATTACCAGTTAGGGAAGAGTGCCCCAGAAATATTCAGTGTCTCTGCTATACTCAGAAAATTCAAGTTATACATGTGAATACTTTCAACAGTTTTAGTATTTTAATTCCTTAAAGTTCGAAAAAAAAGTTAATAAAAGGTAATTTTGGGTGCGGATATTTTCTTGAAAATCTTTGTGTATCCCTTGAATATTCTATTGTATCTCTGGAACAAAATATGCTGAATTTAAATAAAATATTTGGCATTTAACTGAATTTTCGTTTTAGTTGTGTTTTTTCTTTTTTTTAATTTAAAGCCACCAACGTTGTCATCGGACGATGAATGGAATGAGCGAAATGAAGCTTAAATGAGCCCAGAGCCCAAAGAGCTTAGAGTTACCAGACATTCATCTTTCAGGATAAGGGAAAAAACCCGGAAAAACCTTATCCAGGTAACTCACCCTGACCGAGATTCGAAGTTGTGTTTGTTCCCAAACAAAGACACACATGGAACATTTTCTAAAATGTATTTCGTTTAGGGCTCTCATAACGTGTATTTCTGGTGAAACTTGGATATCAAATTGTTGGTAGAATACAATACTTCTGCTTAGTGTAATAGAGGCGGAAAAGGACACTGATTTCCGTTAAGCAAAAATATAAGTATGCATAATGTGCAAATCAATAAGAAAGAGTATCTCGGAGGTGATAGATAAAACACTTTTTTATAAATAAATAAGATCTACTTTTTGTAGAAAGATTTTTTCTGCGTTTACGAGTTACTGTTATGCATAATAGTTCAGAATAAGTGGACTTTATAGTTATGCCCAGAAAATGCTGCATATATACATAGGTGTAATTTATTATCCAAATAACTTAACATGCGATATTTAAAACTGCTAGAGCCACTTTTCTGAATAACAAAACTAAGGAGCATTTTTTCTTGTAAAAAGTAGTTTGACGCGGGGAAATTTTTGAAAATCTTCGTGTGGTATCCTTGAAAGATGTACCAAGTTGGTAAAATTTCCGTATTAAACTTTGGGGTGGATTGCAATATTGTTCCTGTTTACTGTGGATAAGTGCCTAGTTGAAGCGGTATTATCTGCCTCCAAAAACAAAATGTTGCTTCGATTTTAAGCAGTGTAGCTGCCTCACTGATGCTACACCAAGTTGTATCGGTGATCTTGCATAAATCTCTAGCAAAGTCTTATCTCAGTAAGGATGACACCAGCATGAGTCCAGCAGTGTCCAAGATTCCGCTTAGAAAAACGCTGCTCAGCTACCTAAATTCTCCTAATAACCACCCCTTCTGCTAATGACCCCAAGGCTGCCACTACTAGCTTCTAATACGATGTTGCCGCTTCATTTCTATATTACTGAAATTCGCTCCTTTCTATCCTAAAGTATCTCTATAAATTTCTAAGAAATGCTGTCAAATATTCCACGAATTCCAAGCTAATCTGCCGTCCCTAATCGGGCAACTTTGCATAGTAACTTTGCCCTCATTAAAGCAGCCTAGTGTTTCAAACTAGCCTTCGCTAATTGCCTAATGACATCTTACCCCGAGCCAAGCTGTACACACAATGTATTGCCTAACCTAAAACTCATTAACATTTAAGGAATGCACAAAATATTAATATTTTATTTTATTCTAAGTATTAATTTATTTAACTGTTTTATAATTTCTGTATCATAGTAGAAAAACAAAACAAAAAGAGCAGAGTCATCTGCCAAACATCCCTGCACTTGCATCTTCGTTATAGTTCAGATATTACTACCACGTAACGCGAAAGGATCTGCCTAAGAAATGAGGTACTGAGATTATTAATTGCAAACAGCATGGGTAGACAAGATGTCTGCGGTACCCATGAAAACAAGGTAGCCTTGGTTGCTAAATGGGAAGTCTTGCTGAGCCAGGATGGGAGGTCAGCATTTCGAAGCGAGTTGTTCAATATGCAATAGAAACGGCATCCGGATCACGTTTCATTAACAATTTCACGCCTAAATGCGCTCTTCTCGAATATAACGGAGCTTCAGCAAGCAGAGCAGTACATTGCACCGGGTTTGAGTGACATTTGATGGTCATGCAGCCCATATACAGTCCTCCGAGCCTCCGGGACAAATTTCATGGTCTGCTCTTCAAATGATGCCTTAATTACATGTAGGCTGTGCATGCCTCTCTTTGATCGCAAGCCTTGTTAAGAATCAGTGCAGCGAACCTGCTGTTTTATAGATGCAACACCAAATACCCACGCTTCTTAGACGTTTCAAAACTTAAAACATTCATTGTAACTCGAAGTTCGTTTTATGCGAAACATAAAAGGCTAAAAATATTTCTTAGCACTGCTTCTATACTCTCGTGCTTTGACCACCAGTACAGAATCTCTACGGGGCGCAAATTCCAAAATTAATATTTATTACCTAATTTATTTTTTTTAATTTACGTCCACCATGTCTGTCATATCGGACGATAAGTAAAATGCTGCTCAAATGAGCTCAGGATCCTGTAGCAAAAGTTAGCTTTACGTACGCGCGTGCGACGTCGTTCCACGTTGCGACTGGGGTCGTAGGTTGTATTCAGCCCTCCGGGATGATGATGATAAAGCCGCAGATTGCTAACTTCTCCTAGATCCTAACTAAGGCTCCGATGTATCGATGAATCTAAAATATCTCCGGATCCACTTCAGTCTGAGCTATGAGAAATCTTAGTTTTCAGACGTGGTTGCGAGTGAAAGAATAAATGGTTAGTAAACTATGAAATAAATCAATTTAATTTGAATACTCTATAATATTTTTCATACATCACTTTACAAATGACTTATATAACGTAGTTACAATCCTCCGGGAATCTACTCTCTTTTTATAAAGTTTATTCGCGACACCGAATTTGGGTCTGTTCACGTCCAGCTTTTTCCATCAAAAGACGCCTTCTTTCCTAGCTGTTCTCCCAAAACTATGTCTCGTTGACATTACTACCAATCAAACTTAATTTTTGCTGGTCCACGTCACACATTACAGTGCAAAGGAAGGTATTTTCGTGACACTTTTTCGAAGGGATGTCACAGAGAAACCAATTGGCGTTAGCGCGCCTGCCGATAGCTCCTGAGCTATAGGACCAAATATGTCAGCTACCTACAGTGAAAGATGAAGTTACCTATGTGACGAAAATTCCTCCCTTTACCTTAATCTCATTTTTAAAACTACCAATAGTAAAACATCACATCAATCACTTACATGTTACATTATTTCGTGACCCACTGAATTTTAACACTTTGTTTTCTTACTCATTTTAACTTGTCCACATCGATTGTTAAATCATTAGACATATTAAAACAATTTTACAACTCTTGGGGCCTAAATCAAAACAACCGTTACAATCCATAGAGCTTAGAGTTACCCGACATTCAGGATAAGGGAAAACCCCGAAAAAATCTTATCCAGGTAACTCACCCTGACCGAGATTCCAACTCGGAACCTCTTAAACGTGAAGCAGACACGCTACCGAGTGGACATAATTGCTGTAAACAGGAAATAGATACAACTGAAGAGAATATATGTTGATAAATAATAATAATAATAATAATAATAATAATAATAATAATAATAATAATAATAATAATAATAATAATAATAATAATAATAATAATAATAATAATAATAATAATAATAATAATAATAATAATAATAATAATAATAATAATAATAATAATAATAATAATAATAATAATAATAATAATAATAATAATAATAATAATAATAATAATAATAATAATAATAATAATAATAATAATAATAATAATAATAATAATAATAATAATAATAATAATAATAATAATAATAATAATAATAATAATAATAATAATAATAATAATAATAATAAATAATAATAATACTAATAATAATAAACAACATTTAGAGGTGGTGGTAGTAGTTGTCAGAGAACACGTAATTTTGTGTCCTCAAATTTATGGTGAAATTTTGCTGTTGTAAAACCAAGGCCAATATATATTATATTTATTTAAAATAGATGATCATCCATTCAGTGAATTCATTATAAGGGTGGACCAGATCTCAAAAGAATTTGAAAATAAATCAAATATACTTGATATTTACTGTTTAATAGCTTTAAACAATGAAAATAAATAACTCACAGAAAAACTAAGGAAGCTACTTAAGTATTATGCTCTTCATTTAACAGATACTTTTATAAATATTTGTATAAAAGGACATAATCCGTAGATGACGTATCGTTTATAAATAAACTGTTTTAGTTTGCTTATTAGTAAAACGTAATGATGTTACTTATGCAGAATAATATAAAGGTAAAAATAATTTATTTCAGGACGTAAGCCTTATATGTAATTAGAACACTAAATCTATATCTATGTTACAAGATAGAATGTTAATTAAAAAAGATAGTTTTAACTTAAGGACGGACCAAAAAGACCAGAGACTACTGCACGGATATTATGTAGCAGTCACGTAACTGCTAATTTTAATATAGGTTCTGGACTGTTATATCACTTATCACGTATATCTCCTCCCAAAATTTCACTGCTTATTCGCCGTAAATATATGTTTTATGTTACTGAATCTTTTGTTTTTAATTAACTAAGGTAATGGTTCCTAAGGAACAGATACTATGGCCATAATGGCATAAAAACAGTATTAGAAAACTTCCACGCTCGCACTTGTGTGTATTTATATATTAAAGCTTAATGGAAGGAAATAGGGAAACTTACACAGAATAGAATAAAAAAATTAAAGTTTTAAAATCGAAAAATGATGTTATAAAATATAAATGAGCATGCATATTCTCATTAAATAAGAATATTATATCAAAAATGATAAATTATTAAAAGTTTAACACTGGAATTGAATTATATATATAAGCCATAAGAATTCATATATCTATAGCCTTGGTTTGGATTATAAAAATTGATATTTTGTTTGTGTATGCAATTGTCTTTTTCAATGTGTTGATATGATATGATTTACGCAATTGTATAACTTTCTTTTAGAATGTATATGTCTTTGTTCTGCACATACAATGGCTGTAGACGTAATCAAGGAAAACCGCGCACAAGGGCGATGGGGCCTGGGCCAGTATGAGTAATGCGCGCACCCGAAGTTCCCCAAACCACATCGTTACGTAACCGTTCGGTTTCCCGGAAACCAGTGACAGCTGAACATCTCACAGATGAGTAATAACCCTCGACTGTACCAATTTGCCTGCCGCATTCCAACACGCGAATAAAGCCTTATAAGGGCATAGAATGGACAGCTGCCGTGCCCACTTTATAACTATCGCCGGCATCAAGGTGCAGAAAGCGGCTGTAATTATACCATATCTGTCTCAAACAATCTCTGTCAGAAGCCAGAAGACCAGTTTTAAATGTTTACTGTTATACCCCAATGGCTTCCTATACTGGTTACTTGCATGATTAGGATTGCACCTTCGTGGGACAACTTACAAATACCTACTGCATTAGAAAACTGGCTCTGTATTTCAGCTAAGGAAATCATCTTAATTTTAAGCAGAAAATGCTGATAATTTCTTAAACGGACACTTGATTTTTGAACAAATAAACTCTGTAGCAGTTATTTTTATACTTCATGTTGTTAGGAATAGTCAGCGATATTAGTATTTATAATAAAAATAAAAAAGTTATGTAAAGTGCGTAATGGTGTAACCATGGCAACGGATCATGGTGAGTTGCTGAATATTAAAAAAAAAAAAAAAAAAAAATGCTCTTCTATTTCTGAAAGTCTTAGGGGTAAGACGTATATTTGTCTATCCAAGTGTATAACAGAAACAATTTTGTGTATGCATCAAAGATGCATAAATAGCGTGTGCGCAAGAGAACAAATAGTTCATCGTTACATCTACCGTTGGTTGTAAAAAGTCTACATTAATTATATTTGTAATTATGAAAGGGTAGAGCCAGACTGAAAAATTCAATGCCATAGCCGGGATTTGAACCACGGATCTTCTGGCTTCCGTCCAGCCGCTCTAACCATTTGAGCTACTATGGCCAACGTGCCCACGTGTTTCTCGGGAGAAACACGAGTCAGTTGGAGAATTTAATGTCATGTTGGACGTTGGCCATAGTAGCTCAATGGTTCCCGGCTATGGCATTGAATTTTTCAGTCTGGCTCTACCCTTTCATAGTGCGTCCTAGACACGGCTAGTGTGAAAGAACAATTAATTTCCAATATTTTTAATTATTTCAAAGAATTTAAAATTGTTTATGAGGAATTACATTTCCATCTTTGAACAAGAAAAGTATAATTCATTCTTTAAAGATAGTAATCCTATGTTTATCAGCCCCGTTACCGTGATCCTGGGAAAGAAAAATATCTCATCGCTCAACAATTATAGATGCGCCTAATTATCCGTAGTTGCAGAAGAAACTCCTAGATTTTTCCAAGATCGTCACCAAAGGTGAGAAATTAATCTTCATCCACCACCATCCTGAATAATCCTGCTTCAAGACGGAGATCATCGCATCATAACTCTTCCAAATATCATCCCAAAATATTGTTACAAATCTAAGAATTTATTTTGTACGTAGATGTATATTTTCCAATTTTGGATAACTGCAGTTAATTTAAACTTTCAATAATATTTATGTTAAATTAATCTGCACAGTTTTTATATTAAGTAATTTCATTTTAATTAAAAAATATTTGTTAAATTCCAACCTTGTTGAGCCTACGTAGGCTTGTTTTATGAATAAGTATTATAAGAACAATTAATTATAATTTTGAGGCATACTACTCAAAAAAATCAAGTGAACAACAGTGAGGATTTTAGAAAAGAGTGATGTACAGAAACATTTCATTTCACGTAAATTATGTATCGTACAGCAATGTGTACTAAAGCTGAATATTGTCTGATTCCTACGGTTCCAGACTCCTAATTTTTTAGCGTAGTTCAAAATTAAAAAAAAAAGTGTATCCATCAGCTATTCTGTCCCAAGGATTCGATGTTCATACTTCACCATGAACATGCCTTGCTCCTTCTGAATAACAACAAAACATTTTAGAGAAAAGATCCACGCCTCTATGTGAACAGGGTAACTCAAATTCAGATAAATTGGTGGTACGTAAGTTCAGTATCTTCCAATAATGTTACACGAAGCTTTAAAAAACATTCTTCTCGCCCAGAATCACCCTTTAAGGATACCCATCTGTAAAAATCCTTAAATCTACAACTTTGCTTGGATTGACTTGAAACTTTAACATAATTAATGTCGTGAACGTATTGTTGAGGCTAGGGGGCGCGGCCGACGAGTTCAAAGAGAGGGGCAGTGAAGTGCGGAGATAAAAACTTGCCGAAACGGTGGGGGAAGGAGATGGATTTCTGGAGAGTTCGTCTTTCTTCTTTCCGTCTTGATTGTTTGAGAACATTCCGTATAGTGAGTAAGCTATAAATAAGGAAGCCGCAGCTCATCAAGGGGACAGTTGTTAATTGAACTCGTGTGCGTGAACAGCTGTGTGAACTTCGTTTATGGTCGATGACCTTGCTAGTTGTATTGTGTATGTGACGTAATTCTGCTACAGTCAGGTTGACTAAAGTGTGTTTCTACGAAAATAAAGAGCGATTTTTGGTGTTTGTAACCTGGACTTATAATTTCACGAACTCACAAAATCACATCATTGTAGTATTAACAATAGTTCACAGATAAATTTTCAGACCTTTGTCCAAAATAGTTCTTGTGATATTAATATATTTATAGTACTTTATTGAACGGTTCCATATGATGGAATTTTAGTTTCAGAAAAATAATACTTCGCGGTTATACTCATAAATCATTATTAGTATATATATATATATATGATTTCTCTCTCGTGTGAGAGAGAGAGAGAGAGCTGAAATTTTAATCTGATCCTTGGTTTAAGATAAAAGATATTCAATTCTACTTTTATTAATTTTTAATATTTACTTGTGAAATGTGTGCTCTGTTATTTAATTGCACAAACACACTGACATTATGAAAAAGTCATCATCAATTTCCTTTGGAACTATTTTTATCCAAGCACCAAAATGTTCAAGCTTCTAGTTTGAAAGCTGCACCGTGTGGAGCAATTTATATTCTGAAAATTTCTGAAAATTAAAAACACGAGAAAAATCACCAAAATAGGTTATATAAAATACTGCGCCCGCTTAGAGTGGCCCACTTAAATAGTCATGTGCCACAATTTTTAAAGGTTTGCATGGACTTAAAATAATTGGAAATTGAAGTACATGAATTACTCTATTTAATTAGGCATTTTTTTGTCTTTTCTGCACTTTTTGACCAATTTTCACAGATGGGTATCTTTCAATGGAATGCATTTGGAAAGCGCTTACTTTCTCAAAATGGCTCTATTTGTTAAAATGTAATATGTTTATGAAATTTGTATGACAAACAAAATGTATATACTGGATTTTATGGACATATCCAGTAAGTACTTTTATTTTGAAGCAGTTTCGTATAGTTTTGTACAACTGAGAAAAGACAGAAATGAAATGTGTAGTGTTTAACGCCCGCTTTTACTATATACGGCACCGCAGGCGGTGACACTGATGATACATGAGATGAAGATGGAGCACCGGTGGAATGAGATAGTGGGGGAAACCGGAGTTCCCGGAGAAAACCCGCCCCAGTGCCATGTTGTCCACCACAAATCTCACTTTGCGGTCGCCTGGGATCGAGCCCGGGCCGCCTTGGTGAGAGCCAAGCGGTCTAACCACTGAGCCACGGCGCGGCCTGAGAAAAGATAGAGATATAGTTTACATATGTATACAAAATGTGTCAAATAGTTGTGGCATTTACTATTTCCGAGGTTTTATTTGTATATTAATAGTATACTTCCTTTTCCGCGTTCTAATAAATATTCGATAGTGAGATTTCAATTGCTTACTATAGGTAAGTAATTAAGTAAATTGTTCATTCAAAGAACCTTTAAGTATTTTTTCAGTGAAAGTAAATTATAGAATTTAGGGGTAGAATACAATAGTTCTTTTCCTTATAGTAGGGACTATAGAAATTAAAAACTAATATTGCTGCTAGAAGTGGAAAGTAATGTATCTACCTTGTTTAAAACCAAAATAAACAATGTTTCGCTTTTCTGAAGTTCTAAACCAGATTCGATTCCTCTAAAGTTATTTATTTGCCATAATATATACAGGCATTAATATCATACAAAATAAAAGAGCAAGTTAAGGTAGTCGTAATCTGATGTTCAAATTCAGGTAAAACGACAGTCATTCCTATTTGAACAGCAGGATACCTACTGAGCACGTTCTGTTGCCTTAACAGGAAAGGTAAGAACACATTTTACACTGACAGCCTTTATTTACTTACTCCAGTCCCTTTAACTTGTATCTTCTTTATGCAGAGCTTACCTCAGTCAGTGTGATTTGTGTACAAGAGATTTACTGTAAAGTGCAAGGAATTTTTATTTCTCTCAACGCGGCTGGCGTGTTGCTGGGGCTTGAAATTACCTACCACACTTCACAAAATGAACAAATGAAATATATTTGCTGTCAGGTACTTAAACATCTCTAGGTTATAGAGAAGCAGTGGGGGACAGGCACTCACAGTGAACACGAGTTCGGCGTGTGATGCTACTGCGTTCTGTTATGTGTCGCAGGATAAGAGCCAATACTTGCAGGCGTTTTATATTAATTATTTCTTTTTTTAGATGTTTCCATCCCTTTCTTTTCTTTGTTTGATACGTTATTATTATTTTTCCTACGTTTACTGGTTGTTACACACACACAGAGAGAGAGAGAGAGAGAGAGAGAGAGAGAGAGAGAGAGAGAGAGAGAGAAGGGGGGAAGGAGATTTACTAACACACCAACAACCATGCCCGAGGTGAGACTCGAACCTAAAGAACCACAGCTACACCCTTTAGTGAGCATGGCCATAGGATGATGATGATGATGATTATGATTATGTGTATAAGGGCGCTCAACTGCAGAGGTTATCAGCGACCTTTTAATTATTCATGGCAAAAACCAGATATAAATACTTCTAAAACTGTATAAAGATGTAAATAAACTTACAAAAAATAGATACACATAACAAAAAACAAAATAACAAGAAATGATAAATATAAACTGCAAAAAATTCTCTTCACTAAATTCTAAAATCTAACCTTGAAAAAAAAATCTAAAAACGTTCTCCACTACTTTGTTATCATCTGCTAGCATTTCTGCAAAGCTGGCCGGCAGCTGCAGAGACGTCCTAAGGTGTGCTAGGCAAAAACACTCTAGCAGTACGTGTCGGACTGTTGCAAAACGAACCCAGTGGAGCAGGCTCCTTTTAAAAAGAAAACTATGAGTAAAAAAGCAATGCCCAATACGTAACCGAGCCCACTCACCTCCTCGCGACGTGATGAACGACAGGAGGTAACCCTGGGAATCGGAAATTCTTTCACAGACCTAAGTTTATTGCTGCGTAGAACGGACCACTCTTCCTGCCAGCAGGTTTGCACAGCTCTCCGCATTAAAGTCCTAAAATCTTCCGATGTCACAGATGGTACTCGAACCCTGGGCTTCATGGTAGCCGTCTTGGCTGCTCAATCCGCCATTTCATTCCCCCGCAAGCCTAGTTGACCAGGGATCCATGCACACACCACGCTAACGCCGGAAGCGTTTAAGCGTGGAGGGCATCCTGGATACGCTGCACAATAGGGTGGTAGTTGTACAGCTGCCGTAGGCTTTGAAGTGCACTGAGGGAATCACTCAGGATTAAGCAGTCCCCCAACTTTCGTCGACGTACGTGTAAAATGACCCGGTATATTGCATAAAGCTCTAAATGGCATACAGAAAAAATTATAAAACCATTTTATGACATTCTTTTATCTGAGCAACGAATATGCAAAAACTTATGAGCATTATTAAATTTAGAATAATTAAGAACTGAGTCATATTTAAACACCATGCTTTCCAAGTAGCAGGCTCCATTACAGTCCGTACCATCTTCTCTCTTCTCTCCCAGGAAGGGAATGCATCTAAAGGAGCATCATTTCAGCATGCCACGTAGGTAATAAAAAACTGAAATGGAGGGTGGTAAGCTAACGTCTCGCAAGTTATGTCATGAATGCTGGATTATTTCCAGATTTATTTCCTATAATTTATATTGCTAAACTTCTTAAAATGTTTTGTCCAAAATGTAAATAAACTTAATACGACGCTCGTTTAAATTGTCACACTTACTATCGTTCTTGTTACAAACCCTCTCTTAGGTCATATTAAACATCAGAATTATCAATTTAATGCATAACTTACTGTTATTGACATCAGAAGTGGGATGCAATAACAAACCTTATAGGTTTCGATTTTCTTCATTGCAAGAAAAATTGCTTTACATTTAATGTAAATGATGAAGTAGTAGACATATTGTTTCTTAATTTTTATACGGTTACGAAATAATGTTCATTTAGTTTTCCTTAAAATGAAGAGGTATGCTTATTACGTAAGAAGCAGATGGTAACAACATATTTTGGCTTTGTGGGTTCGTAGAATTAAAATTCCGAGTTGCAGATATTCCAAATGTTCTTTATTTCCGTAGAAATACACTCTGATCAATTCTCACGTAACAGCATTACGTCACATACACCACACCATCTACCAAGGTCGATGACAATAACAAACAGCGATCAGTTTACATCAGCTCAGCTGTTTACTACTTACGACTGTTCGCGACTCGCTCTTGTTTTACAACTGCCCGCTGGCGTGTCACAATCTCTTATTATATCTCATTCATAAATTCTAGATATTTCTATAACGAACCAGAAACCGTATAATCTCTATCAGTGAAGAAGTCAATAGAAATTTCCATTTGCCTTACTTATCTGTGTCGGTAAGTCTTGTCTCAGTGATACACTATCCGACTGTTATTATCTTTATCAGTTCCTTTGTGTAAACAAGCCGCGCTTACACTCCGCGCGAACCTTTTATGTGAGTTGCCGCGACACTATCAATGAAGTTGAATGAATTGGGATCGTAAATGGTTGAGACAAAACTTCCTTTCACGCATGGCAGATCATGATTATCTCTTATTTGGGAGCATAAGAGAAATATTACAAACTATTTTATTTCAGCGTGAAATGCATGAAATATGTTAAGTTTCTGTTATTGCAAATTTTTCGAGGAACAAGATATAAATCAAAGGCAGCGTTATTAATGGATGCATAATTTAGCAAGTTTTGAGGTGTAATGGTATATAGTTTGTTCCACATTTATTAGAGCGAAGTAACATAAAGTGAAACAGTAAAGTGTAGTGGCTCCCTGCAGGAGCTTGACGAATAGTTTGTAATTATTGTTTATAGCATTTAGAATAGCAAAAATGATAATAGAGAATACCATCTTAGACATACTAGAGTTCTTGAATAATGTAACTTATATTAACTTCAGTGGCACATTTATTTCCTGCAGTTAGTTGACACTATTATATGCACATTTTAATAAAGAAACTGCAATAGCTCTAGTGTTTGTTCAACTTGTAGCACAAAATAAGTTAGATTTTATAACCCCGAGTCATTAATTTGTATATATCGCAAAGTAGCATTCGCTTTACGAGTAGAAAACCTTTCGCTAACCTTAACTTACACCATCAGCTACAGAGTGACAGGAAGATTTGGGGTGAATGTTTCCCAGCATTTCCACTTTTGCTGCAAAGTTATTGTTCTCTTACTCATTCCCTCTATGTGTGTATGCCTCGTTAGGAACTGTTCGCCAAAATCAGCAGTGAACATTGAAGAATTGCTTGGGTTTCACTTGTCGGTCGCTTGCCTAAATGCATTCGCCTGCCAATTAGATTTACGACCCGTTCTTGGGCAGGATTTTCTAGTTAAGAAACCAACAATGCATCATGGATTGTAAGTAAATTCGCTACCTTCTGTGTGTGCTAATTTCCAGAGGTCTTTGAAATGATCTCTCCTCTTTCCATCCACTCCTAATAGCATCTTCTCCTCTTTCTTCGAGCTGATAAGTTTTCCAATTAGCTGTAGAAATACATGTGTGCAAGTTTTTTTTTTTTTTTTTTCTAAAACAAAAACCCTCTTTTAATATTATTTAAATAGTTTAACTTCTTCCAAGTCCAGGATTTATAAATATGTATTAAGGCGTAACCCAAACATATAATAAATCTGCATTCCTTTTTGGATTTATGCACGAGATTAAAGGCAAGCTAAAATATTGATTTAAGTGACACGGTTATATAACACACCTTGATAGTTTTTTTTTTAAACTCCATCTAATATGTTTACCTAATGGATGAATTATTTTTCTATTTCAGGGCAACAATTCATGCATGGTGTATTCTATGGTTTGACAAGAGGAGCGATATCTCATTGACACCTCTGCCATCCAGATATCATGACTTCAATCCTACTTAGAGAATTCGATCAATACAAGAAGACATGATGAAGTATTGGAATGTGGTTAAAAATTATTAACAGTAGCGCAGAGAAAGTCTACATTATGTGTATATCGCCGTTGATTATCATGACGTCAGAACTGAAGTGCAACATAAGTATTTCAATTGTTCAATATTAAGAGAAGCCAATATCAGTCTCAGCCTATGCCTATTTATCAACATGGAAGTTATTAATGTCCATTTCAGTTCTCTGATAAACGTATTAATTGTTCATTGATTTTAGCATTTGTAAGGCATTTATACAATTATTTATGTCTTCCTATCTTTTTAATAAAATTATTGCCCTTATGTATAAAAAATTGTAGTATCAAAAATGCAAATTGGATGACATTAATCTACTTGCTTCTTAGTAGATTCATACTCTATTAAGAGTCTACCTATAGTGTCACAACACTTTAGGGTACTTGGCCGTAATCTGGAAACGCAACAGGCTTTTCTAGTTTCTGATAATTTTTGCTAAAAAGATTTATATTACCCTACTTTTTTTTAATACATATGCTAATTTTTGCTTTTATTTTAGTGTTATTTTGTTTATGTATTTGTATCTGGGAAACGTTATCCGTACACCTCATTAAAAAACTCTAGTGCTCCTGTAATCCTTTACACGCCGCAATTTGAGAATGTCCTCTCTAAGCAATGAATGTGGTTTTAGTCTGCATCGGCACAAAATAAGCTGTAATACATATTGCAGTTAAAATAAAACATAACTAGAAAATGCAATGTACGTAAAACTCTATTTACATCGTTTACACACCAAACCGTATTTTTGTTGAATTATTTAGTGAATTAAATACTCCAAATTTGCTTTTATTGAGCCTTATGCACTATAATTTTAGAATAAGGGTTCTGAAGTTTTAGCATTAAACATCAAATATAAGTGTTCTTTAAAAAAAATTAACTCCTGCAACTGTAGTTAGTTCCCTCCTTTCTGGATTCCCAATATCCACTAAAATGTAATACTGTGTATCTGGTAAACTTTGTTTTACTGAGATCGTTTCTACCTGAAAATTTAAATTAGAATAGCTTATACGTGACAAATGCACATTTTATTGCATGTTTATTCAAGTCAATTTATAGAGATCTACCCGAATTGAACACTGAATTAGACCGGAAAATTTCTGAAAGTATTGTGACTTTGTGTGTTCGTAGAATTAAAAGTTCAATTTGCAGAAAATAAAAATCGTTCTTTATTTGCATAGGAATACACTGTTCAATTCTCACGTAACAACATTACGTCACATACACACAGTCTACAACGTTCTGATCAGCTTTCAACACTCGTGTTACACAACTACTCCTGTTTCAACTCGTCACTTCCTTAAATGCCTCATTCGTAATTCAAGAGATTTCCAGAACAACAAAGAACCCGAAATAATCCAGATGTCACCAGAATATTCCATAAACGTAACTTAATCTGGGCCGGCAAGTCCTTTATCTCGCGCTATGTTTATCTACTTTTTGCAGGCTCTCTATTTCCACACTGTCCGCCTATCAGTTCCTTTGTGTGCGCAAGCCGCCTTATCGCGATCGGGTTCGCAATCGGGTTGAGATTGAAATTATTAAAACGTGACAGTCGGATGCCTGTTCTGTCATTCATTATGGGGAATATGGAAGTGCTGAGACCCTGCAACAAATGAGAATTTAATCAGATATCAACTCCATCTAACAAATTGCAGTGATAAATGTAAGACTCAAAGATGCTCAACGATAGACTGAACAGATGCAATAAAGAAGAGAAGAAATGATAAAAAGAAACAGAGAAGACCATAATGTCCCTGATTATGGAACTGAGATATTCTAATTCTAGTTTTAAACTGCAATGTTAGTTTACTCTGATCAACATCTTTCCGAACTTCAGATATGTTCGCTGTGAAAATGGTTCAACATAGATGTTTTATTTTGCAACAGTAACTTACTTTAAACTGTTTGTTTTAAATATAAGCAATTGATCATTAAAACAAAAATTAGGCTATAACTTAGGATAATTACTGTTATACATTTTGAAGATAGAAAGTCAGAAAACAATTAAATGAGTAAAGTCAAATTTATAAATAATATCAATATTTTTTCAAACTTTTTACTTCCTCCAACGTTAAATCATATCGGATGATGAGCGCAATGGATGAAATGATGCTCAAATGAGTCCAGAGCTTAGAGTTAACCGACATTCGTCTTTCAGGAAAAGGGAAAACCTCGATAAACTCTTATCCAGGTAACTCACCCTGACCGAGATTCGAACTCGGGACCTCTTGAACGTGAGGCAGACCGCTACCATCCACGCTACCGAGATAGGCCCGAAATCTCCTAATTTGAATAGTAAAGTAACTGGCCATCCAAAGCTTTGCATATTTAACATTGTGTTTGGTTTCTTTTAAGTCTGTTGGAATGTTACGTAATCTTTGCTTTTTTCACCCCTCCCCCTTTTTGGTTATCAATCTCATTTCTGGCTCGTGTGAGGCGTTGTTACCTGATGCTGATAACGTCAGGATTAACTGAGTCTATTTCTTTGTGTTATCTCAGTAAGAGATATTGTTCTGAAAGTGGACAATGTCCAAAGATAAGAAGAGAGACTCCTGGTCCATTCGTCGCGGAGCCGGTTCCCTGAATGAAGGATGTTGTCTGGACGGCCTTCCCTCCATTGATACTCTCTCTCTCCAAGGAGGGGGCACATCAGGGTCACTCAAATCCATGGCAATAAATATTTAGGGGTCCCTCCCACGGTTTGCCAAGCAAGGATACAATCCTGCACGCAGCTCGATCTCTGCCACAAAACAGCTATATCAGCATCCTACTGCGTTACCATTTGTAACTCGTATCAAACTAGAGATAATCGTTTCCAGACTTTTCTTGAGATGCAACAAGCTAACAATTCCCATTATTCTTTTTTTACAGCGATTTGTCTTTGTTCGCAAAATTCATAGACATTCGCATTGCTCTTCCTTGATTTTTCCTTTGTTTTTATCGCTTAAATAATATTTTTTAGCTAAAATCATTCACTGCCTTATTAGGTTTTTAAAATTACTTTCTATTACTAGCATTTAATGAACATTGGACTTTATAAAGAGCGGGATATCTCGTGATAACCTTCGTGAAGTCTAAGGTTCGGCTCCCGTCGGTGTTTTCTTTTGTGCCATAAACTTACCATCCAACAATTATAATTTATCTGTTTCAGGGTTGTAGAAGCAGGGGACGGCGCTTATCTGTTTCAGCAAAACGGTGAAATTCCCACTCTGTAAATATTTCTTCCTGAGGTTTAGTAGCACTTCTGGGAGTTGTCTCGTCTGCCCGTGGGACCTGTAAGTTGCAGGTGGTTCAGGCAGGGGCTAACCTGGACTGGTATCATGTTGTAATCGCTAGGTTCTCTATCCTCTGTATCCTTGCTTAGTGCACATTGTCTTCATATCTGGCTGCTCTTCTAGTGTATCCTTCATCCCTTCCTCCGGGGTTCAGAAGTGTCACAAGAAAGTGTCAAATTAAAGCATATGATTTACGTCAAGTATAATTTTTGTACCATTAATCATTTTCGAGATACTTTTAATTATTGTTCTGAGTTTTCATATACTTCATACTTTTCTCAAAATTCCTGCCTCCTTCCCTTCTTCCTCATTTGCTTTTCTTTCATATATTCCTTCTTTTTCTCCTAGTCACCAAAGAGAGCGGAAGGTTAAAGCTAACACATAGTGACCAGCTCTTTAAAATTTGACTATCCCATATTCCCCTTGTAAGTATATAATAAAACCATTCTTAGAAAGTTTATCCACTCGTATATGAGCTTGTCATGAAGATATGTTTTTCACAGAATAATTCGTTAAATACTATGTAGAGAAAGTAATGTGACTGTAACATATCCGATTTTGTGTCTTTGTTTATATTGTTTTCTTTACCTACCTCCCATTCATGCTATCATGGTGGAGAGCTTATTTCCTGCATTCCGTACTGGTAACCTAACCTACTTGCACATTTTGTCTGTTTTACTACATGGGTGTGCATGAACTATGTTAAATTAGCTAAACTTTGAGATATTTATTGTTGTAGACAAGATATATAATTGTATTTCATAGTTGAATGCAATACCTCCATGTAACTCTTAGTTGGTTCTTTATTAACTTTTACTTGTTATTTACTTAGATTTAATTCAGCATTAGGTGAAAGCACAAATTACTGTTTCTTTTTAAGTTAAACAATCACAGTTCTCGACAAGATTATTATTGGACCTTGCTACAATATGCAACAGCTGTTAGTAATGTATTAAATGTATTTCCAATAAGTACTACCATGTATCACTGTCGTAGAAAAAAAAACTACACAAATAATACTTCAGTTCGTATTTTCAAATTCCTTCTCGTTCTCTAGTGATGCACTTATAGTACAGTATTACGCATATTTGCTTTAAATGAAGACACTAGGAGTGCATAAACGAGGAACCAGGTTTGCTTATAACGTGATGTTTGGAGTGAGAAATAAGGAGGAAGGCGAACATGTCCGAGAATATGTGTGATAATAAAGACGGGTTTTCTAACGTTTTCAGATGCAACACGTCTTGACTATACGGTAAAGTCATTTCTCCGGAGGAACACCAGTGACTCAGGTTACCAGCAGGAAGAACCGCCAAACGCCAGCAAAAAACTTTTCCAAATGGCACAATCCATCGCTCTGTTGCTACACACCAAACGCCAAGCCTGGTCCTTCAACCCTGAAACAGATAGAAGAAAATGCTAGGGACAGGAAATTCGCAGAAATAGAAACCGCTTAAGTATTCGCCAATCGACCCGGCGATACCACAACAAAAAGTAAGGTGAAACTTACAGACCTGAGGGAAATTGAACCCGGGACCTCTGCAACGCGAGTCATCTGACTACACACTATAACACACTAGTTAGTTTATTTGTACTTATACGCACAATACTTTCTTACAATTCCATTCACAATTTCCCAATTCTATTGTAAGTCAAATTGTCAGCTGCTGATATTTACGGACTTATCATGGTAGTGGCTCCCTATCCGTTAACCCTTATGCGACCTTGACCTAATATTCCGTTGTGTCCTACATTTCCCTGCCTCATACGTTGCTCACTCTTCTCATCCATTTCTCTTCGATTTTGTCTCCATACTTCCCTACCTCCCTTATTCTTTTCTCTCTTCTCAACGGAAGCATTTTTATAGTTACTGCGTAAGCCCCTGTCTTATTCCATATTACTTTCCTCCGGTTTCCTATTTCCGTGCATTCTATTACATAATGCTCTATGCTTATTTTATTTCCACATAAAATACACTCAATATGGCTCCTCTCCTTAACCAAGCTAAACGTTCCCTCTCATATCTATCATACAGGTGTATACACGATTTCCTTCCCCTTCTCTCCTCATTTTCAGATACCTGTTTAGTTAACTCATGTGCACGTCGGCCACTGACTTTGACGAACCCTTATAATTGTTTTACAACACTGACTCTCCTTCTCCCAGTCCTTTCTGCAAGGTTGCCACCTTTCTCGATACGTCATGGGTATCGCACGAGGTTTCGTCTAAATAAATTATCTTATGTCCATTACTGCAAATCTTCCTTAGTTTTGACGATATATATATCGTACTGCGAAACTTCCTTTGTTTTGATATATATATATATATATATATATATATATATATATATATTTCATTATAACCCTTAACTTATTCAAAGTGCGGTATTTGAAACCTAGCTCCTTGAGGAGACCGCGCAAAGTGCAGTGCCCATAAGGAAAATCACAAATTTCTTGCAAATGTGCAACCAATTCGTCTAAGGTGGACGCTCTCCCTTTTGCATAGAATCTATAAATTTCTCGACGAATTAAATCGCATGTGAAATTATCTACTTTAGAGAAACGTTTCCTTTTGTTTTCACACTTTATCAGCGTCTTTGGTATTCCTTTCGTCACAATATTTCTTACTGTATTTCTGTGAATATCCAGAATTTATCATCAGGTTCATTGCACGACTCCTTACCAAGATTATTTGTCAGCACATACTTATATGTGTTCAAAACAAGCGCTTGAATTTGCTTAGAAACTTTGTTTCGTGAGGCTTTTCCAGTAATATAACTCGGCCCAGTTATTCATACTATTGTCTTCACTTTGATTATTTTCACTTGACTGAAAGTAATCTACTTCTTCATTTGCATTTACCACTGCATTTCCCTCTCACGGTCTCCACATCGTGACACATAACGAATTTCTGCACGTAATGAAACAGATCAATGGAAGTTGGAACTTTGGCAACTGAGACTCCACGTGGAGCAGACATGCGACTGTCACTTCGAGAAAATCAGGGTTGCTATTGGTCCTCAACGACAGTGTTCCATTTCTGAAGTGTGAAGATAGATTATTTATGACGGTCATTAGTGGGCGGGAGGGTAGTTTTCTTTGAGTGGCAAACTGCACTCGCGTTCACTAGACAGACTCTAAACATTTAGTGATTTCCTATTTATCAGGTTTCCCCATGTCACTTGTCTGTCAATGTCCTCTACCCTGTTCTTGATCATTGTCCAAAAAACCCTTACATTATCTTTCTCCCTCTTGCCAGACACCCATTCCCTATTCTATCCAACGTTCTCTCTAGCTCTGACCACCAGCTATCCTTACATGTTGAGTTCTGATGTTCCAAACAGATCTTTAATATATCATCTTTTTTATACAACTATACCAATCTCGGTCAGGGTGAGTTACCTGGATAAGGCTTTTTCCGGGGTTTTCCCTTATTCTGATAGACGAATGTCAGGTAACTCTAAGCTATATGGACGCTGGACTCATTTCAGCATCATTTCACCCATTTCATTCATCGTCTGATACGACTTAACGTTGGATGACGTAAATTACAAAAAGGACTATACCAATATTTTAAGCATCTTTCTATAATTATCCTACTTCTGCAGGATCTTCTAAGTTCCACCCTAGCTACTCCATTTGGCCTTCATTTATTCGAACCTAATATCTATTTACAAAACTATTCTTTAATGTGTTCAATATGCTTTCTTATCTCGTTGGCACCCTTTAATTCGGCACCATATGACATTTTTTATTCTATTATTGTTTCATAGACTCTTTCAAGCCACTTTACTGACATATCTCGTAATTTGTATTTACAGTTCTTTACCCCACACATTGCTGTCTTCCCTTTCACTCTTATCTTTCTCCCATGTATAACACAGTAACCGATTCTACAACATATCAGCTCTAATCGGCTTACAGCAGGCTTACTGGACAGCCCTGAAATCAGGTAAGCATATAAAGACCATTTACCTTGCCTACCTCCCCTCACAGTTACCAGGAATAAAATTACATGCCATTAGAAGCCGGCTTTCTTAATTACCTTTTACCAAAATTCCTCAAACCACATGGGTTTGTGCCCCCTTTCAACAGTTCAATGCAGAACACCTTACACACAAACACATGTACGCTTGTGTAACGGGAAATCCCTCTACAATAACCCTTCATTTTCATTTTTATGACCTTGTTGACACAGTTACCACTAAATAATTCAGTTGTTTTGGCTAAAATCTCCAAAATTGACCAAAGGTTGTGGAAAATTTCCCTTTTCTTTGCTTTTAAAACATCTTTGATTTCAGAAACGTCAATTAACAATTGAAGCTAAACTGACAATAAAAAGTTGCGAAGTATCCACAGGCTGATAAAAACCGATTTTAAAATTCAACTTTGCTCCATATGTGACTTATAGATACGTATTAAAACTAATAAAATGTATATTTACGCTAAAATTAGGTACCAGCCATTAAAATTAATAGTATATTGCGATGTAGGTGCGGTAAATATATCATTGGAGAACGAGCAAGACGGAAAACATGAGGTAGAGCATTTTCCGCTTCCGAGATGTGTGCATGCGTAATGCATATTAATTTTGTTGCAGATAGTAAAAGTAATAGCGGTTTCGCGAAAATATAATTAATTAAAAACAGCTGTTGATCATAGGTACCAGTAGCAAGGTCACCATCATCGACCTTGATAGCAAACTGGTTGTTGACCTCAAAAAAGTCAATAACTTGTAGCTCATACTTAACTGGTGCATAATTATTAAATGGTAAGTAAATATTAACACATAAAGCAGAAGTAAATATAAGGTAAGTTGTAAATAGTATGATTTAGAATCAAATACTTCTATATTCCATGTCTTACAATAATACATATATAAAAAGAACATTTATTTCTGACACAGGTCTACACTTAGAAAGATAAAACATAGGTTAGGTTACCAACCCATGGCACCATAATGAGAACTGAATATATAAAAACTACCGTCGAAAAAATAGTTTGCAGGTTCAAGATTACGAACATCTAGACAATCATATATTATGTAAAATAAAAAACTACATTTTAGGTTTAGTAAAGCAAATATAAATAGTGTAAACCAGTTTAAATAAATGTCTTACATTCAAAACGTGCTTCCCTCGAAAACGAAACAAACAAAAGGTACATTTTTCCTCAAATAGACATCAAAATTCAATTTTGGTTCCAAATGTTTGATTCTGTCTGAATATTTCTATTCACCAAATTATCTACGTAATTTTTTAAAATGAAAATTGAAATTTATTATTAACTTTTCCTAGGCGCTTTTTTACGTCTTAGAACCTTGTCATATCGGACGCTGAATGAAAATTTCCTCAAATAAACCCAGGGTCCTTAGAATTTAGAGTTACCAACATTCATCTTTAATGATAAGCAAGAATGACGTAAAAATCCAGGGATTTGAAGTCGAGACCTCTTGAACTGAGACAGACTTTGATAGATAGATAGAGATGAGAGCAGAGATCATAGTAGATCTGTATTTATTGTGTCAGATCTAACAACATTGAGTTCTCTCATCCGTTTAACCATCCAAAAGATAAAAGTACAAAAATAATAGATTTATAATGAGGTGACACAAAAAATATGCGGTATTTCTTCCATGTATTTCATATATACACATATGTCTCTCTCTCTATCTGTGTGTGTGTGTGTGTGTGTGTGAGTGTGTGTGTGTGTGTGTGTGTGTGTGTGTGTGTGTGTGTGTGTGTGTGTGTGTGTGTGTGTGTAACATATCCTGAATCTGCCGTTTTATACCGTAAGGCCTACAGAATTTACAGTCGAAAAAAAATTATAATTCTTATACCTACACTTTAACAGTAGAACGGTATATTTGTTGCACATTTTAGATGAAGCTTTGCATACTAATTACTACGACATAGTGGTATATCTATGTGCTTGAGTCATATGGTTTCTTTCTTTGCAAATGTGTGCCAGACTGCTTTACCGTTTTCAATTTCAACGGTTTTTTTAAGAACATTCTCAGGTAAAATAATTCGTTAGTAGATATATTATGTAGGTTCCAGATCACTTTGCATAAATGGAGGGGAGGGGGGTGTGAGGACCACCCAAGATGTTGCAGGTGGTATGGAAACATGTCACAACTTGCATTCCCAGGGGGGCTTTTTTTTAATGGAATCCATAAATTATTGTAAATGCATGTTTCAGATACAGACTTCGCGACATCAGACGTCTGTGGAAGGGGGAGATGAGATCGGCCACCTGTTACTCGACAAAGATTATGTGGGAGAAAACACTGAAATCCATTCCCAGAGATTTTTAAGGGATGTCATAAATTATTGTAAATGTATGTTTCAGATACAGACTTCGAGACATCTAGTGGCTGTGGAAGGGGGAGATGAGATTGCCCTCCTGTTACTCGTCAAAGTTTATGTGTTATGGAAGGGGGCATACATGTCTCGTGAGATTGTCCCGAACCCGTTGGGACATTGTTAATAATGTTGTGTTTTCCATCGGCACTCGACATAAATTGTTTCCTCGGTAAGCATAGTGGAGAATGAGGGTCCCTCTCTTCCGAAAAGAAATCGCCAAACTGTGGGTTGTAACACAAATTAGCGTCACATAAAGTTTTACCCAACCCCACACAACCGCAGTAAGAGGTGAGGGTTCTCTATCCTTCGCTACATCTGTCGTCTGTGGAAGGGGGAGATGAGATCGACCACCTGTTACTTGGCAAAGATTATGTGGGAGAAAAACACTGAAATGAATTCCCAGAGATTTTTAAGAGAAGCCATCAATTATTGTTTCCAGCATCCAGAGAGAAGCAAGGACCCTGGAAGATCCGTCCCCAACTTGTAACATTATCCATGACAAAGATTATGCGTTCATACTTTAAACTTATTTTCACTTTGTTTTTAATCGCGTTACGAATGTTTTCTTCTCTCGTTTACTATGATTACAATGTGCGCCTTCTTAGAACTGCTTATGACAAAACGTTTTTTATTTTCTTCATGGGGCTTAAAGATACAGAGTTTGAATTTAGGTGAAACATTTCATTTACGTATACATTATTCTTAATACCTGCTAATATTCTAAAGCATTTGCGCTAGCTTCTTTTTTTTCTGATCTATCTGCGAACTGATTTTCGTGAGATAATTAGATAGAGGATTACTTAATATTTCAGACTCAAAAGTATACTCTGGAAGCGATTGTTTCACGCACACACGCGTACAAGCAAGCACCATAGAGAGGGAAAGAAAGAGAGAGGGAGGGAGGGAGTGAGAGAGGAAACAAAAAACTTTCGGAGAAAAGACCAAATTCTGTGCAAAAGTTACACACAACCGTTTAACCTCGCATGTGGCCAGTGATGACCAACTGGGCATTTAATTAACTACATTGAAGGACTCCAAATAATCTCCCATTCAAGGAAATATGTAATGTATTTCTTCATTTACAGTTGCTTACAGGAGAACATTCTTCAGTTCTTGTAAAAGGGTTTTAGCGTTAAGAATGAAAAGATAACCGTAATTGGTGAAGCGTAATAACGAATGTACACCACTTAGCGAAATTTAAAATGATCCCACTTGGAAATCAATACCATTCTTTTACTTTCAATGTTTATGACCAAGGCAGGGCGCCAGCAATTAATGCTAATTTTTAAAAAATCATTTGAAATAAATAGTCCTCTGGCTAAGAACGTAAATAGTACTCCATCTATAGAATAACATGAAAATTGATGGGAAAACAAAAAAAAATAACTGCAATGGTTAATAGCCATTGGATCTATGTTCGAATCTCATGGATGTAACTCAAATAAATCTGAATATATATATATATAGTGTACTCATGAAACAAATGGTTTAAAATGAATATATCAGGCATACACACACGCGCACGCACACACATGCACACACATACACGTACACATACGCACATAGTCATACACACTCACATGCACACATACACGTACACATACGCACATAGTCATACACACTCACATGTATACGAATGTACTGAGGAGAAGCGTCATTTGCAGTATTAACATCTTTTTCAGACTGTACCGCACGTAGAAAAGGAAATATCTTTGGATGACAGAGGGGAGAGGGAAAATCGAAAGTCTCAAAACGCTCTATACAGGGCTCGCTAGACTAGTGGAGGGGAGGATTTTGAAATCACTATAAAAACGATTGCCCGATAGACGAATTATTCAGTCTGTATTATTGCACAGCCAACACCTGTCAGACAGCAATTTTTCCTTCTTCAGGATATTCATCCAGACTTCATTTATAAAAAGGTAAGCGATTCATTTATAATTACAGTGATATAATTATAGAGAGTGTTTATTTGCAAGAAAATATATTGAAGGAAATTATCTCTTATCAGTGATAAAAGATGTATAGACTGCGTGCATTTTTCAAGAATATTTCTTGTTCAAATCACAATCGAAATTATTAACTTATAAGATGCTCATTGCTTCATAATTATAGAGAGAGTGTTTATTTGCAAGAAAATATGTTGAAGGAAATTATCTCTTATCAGTGATAAAAGATGTATAGACTGCGTGCATTTTTCAAGAATATTTCTTGTTCAAATCACAATCGACATTATTAACTTATAAGATGCTCATTGCTTCATAATTATAGAGAGTGTTTATTTGCAAGAAAATATATTGAAGGAAATTATCTCTTATCAGTGATAAAAGATGTATAGACTGCGTGCATTTTCAAGAATATTTCTTGTTCAAATCACAATCGACATTATTAACTTATAAGATGCTCATTGCTTCATAATTATAGAGAGTGTTTATTTGCAAGAAAATATATTGAAGGAAATTATCTCTTATCAGTGATAAAAGATGTATAGACTGCGTGCATTTTTCAAGAATATTTCTTGTTCAAATCACAATCGACATTATTAACTTATAAGATGCTCATTGCTTCATTTAACTTATAAAATGCTCATTGCTTCATAGTTATATCGTAATCTTTATTATTTCAGGAAAACAAGATGCATCCTAGAAAAAATTGGGTAAATAAATTGACCCTTGCCGGCAGAAAGCGTAAAGCTCCCGACAGCGAGCAAGCGTCGCCAATATTGCCTGGGGTGGATTACATCATTCCACCGCCCACAGATTTTCAAGATGATGAATGTTCCTGTCGGAATTGCGGCTATAGGATTGCACTAGAATGGCTTGAAAACACTAATGCAGGTATGCAATACTCTTTTCATAGTTTTGTATTTGTACTTTTTACCACTTTCCCCATTGCATGCAACTATGAGTTTCTTTCAGAAGATTGCGCTAATTATTAATTAGTTTTTCCACCGCATCTCCTGCTCGATAAGACATAGGTCACTCTATTGTAACTTTTAAACTAAGGGCCTGAACATAGGCGAATTTATACTCAAATAAATTCTCTAATTGAGATCTTCAAGTATATATAGTTATTTTTTGTATATATTAATCTAGTTATTTTACTTTCAAATTTTACATTTTAAATTTTAACTTTTGGTCTCATATGTGTTGTATAGCAGATAAAGAATAACTGTAATTGACAAAATGGATATAGTTTCAAATAAACATAGTCTCTGTATCATTTATATATTAGAAAGATATATATCAAAGGCATATAATGCGCAATACGCTTATCTGCATTTACAGCCATCCGCCAACTAAGAAATAGAGTATAATGAAATGGTTTATGCTTCAAGCACTTTTTAGTGTCGCAAAGCAGGTTGTAGTGTAATAATATTGGAATATAAGAAAAAGGAATTTGCCATTAGCTATCATTGCGTGTGTGTTTTTTCAATTATATCATTGCCGATAGTAGAGCTTGTTTCACTATATTTATTCTTACAGGATTTTAAGCTAGTAATATGATTAATTTCTCCGATTTCAGAGCCAGGACCAATGCCAGATCCCGAAGCCGAATGGTGCGGTTGCACCAATTGCGTGTACAGGATCCGGCTCTGCGAGCTGTTACATCCCATGCAATGTAAGTGCATTTGACAAATTATTTTCATTAATTAGAAGCAGGCATTCTTTCCATTAATGTGTACTTTAGCATATACATGCATATTATACTGCTTGCGCTTTCTTCTCCTTCTCCTTCCTTCTCCTTCTTCTCCATCTCCTTCCTTCTTCTCCATCTCCTTCTTCTTCCTTCTCCATCTCATTATTATTATTATTATTATTATTATTATTATTATTATTATTATTATTATTATTATTATTATTATTATTATTATTATTATTATTATTATTATTATTATTATTATTATTATTATTATTATTATTATTATTATTATTATTATTATTATTATTATTATTATTATTATTATTATTATTATTATTATTATTATTATTATTATTATTATTATTATTATTATTATTATTATTATTATTATTATTATTATTATTATTATTATTATTATTATTATTATTATTATTATTACTATTACTATTACTATTACTATTACTATTACTATTACTATTACTATTACTATTACTATTACTATTACTATTATTATTATTATTATTATTATTATTATTATTATTATTATTATTATTATTATTATTATTATTATTATTATTATTATTATTATTATTATTATTATTATTATTATTATTATTATTATTATTATTATTATTATTATTATTATTATTATTATTATTATTATTATTATTATTATTATTATTATTATTATTATTATTATTATTATTATTATTATTATTATTATTATTATTATTATTATTATTATTATTATTATTATTATTATTATTATTATTATTATTATTATTATTATTATTATTATTATTATTATTATTATTATTAGCACATTGAATGTCTTATTGTTATTTCGAATATATGTAGCTAATATGTCTAGTTTTTCTTTATTATTGTGTAATTGCTACATGTTTCTTTTATTAAAGATGGTGAACCAATGTCCGTGCAGGAGGATCTCCAGCGTCCAGCAGCACCAGAGGTTTCAGTGCGAGACCCGAAGAGGCTCCGTCACACCAGCAGCGAAGAAGACCACATCCCTCCCGCATCCATCTGGAACACAGGAAACCGGAGGGAGGAGGAAGCAGTGGCGGGGCCTTCAGGTCTCTGCAGGCCATCTCCTTCTTCTTCATCATCATCATCATCATCATCACCGGCAGAAAGGGTATGTAGAAATGATCATTTTGACCTAGAATGCAAAACTATCGAGTCAGCATTCAAGGGCCGTATCTTCAACAGCAAAATTGAAAATACGGTGGGAATAATGGTCCCCAGCGAGTTTCTGGATGAATGCAAGAGTCTCGTTATTAGAGAAATTGAATCCACATTAAAGAGGAGCATATCCGGATTAAAGATGAGTTGTTCACTGAACGTCTCATACTTAATTCAGACACCTGACCATGAAAACGTGGAATCGGTTTATTTTAATTCCAAGACTAAAGAGATCCAGCAATCAACTAACGTGAATGATATCTTCCGTGCAATGAAAAATGAAATTTTAGAAAACCTAGCCTGTTTTGAAGGCCAAGCAAGTTCAAAGACTTTGCTCGCAATCCACTCGCTAGTAAACAGCGCAGCAGAATATAATCCTCTTCGCGCTTCAGGGTATATTGAGTTGCCTGCATGCATCAGGAGGAAGAATGCTATTCTTAACATTAAGAATAATGATGATTTTTGTTTCGCTTGGTGCATGTTGGCTTCAAAATTTCCCGCTAAGATAAATAGATGTCGTCCATCATCGTACCCTAGGAACTTGCTATTCAAAGCATTCAATTATGAGCAAATTACATTCCCATTTCCAATTGATCAAATTGAACGATTTGAGAAGCAAAATCCTGATGTATCTGTAGCTGTATTTGCTCTAAATGCCAACAACTCGGTGGAGTCTATTCGCAAACCATCAGAGAGGAAGGCTAGCCAGGTTAACCTGCTGATCATCGATGATGGTGATAAGTCTCATTACTGCCTCATTACCAACATATCGAGGCTTATTAGAAGTCAGATAACTGCGCATCCCAAGAAAATGTGGCTATGCGAGGCATGCATGACAAGGTGTCCTAATGAGGATGCCTTGAGATTGCATAAACTGAAATGCAATAAATGTCAGACACTCAAAATGCCTGCGCAGGGTGAGAGTTTATCGTTTAATGCATATTCCAAGTCTGCTCCTGTACCTTTTGTTATTTATGCAGATATCGAATCTGTTTTGAGGAAGGTTCACTCATGCGATCCCTCAGACGCAGAGAGCAGGACCCGTTCCATACAAGAGCATGAGGCGATATCTATAGCGCTGAAAGTTATATGTAGGCATGACCAGTCATTGTCACGATTTAAGCTCTTCAGAGGTGCTAATGCACTTGATGACTTCTTCACTGAACTTAGGAAGATTGGTGATGAAGTCATTGAGGTATACAAGCAAATTATACCACTGCAAATGACACCCCTGAATGAGCTGGATTTCACCAATGCTGATCAATGTCATATATGCAGGAAAGGTTTTGCTATAGATGATATCAGGGTGAGGGACCATTGCCATATCACTGGAGCATATCTCGGAGCGGCGCATAATGCTTGCAATTTGAATAGGAAATTGCCGAACTTCATTCCAATTTTTTTTCATTGCTTAAGCAATTATGATAGCCACTTCTTGATAAGGCACATGGCTTATGACAATGGGAACATTTCGTGTATAGCACAATCTTCTGAACGTTATATTGCATTTAGCAAAAGGTATAGGGGCTTAGAATTCAGGTTCCTCGACAGCTACAAGTTTCTTGATGATAAGTTATCCAACCTAGCTGATATGCTAGATGACGATGACTTCAAGGTCACTAATGCCGAGTATTCGAACCCAGAACACCTGCAGCTAATGAAGTGCAAGGGAATATTTCCATATACTTATCTAGATTCTGTCGAAAAGCTCCAAGAAGAGGAGCTTCCACCCATCGAGCTTTTCGATGGTATTTCGGAAGAGGAATATGCCCATGCGCTTAAGGTGTGGAGCACATTCAACATAAAGAACCTCGGGGAATATAGTGATCTTTATTTGAAGACAGATACGCTTCTTTTAGCGGATGCTTTTGAAAAGTTTAGAGACTTGTCACTGGAGATGTATCATCTGGACCCAGCATGGTACTACACCTTACCATCGCTAGCTTTCGACGCCATGCTGAAAAAAACTGGAGTCGAATTAGAGTTACTATCGGATCCCAGTATGCTAGAATTTTTCGAGAAAGGTATTCGTGGGGGTCTTTGCACAGCATCAAAGCGCTACTCCAAAGCCAACCATGAATATATGGTAGACTATAAGCCTGATCAAAAAAGGAACTTTCTAGCATATTTGGATGCGAATAACTTATATGGGTGCTCAATGACCAAAACTTTACCGCATGGCAACCTGAGATGGCTTGAGAGGAATGAAATAGAGAGCATAAACTTCGCCAGGATCCCCGAGGACTCCAAGACAGGATATGTTCTAGAAGTAGATCTAGAGTATCCTGACCATCTCCACGACGCCCATAATGATCTTCCTCTCTGCCCCCAGAATGAGATACCACCCGGCAGCCAATACAAGAAACTGATTGCAAGTCTCACTGACAAAAGCAAATATGTCTTGCATTATAAAACCTTGCAGCAGTGCTTAGAATTAGGGCTGATATTGAGACATATTCATCGGGTGGTATCGTATGACCAAGCTAAATGGCTTAAGGTTTATATTGACCTTAATGCCAATAAGCGAGCCAGGGAAACTTCTAAGTTTGGTCAAAACCTCTGGAAGAAAATGAACAACGCTGTGTACGGCAAGTTTATGGAAAACGTGCGTAACCACCGTGATTTCCGTATAGTAACTGCCTGGAAGCAAGCGCGGAAATATACGGCACGTCCAACGTATATAAGGAGCATTCTTTTCCATGAAAACTTGGTTGGCATAGAGTTGGCTAGAGAGGAGATCCTCATGAACAAGCCAATCTATATTGGTCAGGCGATTTTAGACATCTCAAAATTTATTATGTATGATTTTTTTTATCATGTAATGAAACCCCATCTGAATGATCTTGTCCTGGATTATATGGACACAGATTCATTCATTCTGGAAACAAGTTCCGATATATACCACTTCATGAAGATGCATCCCCACCTTTTTGATACCTCAAATTATGCACCCGATAATGTATATGGGATAAAGCCGGCCAATAAGAAAAAGATTGGGTTGTTTAAAGATGAATTGGGTGGAAGGGTGATGACCGAATATGTTGGTCTCAGAGCAAAGCTCTACAGCTATAAATATGACAAACAAGCGGTTATGAAGGCGAAGGGGATTACCAAAGGTGGAATGCGAACAATCACCTTTGAGAAATATTTCGAGTGTCTGCTGGATTTGAATAAAAAATTTTTGGCTAAACAAATTTGCTTCAGAAGCACCAAACATAAAGTTTCGACGGTCGAAATTAATAAAATTGCATTGCACGGAGGAGACACTAAGCGTAAGCTTATTGATGGCTCACATGCAACACTTGCGTGGGGCCATTATTCCCTCAGGTCTTCATGAGACATTTCACCATAACTCGGATGCCCCATCTCCATCTCAGTGTACATATGTATATATGTATAAATGTATATTTTTTATTTATTTATTATTATTTTATTGTAAATACTATTCTTAAAGGGATAGGAACTTTTCAGAAAATAAAAAAACATACATATATGTTTTGAGATGCAGTGTTCTTTATTTCACTATGATTGTTTTTTACAATAAATCCTTCCTGTCAATCCACTGGCTCTTAGGGAATCCATACCACTTCACAAGAATCCTGTTTCCTTGGTGCCTCAAGATCTTCTCAACCAAATAAGTGTTGGGAAATAATGATGAGTGAAGTTCATGGCCGTAGAAAGCTCCCTTTATTTCCTCGCCGTCCTTATCCTTTAGAATGTATGTGACAGGATTGGTTTGCTTCACCTTAGCCACTTTGAAGATTTCAACGCTCCAGTTTGGTTCAAACCCCTTTTCAAAATGTCCTTTATTTTTTGATATCCTCACATAATCACCAACACTAAACTTTCTGGCACTCCTCTTCTCTATTGGCGGCTCATCATAATTGTAAACAGACAAAAGAAGATCATTGTTCTGCACTTCACGAGGCTTCATTCGGATAGTGGTGTGGTAAGTGTCATTGTATTTTGCAATGATTCTAGGTAAGAGATCTAGCCACTTGTAGGAACCTTGGGCTAGAAACTCTCGATACATCATATTCTTTAATGTTCTTATTAACCGTTCCACGGCTGCAGCCTTGACATGTGTATAAGTACTGTAGTGATTGATATTATACTTCTCCATTAAATTCTTGAAGTGTTTGTTATAAAATTCTTTCCCGTTATCACTCTGTATATGTCTGGGAGGTGTTTTCATGTCATGTAATATATCCTCCATAGCCTTTGAAACTTGGAGCCCCGACTTGGTCTTTAATGGCTTGGCATACGCCATTTTAGAGTAGAAGTTGACTGCAATAAGGATATATTTGAAGTTCTTATTTATTCTTGCATGCGGTATCATCTCCACCAGGTCGATCTGCACCAGATCATGTAGTCCTTTACTGATGATCTTGCGTCGTAAAAAGTTCCTCCGTGCAGGAGCATGAAGTTCACTAGCTATATGTTGCTTTACTTGGGTCATGCTATAATTTTAGCCGATTTCAGTTCTTGAATTATCTCCCTAATTTCTTGGGTATGATTGTTATTTCCTGCGTCCCTAGATGCAACTAGAAGCCTGAGGCGATTTACCAGGTCGTTGGGGTCGTTCCAATAGATGTAGTCTTGCTCTGCGCCAGGACGATGCTCCTTCCACTCCAATCCTAAACCTTTGTGTTTCTTCACTAATGGACGTATAACACTTTTATACTTGTATGAATTGCCTGCCCTCAGCTGTCCATGCTTGCTATAGTTTCGCCGATGCACTAGAGTTGATCTCAGTATTTTTCCATAAGTATCCAGATCCTCTTCTGTATATGCATGCATTTCAGGGATCCTCTTAAAAATGAGTTCACTTAATCCAGGTGTAACCTCATACGCTTCTTCACCTACTCGAATTCGATTATTAATAAAGTCAATGATCTTGTTTCCCAGCATGTAGCTACCATCTTCGTATCTTATACCATATGATGCATCTAATTCATTTCTGTCCTTCTTTCGAACTTTCTGGAGATAGCTAATTATTTTTTCTCTTTTCTCATCCTCAACTGACACATTATTTTTTATCTTGCTTTCCTCAGCCGATGTTGTAGGTGTATTGTTTTTCTGGAGTTGTAAGATATCACGCAGCGGTTCTGTTACTGGTTGAAGAGCCTCGCTCATTACTCTCTGGGTATCAAGCTGGTGGCCTTTTAACGCTCTCAACTTTTCGCGTATAGCCTTAGAATGCTTGGCTATAGATTCCTTTAGTCTTATGCTTTCACTGTCCATTGTGCAAATGGTCTCATGCTAAGAGATTGCATTTATTTATAGCATCGGTGTTGGTAAGAGTTTATATTCAAGCACTAACTCGATGTGTAAAGCACCTCGATCGAATGCACGATTAGTAAGTGGAGTGAATGATATGCGATCGCCCTTTTTAATGATTACAGGAAAGGTCTTAATGGTATCCTTGTTTATTGAGATTGTAATGTCGGTTTTGCGATGAGCAAGTATACGTTCGCCGCTCCTCAATTCTTGTTCTGGCACTACAATAGTGCAAGATAAGAGATTTGCATCTATTGTAAATGAATAGTATCTGTCAGCTGTAGAAAGTATGTACGCGCCGTTACCAGTCCTGGGAGGAAATGCTTGTAGTTGAATAACAAGATGTCCTCTCATTAATGATAGCCTCGTTTTCAATGTATCCACTGTTTTAGCAATCTGTTCGGTAACTGCCTTTGCACGTTCAAAATTGGTGCCAAACTCTTTGCTCTGCCTACTCATTTCACTTGATAGCATATTACATCTATTTTCTAGTGTTTGATGGACTTCTTTAGCTTGAGTAATAGAATTCTTCAGCGAATCCTCAGTTTCTTTTGTAGACTGCGCCAGTGCATCCATCGCATTGTTTGTCTTGTTCAAATGTTCTCTAATTGTTTTCAGGTTCTTGTCTATCAGTTTTTCAATTTCCCTTATAACAAATTTGTTTAAGTTATTCCATGTCTCGTTTGCCTTTTGAATAATCATGCTCCGGAGAAATCTTTTATTTACAGCGTCCAGATCCCCCACAGGATCTGCTATATCAATGATTCGCTTTTTGCTAAATATGATGTTGCCATTATTATCTCGCGGCTGAATGCGAGAGTTCATATACTCGGTAAAGAACTTTCTATTTACCACATCATTATCATGAATAGGATCTAATAATACTTTTAATCTGATATTATCAATCACTATGTTATTTTCTTGATCTCTTTTGAAAATATACTTTGAAACCAAATCCTTGATCATGACCTTAACGTTTGTCTCAATTCTCCCAGTATTCTGCTGCGAGAAAACAATCATCCTATTTTCGAGTGCATCCACATATCGTTTAGTGCTCGCATCATTATCTTCTTCAGGATCCTGGACTATACATAGCCTCTTGTTCTTAAATTGATAATTACATTTCCCATCTCTGTTAATGATAAAGTGCTGAAGTGATCTTTTGGTTGGGGGAGCTCTCCGTGCTCCGAACCTGTCAATACTCATGATGAACTTCAAATGACATTTTCCTTATTTTCTACTTTAATATATACATCAAACCCATTCCTATATCGACCGCCATTGATAGAGAATTCAGGAACAATTGTTACGAATGGTCTTCCTTCTGATCCCCTCTCCCAGACGCCTTTGCACAAGTCTTTAAATTCTGTATATGTCATGTCAGTGTTTACATAATCTTCATATATGTGTTTCAGATTTAAATTATCTTGTCTAAATAGAATAATCATATTGGTATTATCGCGAATTAAATGTTTCGGGACTTTCGCATAGGACTGTGCTAAATATATTGAGTCGACGTTTCGATGTCTTCCCATGCTGTAAAAGGAGGCAATCTTTCCTTGCTTTTCAGTGATGACATCATCAAATATAAATATTGAGTTTTCTTTAACGTCAGTGGGATGTAATACGCTTTCTCCATCCTCATAGGTTTTTATTTCGATGCCATCAATGTTTCCGAGTAGGTTTATGAGATATTGATACTTTGGTTGATAAAGGGACTTTGAGTATATGTGCACATTTTCAAAGCGCAAGCCATTCTCGTGAAGCAGCCAATTCAGAAGTACATTGGTTTTTCCTGCACTGGAACTTCCTAGAATAAGAGCTCTGACGTTAGAAGGAAATAGCTTCCCATGTCGTTCGCGCCTGAAATCACTTTCAAAGTCTAGCACCTGAATAGGTAGGGAGCAATTTTGCTTCACAAGCTCCATCCTAACGACTGAATTTTAAGTGCATACCTAGTGTTTATATATACACTTGCGAAAATGGGGTATCTTAATGGATGTGAAATTCTTCAACAGGAGACGTTGATTCGAAACTTGTATAAAATATGAGGGCAAATCATAAAGTAGAGTAGTTTATGATGGTGCATAGGAGGAGCAAGACCTCCAGAGGATCAGGGATACTTAACTCCCTTATTAATCGCCTACCATTTGAAGTACACTTACCCGGTTACAGATATTGCGGTCCAGGGACAAAACTAGAAAAACGCCTCAAGAGAGGAGATCCTGGAATTAATTCTTTGGACGAAGCTTGTAAATTTCACGACATCGCCTACGCAGAGCGCAAGGACTCCGCCTCGCGAAATATTGCAGATAAAATATTAGCAGAGAAGGCGTGGAAAAGAGTTCAATCATCAGACGCTAGCCTAGGGGAAAAGTTGGCTGCAAGGCTGGTAACATCAATTATGAAGGGCAAGGTAGCTATTGGTGCAGGATCCCGGAAAAAGAAGCATGGTGGATTTCTGCCTCTCATACCAATTATTGCAGCCTTAGGGGCTGCAGCCGGAGGTGCAGCTCAAATTGCAGCAGCAGTGAATAAGAAGAAAGCTGCAGATAAACAGCTTGCAGAAATGACGCGACATAACAGGGAGATGGAAGCAAAAGGAAAAGGTCTCCGAGGGAGAAAAAGTAATAAGAAAAAGATTAACAAGAAGAGAACTGGTGGTTTTCTCCCAATGCTACCGCTCGGCGCATCTTTAGCTCTTGCTTCCAAAATTGCCAGAGCCATAAAAGCAAATAAGTCTACTAAAGGAAATGGTCTGAAGAGGAGGAAGCAGTCCCAGAATAAGCATCCTTCAAAAAAAAACTCCGGTCAGGGGCTATACTTGTCCCGGAAAAAGCCCTAAGTAACATTGAGCTTGCATTATACGCTCGTCGTTTAAGAATTCCCCATTTTAGAGGTGTATATATGCTCGATAAGCTACCTTCAAAGCCATATCAACGAGAGAGGATTATTGTCAATCTCGATTACTCTGATAATGAAGGAACTCATTGGGTAGCTATAAAGAAGGAAGGTGGTATCGCGTTTTATTTCGATAGCTTTGGAAACTTGAAACCTCCGAAAGAGGTAGAAAGCTATCTCAAAGGAGTTAAGCTGATGTATAATACAAGAAGATTTCAGAGTTTTAGCTCAGTTATCTGTGGACACCTGTGCTTGCAATTTCTATCACAATGAGTTACACTATTGCTGTTAGCGGGAATGATTCTGATCTTACCACCTACCTGAATCCCCCTCTGAGGATTGATCCTCGCGGGAATTATGAAATTGCTCTTCTGAATTTTGAAACCTTCTATTCCATTCCCAATGTGGACGAGAGCAATAATCTCTTCCATTACATTTCCAATGACACTCTTAAGGTCATCGATATTCCGCCTGGAACTTACGAAATTGCTGATATTAATACTTACCTCAAAGATAAGCTTAAATTCGATGAAAACGACTTCTTCATTCGTCCTAATAATAACACAATGAAGGCTGAAATCAAGTGCCCCTTTTCTATTGATTTTTCTAGGGGACGTTCTATTGGATCTCTTTTAGGATTCAGTGAAAACAAAGTTATTGCTCCTAATCAGGTGACTGAATCTGATTTCCTAGTAAACATATTTAAGGTGAGCATCATTCGAATCGAATGCAGTATTGCGACAGGCTCTTGCATCGATGGTAAAAGAGGACACTCGATCTATGAATTTTTCCCTTCTGTCCCGCCTGGATATCACATTTCTCAAGAGCCTCCGAACCCTATTTACCTGCCTATAATAGACACTAATCTTATCGATCAAATCACCCTTCGTGTGGTCGATCAGAACGGAGATAGCATCAACCTTAGAAACGAGGATATAAGCATACGCCTTCATATTCGACGAAATGGGGATAGATTTTAGAAGGAGAAACCGTCGCAAAGCATATAATACAGTACAATCACATAATCTCCGTACTCACCCTTTGACTCTTAGAGTGTTAACATCGAGCAGCAAGAAGTTCCTCGAAGCTTTAGGCTTCAGAATTCTGTAATGGACATCTTTAACGTGACCGAAACGCCTTCATTTGAGGATAAGATTGCTAAAGAAGAGGAACATGTGTTTCTCCCGTATAATACATCGGCTCTGGACGCTAATGACGAGATTAGGATACCTTGTCAAGCGGAAGATTTATATACTCTGCCTAACCGGAGTTATCTCTACATTGAGGGATCTGTTTCTAAGCCTAATGGAACAGCTACGTTGGCGAAGTTGACTAACAATGCCCTGGCATTTATGTTTGATGAGATTCGGCTGGACATGAATGGAACTTGTATAGATAGAACAAGGAATCCTGGCATTACATCGACTATGCGCAACTATGCTGCTCTCAATCCCATGGAATCGAATCGTTTGATCAATGCCGGATGGTGCTATCCTGGAGAAGATGTGGATATTGTGCACTCAACAAGCGGAGCATTCAATGCCGTAGTGCCCCTGTCAATGCTTCTGGGATTTGCAGATGACCACAAGGACCTCGTTCTCAATAGCAAGTTTGAGTTGGTGCTCATTCGATCTAAGGACTCTAAGAACTGCATTCTGGCACCCGAAGGAGAAGGAAATGCTATCGTTAAACTTGCTCGCATCGAGTGGAGGATGCCTGTAATCCGCCTGTGACCTATGTCTTATCGAGCAGGAGATGCGGTGGAAAAACTAATTAATAATTAGCGCAATCTTCTGAAAGAAACTCATAGTTGCATGCAATGGGGAAAGTGGTAAAAAGTACAAATACAAAACTATGAAAGTATTGCATACCTGCATTAGTGTTTTCAAGCCATTCTAGTGCAATCCTATAGCCGCAATTCCGACAGGAACATTCATCATCTTGAAAATCTGTGGGCGGTGGAATGATGTAATCCACCCCAGGCAATATTGGCGACGCTTGCTCGCTGTCGGGAGCTTTACGCTTTCTGCCGGCAAGGGTCAATTTATTTACCCAATTTTTTCTAGGATGCATCTTGTTTTCCTGAAATAATAAAGATTACGATATAACTATGAAGCAATGAGCATTTTATAAGTTAAATGAAGCAATGAGCATCTTATAAGTTAATAATGTCGATTGTGATTTGAACAAGAAATATTCTTGAAAAATGCACGCAGTCTATACATCTTTTATCACTGATAAGAGATAATTTCCTTCAATATATTTTCTTGCAAATAAACACTCTCTATAATTATGAAGCAATGAGCATCTTATAAGTTAATAATGTCGATTGTGATTTGAACAAGAAATATTCTTGAAAATGCACGCAGTCTATACATCTTTTATCACTGATAAGAGATAATTTCCTTCAATATATTTTCTTGCAAATAAACACTCTCTATAATTATGAAGCAATGAGCATCTTATAAGTTAATAATGTCGATTGTGATTTGAACAAGAAATATTCTTGAAAAATGCACGCAGTCTATACATCTTTTATCACTGATAAGAGATAATTTCCTTCAACATATTTTCTTGCAAATAAACACTCTCTCTATAATTATGAAGCAATGAGCATCTTATAAGTTAATAATTTCGATTGTGATTTGAACAAGAAATATTCTTGAAAAATGCACGCAGTCTATACATCTTTTATCACTGATAAGAGATAATTTCCTTCAATATATTTTCTTGCAAATAAACACTCTCTATAATTATATCACTGTAATTATAAATGAATCGCTTACCTTTTTATAAATGAAGTCTGGATGAATATCCTGAAGAAGGAAAAATTGCTGTCTGACAGGTGTTGGCTGTGCAATAATACAGACTGAATAATTCGTCTATCGGGCAATCGTTTTTATAGTGATTTCAAAATCCTCCCCTCCACTAGTCTAGCGAGCCCTGTATAGAGCGTTTTGAGACTTTCGATTTTCCCTCTCCCCTCTGTCATCCAAAGATATTTCCTTTTCTACGTGCGGTACAGTCTGAAAAAGATGTTATAACTGCAAATGACGCTTCTCCTCAGTACATTCGTATACATGTGAGTGTGTATGACTATGTGCGTATGTGTACGTGTATGTGTGCATGTGAGTGTGTATGACTATGTGCGTATGTGTACGTGTATGTGTGTGCATGTGTGTGCGTGCGCGTGTGTGTATGCCTGATATATTCATTTTAAACCATTTGTTTCATGAGTACACTATATATATATATATTCAGATTTATTTGAGTTACATCCATGAGATTCGAACATAGATCCAATGGCTATTAACCATTGCAGTTATTTTTTTTTTTTTGTTTTCCCATCAATTTTCATGTTATTCTATAGATGGAGTACTATTTACGTTCTTAGCCAGAGGACTATTTATTTCAAATGATTTTTTAAAAATTAGCATTAATTGCTGGCGCCCTGCCTTGGTCATAAACATTGAAAGTAAAAGAATGGTATTGATTTCCAAGTGGGATCATTTTAAATTTCGCTAAGTGGTGTACATTCGTTATTACGCTTCACCAATTACGGTTATCTTTTCATTCTTAACGCTAAAACCCTTTTACAAGAACTGAAGAATGTTCTCCTGTAAGCAACTGTAAATGAAGAAATACATTACATATTTCCTTGAATGGGAGATTATTTGGAGTCCTTCAATGTAGTTAATTAAATGCCCAGTTGGTCATCACTGGCCACATGCGAGGTTAAACGGTTGTGTGTAACTTTTGCACAGAATTTGGTCTTTTCTCCGAAAGTTTTTTGTTTCCTCTCTCACTCCCTCCCTCCCTCTCTCTTTCTTTCCCTCTCTATGGTGCTTGCTTGTACGCGTGTGTGCGTGAAACAATCGCTTCCAGAGTATACTTTTGAGTCTGAAATATTAAGTAATCCTCTATCTAATTATCTCACGAAAATCAGTTCGCAGATAGATCAGAAAAAAAAAGAAGCTAGCGCAAATGCTTTAGAATATTAGCAGGTATTAAGAATAATGTATACGTAAATGAAATGTTTCACCTAAATTCAAACTCTGTATCTTTAAGCCCCATGAAGAAAATAAAAAACGTTTTGTCATAAGCAGTTCTAAGAAGGCGCACATTGTAATCATAGTAAACGAGAGAAGAAAACATTCGTAACGCGATTAAAAACAAAGTGAAAATAAGTTTAAAGTATGGACGCATAATCTTTGTCATGGATAATGTTACAAGTTGGGGACGGATCTTCCAGGGTCCTTGCTTCTCTCTGGATGCTGGAAACAATAATTGATGGCTTCTCTTAAAAATCTCTGGGAATTCATTTCAGTGTTTTTCTCCCACATAATCTTTGCCAAGTAACAGGTGGTCGATCTCATCTCCCCCTTCCACAGACGACAGATGTAGCGAAGGATAGAGAACCCTCACCTCTTACTGCGGTTGTGTGGGGTTGGGTAAAACTTTATGTGACGCTAATTTGTGTTACAACCCACAGTTTGGCGATTTCTTTTCGGAAGAGAGGGACCCTCATTCTCCACTATGCTTACCGAGGAAACAATTTATGTCGAGTGCCGATGGAAAACACAACATTATTAACAATGTCCCAACGGGTTCGGGACAATCTCACGAGACATGTATGCCCCCTTCCATAACACATAAACTTTGACGAGTAACAGGAGGGCAATCTCATCTCCCCCTTCCACAGCCACTAGATGTCTCGAAGTCTGTATCTGATACATACATTTACAATAATTTATGACATCCCTTAAAAATCTCTGGGAATGGATTTCAGTGTTTTCTCCCACATAATCTTTGTCGAGTAACAGGTGGCCGATCTCATCTCCCCCTTCCACAGACGTCTGATGTCGCGAAGTCTGTATCTGAAACATGCATTTACAATAATTTATGGATTCCATTAAAAAAAAGCCCCCCTGGGAATGCAAGTTGTGACATGTTTCCATACCACCTGCAACATCTTGGGTGGTCCTCACACCCCCCTCCCCTCCATTTATGCAAAGTGATCTGGAACCTACATAATATATCTACTTTCGTTTTCTCAGAAACTATTGAAGGCAGTTGAATTAATATCAGTCTACACGTTACTAAGTACAGTGCGATCCATATAAACCTGAACCATTTCAATAGGCCATAACTTTTGAACCAATAATAGGTTACACGTACAACTTGGAAGAATATAATACACAATTGGGAGATTACGTGGCTGCTGGCATGATTGGGTTCAGCCTCTGTGTTGTTGCTGCCTGCCCACCCTAAAAAAGGATTAAATAAATAAATAAATAAATTCTGCTTTATTTTTGTCTTGGTATCTAGAAGCTACACCGAGACCTATTTTTACAATATTAATTATTTTCTTATTTACATTACAATTTTACATTAAGACATTAAATAGTTTTTGCAGATACATGTTATAATTACATTACAAAAACTAACCTAACCAGCTACTATCTCTTCCTGTGACATACTCTTTATGTCCTATTTCTACTGTAAGGAGAATAATACATCAACATATTCTTGAAGAATGGAACCAACAATGGCTAACAACTCCAAATGGAAGTTTAACAAAAACATTATTTTTCCCTAGTGTATATGACAGAGGAAAATGTGAAACTCTTGTACCAAATTTTGTTTTGACACAATTTTTAAGTGGACATGGTAAATTTGGTGAATACTTATCACACTTTCACTTAACATCTAACCCCAAGTGCATGTGTGTTGAATTTCAAACTGTGGTTCATCTCCTTTTCTGTTGTCCCATTTTCTGGAGAGAAAGACAAGAATTAATATTCAAGCTAGACTCTCTAGGAACTGAATTTTCTGCTCCACTCACATCTTTGCTAATGAAGCCACAACAGTATAAGTACTTCATGATGTTTATAAACTCAGCGTTTAAACGTCTGAAATAGTTTAAATTAATATGCATCAGATTATAACATATTTTCTTCCTTCTAGTATTTAAAATATTTTTGTTAAAATTGTGTATTTTTATGTATCAACTCTAACCCTAATATATCACTGTGTGAAATAGGGTTCATAAATCTGGATAAATAAAAAAAAAACAGCTACTATCAGTAGCTTTACATTTGCAAGGTAAACTAAACGGAAAACGTATGTAGGAAGAATTTTTACAAGCTTTCATTTATTAAATCTCACGTTACTGTCCTATTACGTTGTCTGATTCTCTCAGATCTTCTAATTTGTGGTGACTGATTTCGAACGCAGACCTGTAGTACTTGGTTATTATGTTCCCTTATACCTTGTTGTTTATATTTCTCCATAATTTTAGTGGAAAACTTCCCTGCTGCCGTTTCAAGTATTTTGAAGTCATGTGTTTCTAACTACGTCCCAAACATATTTACTTTCTAGCTGTTTCCTTTCCTCACGTAATATTTAATCATATTTATGACATTCAAATAGAGCGTGTTCTGGAGTGTCTTCTAAATTACATCGATCACAATTACTGGTGTCAAACCTTCCAATTTTCTTAAAGTACACATTATATGCTCCATGTCCCGTTAAGTATTGGATACCTAATCTTGTTGGTACTAGATCTTTTAATTTTAATCTTTCATTTTTATTGGGATATAAATTATAAGTTCTTCTTCCTTGAAGTGATGTATCCCATTCATGTTGCCAATCTCTTAAAAGCTTCCTATTGATTTCTGCTTTATTCCTACAATATTCACCTATAACATGTTCAATTTTTAAGAAATCTTTTCTTTTGAGCCCATAATTTGCTGCTCTCTGTTTTATTACTAAATCTATAGGCCAAATTGCCAAACATACTAAAAGAGCTAACATTGGTGTTGTTGTTACGACTCCTAAGCATCTTATATAAGCTTGTCTTTGAATACTTCTAGGTAATTATTTTAATATATTTCTGATATTTTAATCTATTTTCCCACATTACAACTCCATAGCCTATTATCCCTACTATAAAGCTCTATCTGTAGGTATTTTAAAAGTCCTTGTGGTTAATGTTGATAATTTCATAATTATTTTCCTAGCCTTATTTGTTACTTCGTTTAGATGTGTATCGTAATATGTTTTTTCATCTAAAAATACTCCTAGATATTTAACAACTTTGCTCCTTTTAATATTTTCATCATTTATTTTGATAATAGGGTTTCTTTTTAAGGCTCCTTTAAATAGAATATATGCTGATTTTTGTGGTGCAATAGATAATTTAGATTCCTTACACCAAGAAGACAGTTGTTTCATAGTTAAATTGGCTTTTCTTTCTAACTCCAAGCGACTATCACCTTCCATTAATAACAAGAGAACGTCTGCATAGGCCACAATATTCAGTACATTACTTGAGGATTTCAGCTAAACGGATTATTGCAATATAAGACTGTAGGATGATAGGATGATAGGATGATTATATATATATATATATATATATATGATGGTAGGAGTACGCCCACTGCACGCTAATGGTATATAAAAGCTTAGTTGTAGGGACTCACTATAGATTTAAATTGTCTTCTTTAACTTCCCCAATAGTACCACTTTCATGGTGTTAGGGAATTCTTGTTCATCTATCCCTTTTGAGGTCGGACCTGAGGAACCGAAGCTTTGGATCCGATAGAGAACCAGGATAGGTGATCAGCCCAATGCCTGGTGTGAAGGTGAAGGAAGTGGATGAGGGCGAAATGCATGATAGGAAAGATGATGGAGCAATTGATGGAATACCTGCCGGGGAAACCGGAGGACCCTGAGAAAACCCGTCCCAGCACCATGTAGTCCACCACAAATCTCACTTTGCGGTCGCCTGGGATCGAACCCGGGTCGCCTTGATGACAGCAAAGCGATATGACCACTCAGCTAAAATTGTCATATAATTTATATTTACTTCAACTACATAATCCCATTCGTTTTTTCTTGTTGTCTTCAAAGAGAACGGAAATTCAAAGCCGTTACATAGCCACTCGTTATTAAAAAGATTTTACTGTTGCTTAAGCCAACTGTATCCCATTTATTCTCCTTAAAGCTACAATAGCATTTGTAATAAAACATTTCAGTAAATATTATCTCGATTGGCATAAAATAAATACAAGTACAAGCTGTGGTACGAATAGCTTTTGAAAAACTGGTAAAAAATTTACGTGAAAGTTGTACCTCATCCAATATTATTTTTTCTTTGTAAACAGATAATAGCAATAAAATGTAATGTGAGGGTATTTAAGGGATTTAGATTAAGGACTGTACCATAGCAAACGTAAGTCAAGATCATGACATATACATAATTGCAACAAAGAGCTGACTGTCACAAAGGCGGCATATAAAGTGGCTCCCTGAGCTGTAAGCTTTCCACTTGCTAACAAAGAGAAGCGCTGTGTATCACGCTCTTTTGTTAAAGCCCATAATTCTTCTTCATTCGATGTCAAACTCAGAACCCTCTAAGGGATTTCCAGCATACACATCGCCGGTCGATTTTAGCATGTTTCTATTAAAAATGTCTTACATAACCGCTCCGTTTATTATAATACCAAAACTTGACCATAGCTGAAACTGCTCTACTCTGGAATGTTATGTGATCTACTCAGAATATGAAACATCGTTGATATAGAGTGAAAACATTACCTTGAGGAACTGTTATAGGAACGAAGAATTAATTTTCATAGCTTAGTTACCTTCATTAAAAGCATAAGGTGGCTTTGTAACCAGTCATAATGTGTAAGATTCGCAATCGGGAGGTCCAGAGTTCGATTTACATCAACTATGCACTCTGTCAGGTTTTTAATGGTTATCGCTGTCCAAATAGACAATGTTGGTGAGATTTCTCATCTACTTTTCATTATTCCTCTTTCATTCTGTTTCCTTCTCACCTTTCAGGTGCATTTCTCGGTTTGGTGGAGTATGGAAGTGCCGAACAGATGGCGCGGATGCTTGTATAAAGGAAAGATTACTTCCTATGGACGCTATAGGGCTGTGTGGTTCCTTCACTCCTTCCTTTCTTCATGGGACTACAGCCACCCAGACCAACTTTTGTAAGTTTTACTGCATAAAACATTACAACTTGTGGTGTTGCAGACTAGAGCCACTACCTGAACAACTAATGGGATGTATAAATTAGTACGTCGTGAAGATCTTGGCCGGAGTTAAAAATAAACAGAAAGAATTAATATTTCTCAGAAAATAAGCACATTAACAAATTCGTTTTCGTAAGTGAGTTTGGGAGCAGCATTTCCGGGTACTTGGTAATTAACTGTAGGTTAGGAATTCGTGGAAGTGAATGAAAGCACAAATTGACTAAGAGAGACATTCCAAATTGTTGTATCAGTCATAGGGTAGGGTACTGAGGCAGTTCGTGGTAAACTTTGCATAACCTTCATCTCTTAATGCATTAGGATTCTTGCCTTTCCCATATTCTCATAACTGTAATGACTAGTAGGAATTCATTATATTATTTTGGGATACATCTCCAACTGCTGTTTCCATCTTTCTCTATTCCAATTGGTTTATTTAGTAATGTATAGTCCAAGTGCTTAATCACGTGTGCTTATCCACGTTAATATCTCTGAGGTATTTAGTTACATTTATTGTATCCCATTTTTATTTCAATAGTCCATATTTTACAACCAAATTTTATAGCATTTTAATTCTTTTATTTTTACCAATATTTTGTAATTATTTTGAAATTAACTTACTTTGTTGTTTAAATCTTAACTAATATATTACATTCTAAACTTTCAATTTTTAACAGATGCTCTTTAACTACAATATCAACCATAAATAGCGTCAATTGTGCTTAGAGGTCTCTTAATCAGGGTTGAGGTGGTTTTAAGATCTACGACACAGAACCACCTACTTTACTTCCCTTTCGAAAGAAACCAAGCTGATGATTTTTACACCCTCTGTCGGATTTGAACCCGCCACCTCGAGAAATTCTTTATTTATTTTACTCTTTGTTATTTATTACTCCTTTGGATCTAACATGGCACTTTCCTTGGTGGGTCATCTCTCTTGTTCTAATAAGTAACTTGTATCTGGAGTCCGTATTTTACTAGCACTTTTCCTACTTCAAAAGCATGTTTCTGCAAGTTACTACATGTAAGCGTAGAGTAACATATTCCATTGGTAGGGTGACCATTTTATTTTGAATCTAAATTTCTTCAACACCAGAAGAGCACGTAGTTCGAGAATCATGTCACGTACTCATTAGAATTAGGTCATGTGAACTGGTAACGTGAAGTTTTAAATAACGAACGTCGAGCTAATTAGGTAAAAATGTGCTAATAGTGTAACAGGAGTTCTGCAGAACCAGTCGAAACTAATAAGGAACACAGTGACCCCAAGCGAGAATGATCACTTTTCTATCAAAACAGTATATCATTCTCTTATATTTCTAGCCATGATGAAGAAATTAAATTTGGAAACAGACAAAACGTATGAGCACAGTATTGGTACAGCTAGAAAAAGGTAGTCGAGATCGTTAAGGTACGGTCTCGTGAACGTGAGATGTGTCAAATCCTGTCAGCACCTTCCTCCTTGATTAAGGTTTTTTACAGGTTTTCCTCAGATCCTGATAACTGGAGGAAGTTTTCCTTCCTGAATTTCCTCTTCCAGTTATTTCATTTCCTGTATCATCAACGCCATCAACACCTGTGATGTTTTATGAAGTAAGAGCGAAATTAAATAGCTCTCGAAAAGGAAGGCAATCGATAAGTCATATCGATAACGTTAAATCATATCGGACGATGAATGGAATGGATGATATGATGCTCAAATGAGCCTAGGGTCCATAGAGCTTAGAGTTACCCGACATTCGTCTTTCAGGATAAGGGAAACCCCCGGAAAACCTTTTCAGGTAACTCACCATGACCGAGATTCGAACTCGGGACCTCTTGAACTGAGGCAGATACCCCTACCACCACGCTACCGAGGCGTGCAAGATGAACATATGTTCCCTGTAAATTAAGTAATTATGATATTTATGGAACTGGTAAAATGCCTTAAAGACTTTTGACACGAGGGTCTTCTGACATTTTTATACCAGTTTATTTATTTCGGGGTAGGCATTCGGTATATATAGTTCTGTGTGGTATCTAATAGCGATCGCGCCCAACTCAATGCTAAGCTTACACTGGTCCAAGAGACGCGTGGCAGAGTCGACTCAAGTCTTTATATCTCCATCCAGGAGTGACATTCCTACAGCGGCGGGAAGGGGGACAGTTTTCGCGCCTACACATTGTGAATGGCCGCTACCTCACCCCTCTCGTTCCGTCTCTTTCCATTCAGCCCCCGCAGTCCAACGCGCGCACTCTTGCCGAGGAAAACAACAACTCCGCCTTCTTTTCTCATAATCCGTCCGTCTCCCCTCTTACCCTCTTTGGTCGCTCTTCTCCTCATTCGTGCGCGCGCAGTCCTCGCGATGTGACAATGTTACGATTGTTGTCGCTTGCTCCGATTGTTCCTCATTTGTTTTTCGTTTTGTTTCCTCGCCGCGAGATAGCAGCCTCGTGGCGCTGATCACAAATAGAAATTGAAAACAAGTGACAAATTTAAAGTGCTTTTGATTAAGAAATCACGTTTCTTTAATGTGTAATACTCAGGTTTAAGCATGTGACATAGAACATGACAGTTCGTTACGGAAGTGAGAGTGTATGTGCTTGTGTGATGGGGAAACAACGGGGAATGTCTGTTTTACGCAAGGATAATCCATCATGCGGTTTCAACAGTGCCCCTGACATTCTAATCGATGTGCAGGAAGTAGAGGAGAACGTAAAGGTGAAGGTGACTGCGTGTTGACAATAGCCTCAAGATCCACGTGAATATGGATTGTATATCAGAGGTAAGTCTCCGTTAAATAAACGTACAGCTGTGTCACGTGTGTGTGTGTGTGTGTGTGTGTGTGTGTGTGTGTGTGTGTGTGTGTGTGTGTGTGTGCGTGCATAAAATCGGTCATTTTTGGGAATGTTAAAAAGACGTGGACGTTCTTATTTATTATTACCAACAATGGTATTCATTTTGAGCAGCCTGAGCCCTTTGTTGTCACGTGATATGATTGTCACGTGTACCATCGAAGTTTGTGTTTCAAGAAAAAGTGAAAAAATAAGTGCTTAAATTTCTTAAAATATCTCAAATGTGCACTGCAAATCTTTACTACTGACACTGAGAAAACACTAGATGTCACAATGGATTTTGATATTCTGTATACATTGAAAGTATTTTAGCACTAGAGAATTTCTCTGAGTTATTTTGAGAGGTACAAATCTGCATTTCATCAATACGTATAGAATAAATAATATAATTAGTACAGAAGTTATATTAAAAAAATGTAGCGTCTTTAACATATGTAAGCACGTTATTTAAAAACAAATAGCTGTTAAATGAAAGAAAGATAGATGCATTCTAAAATTTTAATATTTATGACAAAGCTCATTATCTTAAAATGTTACTTTAAAGTCAAACAAAACATACATTTTGAAAACAATTATTTTTAAAACTATTTAAACACATAATTATTAAGCATACAATTATAATGTCGTATACAATATATGTTTTCATTATATTGTTATATTTAAGATTGATAAACGCAGAAGTAAATGTCAATGAAGAAAATAAACAATTGCTATATAAATAAAATCAAATTAATAATATCTATTCTCTGTGAGGGGAAGCACAGCCACCCGAATTGCTTCTACGCCTTCTCGAATTTGAGTTATTCTAAAATACTAGACCCTTCGATTGCAAAATTTAAAAAAATGGAGAAGTGTGATTGTCTTATTGGCCCAGTTTGTTAGTTGCTATCCACAGCATAAGTAGTTCAGCTCTATTAGATACCAATTACACCTACGACCACAGGCAGAGAAATTGAAGTCACAAAATAATAAATTAATATTGATAGCAATAGCCATAATTGTTTAAAATTCAAGCTTTCCTTCTTTTTTACTAATTGAAAGTTCATATTACACAGTAAAAACTGCATTGTAATTTAAATACAAACATTTTTACTTATTCAGCAACAAACAGGGATAATGGAATTGCATTGTTGGATATGTGTTCTTTTTTTCATGAAATATTATCAAGTTAGATCACATAAAACATATGTACATATTAATCTCCTTACATGCGTTTCAAATGAACTTACTTTCTTATAAGTGACACTTGATGCATAGAAAATACCGCATTTAAAGTTCATTAAATTTGTTAAAATTGATGAATTATAACATCAATATTAATAATAGTAGGTACTAATAATTTTATGAGCCTATTGTATCCTTAATTACAAGAGAATTAAATCCGAATGCAATATGAACACCTTTTGTTTCGTAAATCAATTAACTTTGCATTCACTAGACGTTCACATAACAACATAAAAAAGGCTTGGTGACCTGTAAGCATTAAGTTTATCTCAAAAGTAGCTTACTTACATACTTAGCGTGCACTAATAAGTGGGAGGCAGAGAAAGAAAAATGTTGCAAGAATTCACTTTGTTTTGGAGACAGGTTTTAAATTGCAGCTATAGAAATTATGTTGGTAGTTAGAAATGTAAGTTAGCTTTATCACCAATGTGTAGAATTTTGAAGAACCATTTTTCAAATGTTTCCAAATGAAAACTGAAAGACACGTTTTTCGTAAAATAAAATTGCAGTTGGTATTTTGCAAACGGTGACTAAATTGAAAAAAAAAGAATAGGAAGTTAGAGGCATATAAACAGAAACAAATGAATGTAGGTTTAAGAAGTTTAACGATTTACATCACTAGGTTGCAGAATCTAATCATTCTGGAGAGATTTATTTGTTGATTTCAAGTCCCATATTCCCCATTTCTTTTAGTTCTTAATTTTTTTTTATTCTTTGCCCGAAAGTGTATTTTAAATCTTATTTGTCTTAGTGAATATTAGGGTTCAGAAACATCCGCCATCTTGTGCAAGTTCGCAAACACAAGACCTGTGTTGTTTGCTCCATCTCTTTTCTTTTTTATGGAACAAATTTTGATAGCTTACACATTGGATAAATACTATTGTATTGTTCAGTAAATCTGTGGTATTATTACCAATTATTAGTATAATTTTGAATTTTGTTCGGAAAATAATCTCAAAATTTACATAGAGGATTTATCAAAGATTTATTTCTATTCACGTTAATTTCATATAGAAGGAATTAATATTCAGTGTAAACAATTAAAGTTTGGTATACAGCATATATTCTCTTATCTGAAAATGAACATGCAATTATTTCAACACATCATTGATACTTCCATAATTAAATCTATTGATATTTTTGTCTAACAATAAAAGCTGCTTCAGTATTTGTTTCTTACACAGTGTTATATTTTAATAAAACAAAGTTAAAAAGTTACACAAATTATTCTTATGGCCCTTTATTTTTCTATCTACATCGTATAAACCGAGATAAACTTCTGCAGAATTTATTTTATTGCTAATTTTCTTGTAGGTGCAACAAAAATATGGGAATGCGAAGTGACAGTAAACCTGTCAGCAGTTGGCAGCTATGTGATGGCTATAAGATTCCATTCTCTTTCCATAGCCAAGGAATAAGAAATATAAATAACGACCTCCCATTTGAGAAAAGTATAATTATTGGAACACTCAAGAATATTTCATTTCATAAAAATGTATTTGACATAAATTGTATTTTAACAAGGTCTACACTTTTTGTTTGTCTATCTCATATGCCGAAGTCATCCATAATGACAGATCTTCTGTGGGCATTCTCGGGAAATTATAGATAAATATTTCATTTTGCAAGAAGATTTCTTAAACTTACGATATTTTAATAAAAATCGTTACAGCCATTTTTAAGAAAATCGAAATTTTCTTAAAATATTTCATGTAAAGGTTGGTATAAAGTAAGAAGATAGTGAATTCTTCATGTCGCATTTTTGGAAGACGCTAAAAATTTAAGTCCAAGTTTGACTGACGTTTCATTTTTAAACCCACGAATCTTTTTCTAAAAATGCTCTTTTATATTCATAAGGTCTTAAAACATGTACTTCTGGTGAAATCTGACATGGAAATTTTGGAGGAATGCAATACTAGTAGAAGTAGTAAAAATATCACTGCAACAATTACAATGAAGATGCAATTTAAAATAGAAGTCGGTACATCAACCAACATTAGGTTCATGCCCGATTTCACCAACAGATGTTAAAATCGACGTTAACAAATGTAACGTAAAATTGTCACAGCGCTAACACTAATGTTAAATTTCTTGTATTTCACCAACCTGTTTTCTGAAAATGTTAACAAACACGTGTTAACGCCAAGAAACTTGTAAATATTACAGCTATAGAGGGCTATGGATGAGTCGTATTATTTTCTGAACGTACTGCGATGCGCTTTTGTTTTCATTTTCGTCTGCACACAGCTGGAAAATGGCGGATGAACAAAATCATAAATAAAGCCGTGAGACAAATTTCTCATCGATGGAGAAGGAATTGTTAATTGAAATGGTGACGAAGTGTAAGGATATCGTGGAAAATAAGAGGACGGATGCGGTGAATGTAAAAGAGAAAGATGTCGCGGGGTAAATATTGGAAACGAATTTAATTCAAATGCATGTGTCACTACTACAAGCACCAAACAACTTAGTAAGTATTACGTAAATTTAAAACGAGGTGCGAAGGACAAGTGACTTAAACGTTACAAGACGGGAGGTGGACAAAGTATTATCCACATAATGCAGTGAATTATAAAATCGCAAAGTTATTAATACTTCAAGCAAGGACGAGATTGCCATATTCCTTTCGATGCATGTTCTAACCTCTCTTGTACTTCCGCAGTAACCTTCATAGCAACTTGTTTCGACAGTCTATACCTCCGTAAAACAATTTTCTTCGGATAGTTTCTTAAAAGCATTTCTCCTCATAGGCCGTACTCTATTATGAATGCTATTTAGACGGTCTTAAATATAGCAAATCGACATCAACAGCTGAGTTCATGCTCACCATCTTGACTATTTACAATTGTTAAGGACTTACCATCAGAAATGTGGTTTGCTAGTTTAACAAGAGATTTAACACTAGTGCTACGCTAACACTTGTTGGTGAAATGCAATTTTTGTTTTAACTATTGCTAAACTCGTGTTAGGTCTTAACATCTGTTGGTGAAATCGGGCATTAATGTTGTACAGCACATAGGAAGTTGATTACAGCAACGTCACTGAAGGTCGCGTTCTGTCGTTCAAATGTCTGCCATGTATTGAATCTCTAATGAGCCGTTCGTTTTATTCGTGGAGGTACAAATAAATGCAGAAAAAACCCAAACATTTTCTGTAAAGTAGGGCTTTATTTAGACTTCTAAGGTGAATTGTCATTTCCTGCACTACACAATGCCATTTCTTTCTTATAAATGATTATTGTGTATAATATACAACGAGAAGTGATTACGCCAAATCTGAGGTCAGTAGACTGAGTCACAGTTTTAATGAATGCCAAGACTGAAATTACCCAGCTCATTACTGACTAAATCTACTAATCACATTTGTTGCAAAGGTCAAGTTTATATATGCTTTGTATTTGGAGCGAAACCATAAAATGATTTTTCAAAATTTCTTCGTCGCCTCGTTTATAGCATATGAGCATTACCTTTGTGCATGTTTGTCATAAAATTGTAAAAATAAATTTTCTACACTGCAGGATAAGATATTGCATGTGAAAACAAATATAGTAAAACCTGTGTAAAACGGAATGCGATCGATCCATTATTCTTCCTTCTTCAGGAGTTATAAAGAGTTTTTATTAAAAAACACGATTGCATAGAATTATTTCATATAAAAATCTCAAAATCAAAATTAGGTCTGAATGTTTTGTTGTGATTTCGATTTGCATGTGTATAATAACTGTAGTTTCTCTGTCCTCACATATCCGTAACTTTTTCCCGTGCATCTTGCATCAAAATACACGTTACCGTACTGTCACGGCAATGGGCATAAAAATTTCGGTGCAAATAGATAACAAACGGCGGATAATGTTTCACGGTGATAAAGAGCTTGCATAAGCAGTTAACGATAGCGCGGCTAGTGTACACAAAGGGGCCGGCAAACAAAGATAGCTGTGATAAAGGACTTGCCGGCATAGATTAAGTTACGCTTCTCGAATGTGATAGAATATTCGGTTTCTTTATTCTTCTGGAAGAGTCTCGAATTTATCAATGAGGTATATAAGAAGGCGACGCCTCGCCAAGTATGAGTTGTAACACCAGAGTCAGCTGTGAAGTGTTGTAACGAGAGCTAATATTTGTTATTGTCATCGACCTTGGTGCTGTAGATTGTAATATGTGATGTAATTTTGTTACGTGAGAATTGAACAGTGTATCTCTACTCAAATAAAGAACATTTTAATTTTACGTCCTCGACGTTAAGTCATATCGGACGGTGAATGAAACGGGTGAAATGATGCTCAAATGTATCCAGGATCCATGGACCTTAAGGCTACCCGACATTGTGGCCGCACCCGCCTTGGTAGCGTGGCGGTAGCGTGTCTGCGTCACGTTCAAGAGGTCCCGAGTTCGAATCTCGGTCAGGGTGAGTTACCTGGATAAGCTTTTTACCGGGGTTTTCCCTTATCCTGAAACACAAATGTCCGGTAAATGTAAGCTCTGTGGACCCCGGACTCATTTGAGCGTCATTTCACCCATTCCAATCATCGTTCGATATGACTTAACGTTGGAGGACAAAAATTACAACAACAAAAAAATTGTGGCCACGCCGTGGCTCAGTGGGTAGACCGCTTGGCTCTCACCAAGGCGGCCCGGGTTCGATCCCAGGCGACCGCAAAGTGAGATTGGTGATGGATAACACGGCGCTGGGCGGGTTTTCTCCGGGACCTCCGGAGCAGAGCAATGCAGTATTACAGTCGCTGTAATGGAGCATGCTGTTAAATAATTTAAAAGAAAACGATTCTTAAAAGTTCGTTCCAGTATATAGTGGTGGACAAATTAAGGACTACTCTTTAACAAGTTAACTCGTAGCTATTTATTACACATAATCCGTCTAAAGATATCCGATTTAGACAATTATTCCGTTCACACGTTAGGTTACAATATTACGTACTAACATAGTAAATAAGTTTATCATCATCATCATCATCATCATCATCATCATCATCATCATCATCATCATCATCATCATCATCATCATCAACTTTCCACGGTTTAAGCCATCAAGGCTCCGTTGCAATATTTATTTTCCATTTGCCTTTGTGCATGTAGGACTCCGGTTTAGGCAGGTTTTATTGCATATCGATTCCTTGTGCAGGGAAGTAGTCCGCTAATGGGAATGTTATGTATATTGTTACACCAGTCTGGCAGGAATGATGAGTAGGAAAATACAAACCCGAAACTTTTATAGGTATCGCCACTCTGAATAAACATTTACTGTCATTTTAAGGCAACTTATCAGCGATATTTTGTACAACAATAGTAAAAAAAAATGTTGATTGTAAGATGTTTAGTGTTAGATTTTGTTCGTATTTTCTAGTTGTATATTCTGATTTCAAAACTCCGATAACTGCATTATTTATTAAATAATTTACAAAATTAACAGTTTGTGCGCAAGTATCTTACTTAATAATCCAATTTTCAGATAAGTTTTCCTCCTATACCTTTTTCAATATTCAAAATGTTCCTGTGATACAGATACAGATTCAACTAATGTTTCTGAAATGTTCGGCAGAAGGGGAGAATTCTTCAGCAAAGAGACGTGACTTGAGCTTTATAAATATGTATATATAACCCACATTGATTGCGCAATTAAATATTTTATATAATATTTAGTGCAAACATGACAATAAACATCACACCAGTATTTAAGAATCTCTTTGCCCGCCTCGGTAGCGTGGTGATGGCGTGTATGCCTCACGTTCAAGAGGTCCAGAGTTCGAATATCGGTCAGGGCGAGTTACCTGGATAAGGTTTTTTTCCGAGGTTTTCCCTTATCCTGATAGACGAATGTAGGGTAACTCTAAGCTCTGTGGACCCTGAGCATCATTTCATCCCTTCCGTTCATCGTCCGATAGGTATGACTTAACGTTGGAGGACGTAAATTACAAAAACAAACAATATGAACCTCTTATATCAAATTAGCAGACATTTCTGAACAAAGTCCAAGTCTAATTTTGTTAATATGGTTTTATATATACAAAAATTATATTTTAAGCTAGAAATCTAGTTTGTTTATCGCGAGAAGAATTCCGAAAACTGCCAAAACACAAACCTAAAATTTTAACAAATCGTTGATATCACAATAATCGATCCAAATTTGTTATTTTATTTGCAAGGCTCATACCATCGTCAAACAAACCTTGGCATATGCCAAGAATTTTACATTTTAATATTCTCACCGATTGCTTGTCTTTAGGAAGTAAATTTGCTAAAGATCTTTGGAATGAGACATATCACCCTTATATTTATATTTCGTCATCTTGAAGCGTATTAAAGCAAAACAAAAGCTTTGTACAAGTTTCAATGACCATAGAAAAAAGAAATGGACGTTCAGGAATCGCACCGTATATTTAATATGATTTTAGTATGGTATGCAACAAATATGTGTTCGTATTCTACTTTCAAAGAGAATCGATTCACTACAATGCTTAAACCTTCTGTTGAAATAAAAAAGTGAACGTACTTGCGCTTATATAATTTAAGGTTATGTTGTTTTAAACTTGCTTCATTCTTGTAGGATATCGAATTTAAAATTCGAGCGGAGGTTACTTAGATATGTTAACGGGTTTAACAAACTAACATAGGCTGGCGCCGTAGCTCAGTCGGTAGAGCACTTGCCTGCCCTGCTTAGGGGTCCCGGGTTCAAATCCTGGCCGTGGAGATGAGGATTTTTCTCCGACCTAATTCCTCATCTTCCCCAGAGTCTGGAAGTATGAATGAGAGTGCGAATGTGTGTGTGATCTAATGGTTAAAACCCAACGAATATGAGTTAACACCTGCGGTATGTTCCAAAAAGGAGAACAGCCGCCGATATCACCATTGGAGTTTATTTATAATTACACATACATAAATTGCCCGCCTCGGTAGCGTAGATGGTAGCATGTCTGCCTCACGTTCAAGAGGTCCCGATTTCGAATCTCGGTCAGGGTGAGTTACCTGGATAAGGTTTTACCCGGGGTTTTCCCTTATCCTTCAAGACGAATGTCGGGTAACTCTAAGCTCCATGAACCCTGGACTCATTTGAGCACCATTTCACCCAATTCACTCACCGTCCGATATAACCTAACGTTGGGGCGGACGTAAATTAAAAAAAAAACATACATACATACATACATACATACATACATACATACATACATACATACATACATACATACATACATACATACATACATACATACATACATATATATATATGCTATTAAACTTTATACATGTTCAATGTTCACAGCCTTTTCTGGCTACAAGTGAACCTACTGAACGCAAATCAATCTAATCTAATCTATGGAGGGATATACGATAAATGAAACAAATGGAAAAAAAAGAACTAACACAATCATTGTCTGTTTCCGCTCTTTTCGCATGAAAAACTTGCTTCATGTTTCGTTGACTTATAGGCGGGTCTGTTTCCGTATCCATGAACTGAAGAACACTTATCAAGAACATTTAACAACAAATTTACATAGAAAGGTTTCTTAAATAGAACGATTAACGATTCCAAACTGATGGGACGTCTTTTAATAGCACTTGTAATTAAAACATAAAAAGAAGACGTTGTCGAAGCTAACTTTGATCCGGTTTAGAATATTTTTGGGTAACTATGTAAAGTTATCAAAAAGCAATCATCTTGGAAAAGTTCATCTAAGCTCCATGCCATAATTATGTAGAGCAAGTGGCACCGATCAAATCATTTAACTTTAATGTGTTTAGTAGTATGCTTTTGTATCGAAAATATGTTTGATACGCACATATACTAATAACGTAGTAACACTTTTCGTATGAATACAGTCAGCTTCCAATTTTTTTTTTTATCGTCTCTCAATATTTAGAAGGTTACTGCAAAGCTTTACTGGAAGAAACTGATGCTTATATACGTGGTGACTTAAGTCACACAAATACTGTTTCAGTACGACAATTATAAATTCAAATTAATATGACGCGTTTAAATAACGTTTTTAAACACCTGGAACTAAAATTATAACTTTTAATACAGGATCCACTACTTTAATTTGTAAGTTATCACTAGGGTTTGGATTTTCAGGTCAGGTTTCAGATGAACAAAGGAAAGGAAAAGCTGTTCAAATAAGGTAAAAAAAGGGGGGCAAAAGGTGCTGGTTTATTCAACTAATTCAACAATTTCTATTTCCGGTATTATAATTTATTGAACTACAAACAAGTACATCAAATTATCACTCATCAGAAGAATGAAAACACTTGAAACTGTTATAATTCAAGAGATTAAGCATTTCTAGATTTTTAAAAGTAAGTTAGTTTCTATTAGGAGATAGAATGTCTTTGTAGATGCTAAAGCTTCTTTCGACATCCACAGAAACCAGTGAGGCAAATCTTGTATTTACTGGGAATTGCAATTCTACAGATGTGGCGAAATCTTCAATGTGCGTATTCTTCTGAAGACTAAACTCAAGTTAGTCTTTGGCAAAGCCATCTAACTGCTACCTCACAGAAGTAAAAATATCCCACTGCTTCTCCTTTTCCAAACTTCTAATAGTGTAATAGCAGCAGTTAGGTACTTGTAACTATGGATACAATATAGTTCTGTGTGCAAATTATGTATTTTCTCCGGTAAAACAAGTTGCTGTGACTTGGATATTGCACCTGCGTCGGGTGGATCGAAAGAAAGCACAAACTCTTTAATTTTGTCAATATTCTCACACAACATAACAGCACACTCGATCCAAGATCCTCAGCGAGTAATGACTGGCAAATTTTGAAACGGTAGGCCAGTGGTTTCTTTGTAGACCACAATAAGATTCGGAGCTTTCAGCAGAATATTCCTTAGGGCAGAGATGAACTGATTTGCCATGTAGTATTCGTTCCTTATGGATTCGCAACACTGTGAAGGACATGAACCAAGCATGTCACATGCTTCAGTTGGTTAACGCTGAAAACATGTATGGAGCCTGGTTCGTAACCACAAGAAGTTTTTCAAATTTGATACCAGCAGGCCAGATTTTTTGACAGAAGTGCATAATTGATTGCATTACTGTACTGGCATTGGCTTTCTGCAGCTCATACATTTTTAACAACATGGGCTTAACTTCCTCCCCTGCTAAGGGAAAAACTAAAATGTTCAAAACTTACTTTTCCATAGAGTATATGGTTTCGTCCACAATTGTTCCCATTTTCTATCAGATGCTTTCTCCTTGCTTCTTTATGGCATCTTGGTAAACATGCTCCATATAGGAGTAAAGCAAGAGAAAGAAGATTTGTGTACATAATTATTTTCCATTGTTGTAGGTGTGCTTTCAACTCCCGCGCAGCGTTTACTGAAAGAGTTACACTTACTGCTCACAGCAAGCTGAGCAGATGTTAATTAAAAGCTAAATATTTTTATTGATTAAAATCATATAAAGTAAAACGGAAAGAAACTTAAAAGAGAAAAAAGGGGGAAAGGGCATTATGGGTATGGTTGGGGGAAAAAGGGATAAAGGCACCAAAAAAAGGAAAAAGTTGCATGACAGTCCATCGCTACCAACTTTGCTTTCAAGTACACTGTTGTATTTGCACGTTTTTAATAAATCGAATTGGTTTGATTGGCGTTTACATTTGGTTGTCTTTTCACTTAATTCTTCATTATTGTCGCATTACCTTTTCACGTTCAAATCGCTATACTTGAATTTATCGCAATGCATTGTCTGGTTAACCCGTTCTTTGTGTTGACAGCCTTATACTTCCTTTGATCTGAACCGTTGTTTTTTATCTTGACACAATAATATAAAATGGTGGCAGGTACGTATACTTATAAATGAAACTGAACGCCAGAGCCGAGCGAAATTCCGAAAGCTGCGAAGGCCTATTAGAATTGCTATAAAATGATATAATACCATCAATGATTAAAGCATTGCTGGCTAATGAACAAACATCTACATGTACTATCTCTGCACAGGTCTGTTAATCCTAATCTAGGAGCCATTTCTCCTAGTTGTATTTATACCTGATATTAACATAGTTTTCTGTTAACTTATTCCTGTTATACAAATGTCAAGCCGTTTAACAGTATTGTATGTTACACACATTAAAAGTAAACCAACCACTCATAGAATTGCTACACCCGGTTTATGGCCTCGTTTGGCAAACTTGTGTACACGCAAAATAAACCCTTATTTTATTGTATCATAAATAATTATTTTAGAAATTCACTTCATAATAAAGGCATTTTGTACTCATTTTGGTATCCAATTTTCGTTTAATTTCTATACATAAACCGATGCTCTTAATACTAAATTTCCGTGCTTTGAAGCATTCTTATTAGAAATATTGAGCACAAAATGTCAATTATTTATTCCTCATAAATATTCGTGACACATTTGTTTAAATTGAAAATTTACGATATTTGATTCATGCATAATTTTGCTCTTGCAGAACACAGAAAAAATATAAAATTCTTATTATTAAACCTAGTTGTCTCGATGTATATAAAACATTTTTTTTTACAAATGATATAAATTTCCAATTATTACATTCGTTTCAATAACTTTATATTAAACAATTTCATAACAAGCACATAAACAACTGCCTAACAAGCAACAAAACTATCACCGGTGCCTAGTACATCAAAGGCATATGAATGTAAATACTCTCTGGTCCTTAACGTAAGAAATTCACAAATTAAAAGTGAGAGGAAAGAATTAACAAATAGAAATGCTGCAGTAGAGATTTTCGAGTTTTACTAAACTATCTTAATTTCGTGTTTAAAATGTTGTGTATTATTTTGGTACTTGGTTTAATTACTTTTTCAGTTGCTTTTACAAGGAAAATAAACGAAGAATGTTTCCGATATTCAGCGAGAAATGCCAACACATAGAAATATCATGCATGTATATAAAATCCTTCAGATGGTATTCTATATATATATATATATATATATATATATATATATATATATATATATTCCACGCCCCAAGTTTTCAGTACATATTTTCCAATTACTTACTAGTTTGCTTTGGAGTAATATATATATAAAACTTAAATGTTTATGTTGTATTTGTATTATGATTTACATATTCAACGTTGATAAAACATTAGCAATCTTAGTTTTAGAATTACAGAATTTTATTATAAGCAGTTGCCATTTACAATCATAAATGACGAAAGTGAGCACGAAGTAACGTGTAACAAACCAAATATAATACACTCCTGGAAATGGAAATAAGAACACATTGACGCAGGTGTGTCAGACCCACCATACTTGCTCCGGACACTGCGAGAGGGCTGTACAAGCAATGATCACACGTACGGAACAGCGGACACAACAGGAACCGCGGTGTTGGCCGTCGAATTGCGCTAGCTGTGCAGCGTTTGGGCACCGCCGCCGTCAGTGTCAGCCAGTTTGTCGTGGCATAAGAAGCTCCATCGCAGTCTCTAAAACTGGTAGCATACCGCGACAGCGTGGACGTGAACCATATGTGCAGTTGACGGACTTTGAGCGAGGGCGTATAGTGGGCATGCGGGAGGCCGGGTGGACGTACCACCGAATTGCTCAACACGTGAGGCGTGAGGTCTCCACAGTACATCGATGTTGTCGCCAGTGGTCGGCGGAAGGTGCACGTGCCCGTCGACCTGGGACCGGACCGCAGCGACGCACGGATGCACGCCAAGACCGTCGGATCCTACGCAGTGCCGTAGGGGACCTCACCGCCACTTCCCAGCAAATTAGGGACACTGTTGCTCCTGGGTTATTGGCAAGGACCATTAGCAACCGTCCCCATGAAGCTGGGCTACGGTCCCGCGCACCGTTAGGCCGTCTTCCGCTCACGCCCCAACATCGTGCAGCCCACCTCCAGTGGTGTCGCGACAGGTGTGAATGGAGGGACGAATGGAGACGTGTCGTCTTCAGCGATGAGAGTCGCTTCTGCCTTGGTGCCAATGATGGTCGTATGTGTGTTTGCCGCCGTGCAGGTGAGCGCCACAATCAGGACTGCACACGACCGAGGCACACAGGACCAACACCCGGCATCATCGTGTGGGGAGCGATCTCCTACACTGGCCGTACACCTCTGGTGATCGTCGAGGGGACACTGAATAGTGCACGGTACATCTTTACCGTCATCGAACCCATCGTTCTACCATTCCTAGACCGGAAAGGGAACTTGCTGTTCCAACAGGAAAATGCACGTCCGCATGTACCCCGTGCCACCCAACGTGCTCTAGAAGGTGTAAGTCAACTAACCTGGCCAGCAAGATCTCCGGATCTGTCCCCCATTGAGAATGTTTGGGACTGGATGAAACGCCGTCTCACGCGGTCTGCACGTCCAGCACGAACGCTGGTCCATCTGAGGCGCCAGCTGGAAATGGCACGGTAAGCCGTTCCACAGGACTACATCCAGCATCTCTACGATCGTCTCCATGGGAGAATAGCAGCCTGCATTGCTGCGAAAGGTGGATATACACGGTATTAGTGCCGACATTAAGCATGCTCTGTTTCCTGTGTCTATGTGCCTATGGTTCTGTCAGTGTGATCATGTGATATATCTGACCCCAGGAATGTGTCAATAAAGTTTCCCCTTCCTGGGACAATAAATTCACGGTGTTCTTATTTCAAGTTCCAGGAGTGTATTATCTATGTTCGATGTTTTCCCCGAATTTCCCTGTCGTGAGAATGAACATCTGTTGATAAATTTCATGCTGTGGGGGAGATAAGAAATGAAGCCTGAATAACACAGAAGTACTATCACAAATTAATAACGTGATAAAATAGGCAAAAAGGCCGACGTGTTAATTTACATGATTTCTATGTCCTTTTACGAATATTTTTGGGTTGGAAACAGTTCCCATAAAAGCTTATTTTTATATTTAATTCTAATCGAGGTATACCTTTGCAGAAATAGCTATAAACTTTCTGACATAAACAGAGGGAAGACCGATAGTCAAATGTTTGAGAGCTGAAGACTACCATACTCTCCATTCAGTCTCGAAACAATTGAACAGACACATATCGACAAGACTATAAAAGAAATGACAACGCATTGATCAATTTAAACTATGAGTAATGGCTTTTAATAGAAACGTTTTAAAATAAATCTTTTAAAGAGATTTACATTTTTTCTACAGTAAGTTTTCCTCTTTTAGTTAATGCACACAAGTTATATACATGATTATACAAAATTCCTTTCGATGAAGAACACTTCATAGGTATTTCCAGAATAGTAAGGAATATAATTTACTTATTATGTAAATACTATGAATATCTACATTTTAATCAAAATCGTTGGTCATTTTTAGAAACTAAAAAACTTCTGTATAAAGGACAGTTTGTGGATGCTCTTGCAAATATTTGTGTTGTGTCGTATGAAATTACTGATCTAAACAGAAAGTTTGGTATCTAACCAGTTTTTCGTTTTGGAATAAACGCCGTTAAAATACACAGATATATCGTCCAAATTGCTTAGAAACGGCCTCTATGTTATCTGACATTGCTGACTTCAAATACAGATATTCCGGCAGAAAACTTCGAAAACTTCCCATCCTAGGTAAAATCTATGTGTGTGAGGGAATCTCAGAAACTACTAACCATTTTAGTAATTCGCTCGCTACTGAAAGTCACTGTCCTTCCCGGTGGATATAGAGTATGACATAGCTTAATTTTCATTCCTAAATTATTAAAGGATTATTGTATATAAATAAGTACGAATATGTTTGGAGGCATATCAAATGCGCTTAAAATTAGGTTTCGATTTTTCGTTAATAATGTTGTTTTGTCGTATTTTACGTCGCTTTAACTACCTCTCAGGATCAGTGCGTGACCTTTATGTCATCTCTGTGTCATACTATCCTGCTTTGTTACATGACCACAAAGGTCTTTGGTAGCGCGTCTGCTTCAGGTTCAAGAGGTCCCGAGTTCAAATCTCAGTCAGGGTGAGCTATCTGGATAAGATTTTTACCGGAGTTTTCCCTAGTCCTGAACTATGAATATCAGGTAACTCTAAACTCTACGGACCCTGGACTCTTCTTAGCATAATTTCACCTATTTCATTCATCGTGCAGTATGGAACGTTGGAGGACGTTAACAGAAGGAGGAAAAAACAAAACAAAAAGTCTTCAGCACCCTTGCTTCCATACATGACGGGTAGATGGCAGTTCAACAGAGACCTTTGTTTAATTTGTTTTTAATAGCATGTGAATGGTTTTGGGTTACCTGTCATAGTAATTTTAAGTTGAATGTAGTGCCAACTTTTGGGAATTCAAGCTCTAAGCCGGTGACAAAGAGTATTAAATTTTTTCAAAGGGAACAATAGAGTGAATGTCAATTATTATGTCGGTATTGCCTTTCTGCCACCATTTAGTTTCCTGTAAGCGGACCAGTCCATCAAGGTTTTAGCGTATCCAAAGAACTCCATAGATATTCTTCCAAGGAAGGTTTGGATATTTGCCCTCTGTAGTCGGAGTGGAAGACTGTCTCAACTATTCACTTATGTAAGACTTTAAAAAAAATCGTTCAGTAATCGAAGATGTTTAATTATTTGCTGTCTTGCTAGCACCAATATATTTATGTTTCATTGAGATCTCGCCATTTTTACTTTCTCTACTAGTTATCCACAATTGCATTCTACCCATAAGTCCAATATGAAGATGTCATTGTAAACATACGTATAAGAGACTCGCTGTGTACAAAACTGAAATAGTTAATAAAATGGTTCATGTATATGTGTTGTCTGTATCTGTCTTTGAGAAATATCACTCAAAAACGAAATAACGGATATATACCAAAGTTGTTATTTTAGTTCAGCATCTTCTAAGCATACGACATGAAAGTCTCTCATTTCAAACTACTCGTTACAAAGAATATTTTATTTATTTCTTTTCTAAAAAATTTCTCCAAAATACTGCACTTTTAACTATAGGTATTACCATGATAAATAAAACTTGTATCTAGAATTTTCTGCAAACACTCCATGAGATTCCTTTCATTTTGATTTACTGTAGATCTCTTAAAACACGCAATTTATGTAAAAAATTTCCGAGATATTCTCTGTTGCTGGTTTAAGTTTTCTTTCTTAAATAATGCATTTGTTTTGTGTGTCTTATTTTGCCCTCATAATCTTGCACAAAATAGAAATTTCAAAGCCATCGTCGACCCGCTTTTAAAAATCTGCCGCATATTTATCTCAAAACGGCGAAATATATACAAGTATAGTGGAAGTTTAATGTGATTTAAATACAGTTGAACATGATTTATATGTACATCAAGCGAAAGAGGAAAGATTACTTGTAACCCAGAATTACTTACAAATGATATTTTGATAATGCGTCATATTTTTAAAAGTAATTCAGTGGGCCTTCATGTGCAAAATTTAACAAACAATGAATATATGTATGAAGCAAACATTATTTAAAAATTGGTCCTGCTTTAAACTATTCGGCTAATAGGGCTTGTTTCAGTTTTCTTGCAGTAAATGTATACAACTCGTTATAAAACATATTAATGAACCTTTTTCACTGCAATTTTTTGCCTTCACACATTTATGTCACTTAAAACTTCATTCACTTTAGATATTTCAATATTTGAATTGTGATCCCCATTTATGTCAATGTTGCTTGAAGCTGGGCCGCTTTGTTTAATTATCAACATGTTTTTGCCATAAACTTATAACTTTCCCACAAACAGCTAGATTCTCATTAAAATACACAAAGTATCGAAATTTTCACTCTAATAATAGCTCATTTATAGGCACAATTCCATCACTAACAGTACCTACACCACCTTCAACAATGTTTGATTGTGGAGGATGACACCTACTTCCAGGCAGTCGAAATAAATTTCCATGGCTTGTAGTAAGTGAATAGCGACATCTTCATTTCCTGCATCAGTTAGTGCCTTTTTCTATAATCAACTCTGAAATTTTCAATGATGCTCAAATCAAGTGGAAGTAGATGATTGGTACAGTTAGGAGAAAACAGTTCTACTCATTTTCCAAAATTACGTGAGGTGAATGTGCTGCACATCGATCCATAAAAATATGGATGATCTTCTTCTGTTTCTTTTTCATTCAAATGTCCTGTTTCTTTAAGCACTGTTCCATTAAAATCATATTCCATAGGTTTAGTTTTCTCGCCCTTAAAACACTGGATTTTCCTGTCACAAGTGGAAGAAATGGATCCGTCTGCATTGGTAGCAAAAAAAAAAAAAAAAAAAAAAAAAAAAAAAAAAAAAAAAAAAAAAAAAACTATTACGCCAATTTTACTTCTCTTCCCTCCGTGGCAGGAATCGACCTTTTTCAGATAATGTCTTTCTGAAAAGGAAATTGTAGATCAGACAAGTCTTATCACAGTTGTAGATGTTTTAAGGGTGAAATCGCTTATGATTCGTGAATGCTAGTGTTGCGCCGTGGTGTCATCTACAGCATTCGACTCGCCGCAATTTGTTTTCCCTGTAATTCCATGACGACCTTTAAATGCCTGCAACCAACCTGATGAACCCTTGAAATCAACCCAAACGCTCTTAATTTTAGCCAAATCTATCCTTTTGTTTAGTTTAGTTGGTTTTGCATCCAATTTTAAAAACATCCAGAATATCAGTTCTACAACTCATGTCTATACAAAGAGTAGTATAAGCAATTCCTAAGTCTGAAGCAATTTCGATTCTGGTTTTGTGCCATTAATTGCCACTTATCCAGTTTATTTTACTTTCTGATTCTAGCGCATAACATTTCCTTTTCATTTGCTCCGTGTTTGATTAACAAAAACTGAAAAACAAAACCGTTGTTGAACAGTAACCAGATACCGGACATTTTTATCTTTACTTCTCGTTTGTTGCTAAGACATTGTTGCGCCGAGCGCTAACTTCCTTTGTCTTTTGTTTCCGCGGCCGAAAGACGCCCGCTCAGCTTGCGTCTATAGTGTTTCCATTTAATCGCGTAAACTCCATTCTATTTCACTGATATTTGATACTATATCAGCGAATTATGTATGAATGTATTACGTATAAATAACGTTATTAACATGTTTCTAAATTAGGTTTTTTTTTTCAGGATTCACAAATATAAATACACCCAGTTTAACGCAGAAGTCCCTCATATAAGTATTCAACAAAACATGGTAAAACTGATAACAACCACATTTTTGAAATAGCACATTATCCGTAACTGTTGAGGAAAATAACCCCAGCTGTTAATTAGAAATAGAACAGTATAACTCAAAAAATCAAATGCCGGAAACTACCAACTATCGCATTTAAGTGAAACAAGATTAAAGATGAATGATTTTCATGTAATTCTCGTCACCACAATGGAAACACTTTATGACGAAAAAAATTGTTATGAAGAATAAAATGTACAGTTTCAGTTTTTTATAATAAACCATAGATATAACATTTATTCTGGTTAAATATTGTATAAGTATCAGGAAATACGCAAAACTCGTTAAAATGTAGCATTAACCGCCTCCTAAATATTCATCTTTTAATCTAACATTTTCTCCAGATTTCAGTTTTGGTATTTGAAAACTGGTGTTCTGCCTTTTTTTTTTTTTTATCACGAGCACGTGATAAATATACATTAGAATATACAACATTAGAGCGTTTATTTATAATTTATTTATAATTGACCTCTCGTTTACGGTATTGGTTTATATCAGACAATGAACGAATACTCAAATGACTCAGTGTCTAACTTGACAGAATAAGAGTGACTTGAAGGGTTAAGGAAGAAGAAGCAGGTGTGTGTGCAAAAACCTGAAGCGGAGCACTGCAACTACCCTTTTTGCTCTGTGACCTTTGCGCGGGAGGGATGAGAAGGGAGTCGTGGAGTGTCTGGACGACGATGTGTATGTGCGGAAGTCCATAATGGGAGCATGCAAACCGCCCGTAGGATCCCAGGGACCGAGCAAGCCGGCACCAGAAAGGGTTCCTTGGCTGGTCCAGTCATTGACAGTCCTGGCAGTCAAACGCCAGGAAGAAATATTTCCAAATTGTCCAAGCTACCGTCACCGGTCCTTCAATCCTGACACGTAGTGTTCATGGTAGAAGGGGAACTAGCTACCGATCTGGGAAGACATGGACAAAAATAGTTGGAGTATAGCAGGCCGGACCAAATGGAATTCCGATTCTCCACGTGAGGACATTAGATTCTTCTTTCATTTAGTAGTCATGTCGTAATCTGACAGCTGTTACAGGGTGAATAGATTTTTACCCAAAAGAACAAAAGATAATATATAGAAAGAGTTCTTCAGCTAATTTAGGAAATTAATATTGTATTATATTTTATAATCTTTGTATTCTTTTTCTAAACTGTGAGACAGCAATTTAAACCTGATCGGGTTTTCATAAATAGCTAAAAGCATCTAGTGAGATCACTATTGATAAGATTACATATTGTCAAATTTCAGTATAATAAAATCAAAAACGCGTTGTGTAATACTGTAGGATAACTGAATATTGGCCTACAACAGTTTTAAATATACCGTGCAGTCATTACCTTCTATTTGGATGGATATTGTCAGAACAGCATTATGTATACTATTTTACTATCCTCGTATAGACCTGTATAGTACTAGGATTCGTCAAATACCGACCAATCGCTGATTTCTATATCGATAATTGTACACCATGCACCGCAATTGGGTATAACGATCACATGAGCAGTAAAGACAAGCGCGAGATTCAAATAGTAGCATGGCGGCTGAAAGATTTGGCCAAGTGACAAAAAAAAAAAAAAAAAAAAAAAAACGAAATAAATGTTTTAATTCGGCACGCAAAGCCAAAGTACTGAAACCAATAAGAAATATGTTTGCAAACAGTTTTTAATTTTGAATTTAAATAATTAACTCGTTTGTTATTCTCTTACAACACGAATACTCAAACAATTGCAACTTTATTGTAGTTTAAACCAAGTGAAGTTTATTATTTGAAAGTATAGGATGTGTTACTTTATTATTTTCTTATAATCAATCGCGCCACCTGACGGCCTTAAGATTACAGTTCGGCCGCTCTATCTCCGGCTCTGACATTTCTCGAGAGGGGGAAGCGCGTTGTTGCCAGTTCATTAGCGGGAATTTCAAGCAGAGGAACAATGCGTATTTTAAATATTTCACGCATTTTCATATTTCACGAACCAGTAGCCATATTATTATAATAGCGATGATAATAATAGGACTTACGGACACTAAAAATCGGAATTCACGCACGCACAAAGTAGAAAAGAAATTCCAGCAACTGAAGCCACGTGGTTCAAACAAAATTTAACTGGCAACACGGTGTTAAATACGGAAGCGACGCCTAGCAGCGACAATGCTGATTGGCGCTAGCAGACAGTTTTAACTTCCTGACCACAACACCGAATGTAGAGACTCCCTGTACTACCAACAGAAGCAGTTAGCGCGCGTAATATTCGAATAGAGTGGCGCTGTAATGAATATCTTGCATGATAATGAAATTGCAAGTTGGATTTCAGTGTTTTAACGCTGATATAATCCTACACTTTCATTCTAAAGATAATTTTGAGGATGTATTTTCAATTGCTTATTACTGTATGTTGATACTATTAACCTTCCCCCTCCACCTCCTGCAATCGCAAAACGTCAGAGCCGGAGACACAGCGGCGGTAACTTGTGCACGGCCTGTAAGAACTATTAATATTGTATGCTGTGACTTGTGAGGTTAAGTTTCATTCATGTACTAATGTAGATCTATGTGATTTATGCAATCAAATAACTTGTTTTATTGCTTTTAACTATTTGTTTTATTCGTGAAATAGTCTCTATAAATGCAATTCGTGGTTTTGAATTTATCGGTAATTTCAAAACCACTTGTGACATTACCTATGATAATTTTATGCACTATAATAACTCTGTGACATTTTTTTAAATTATAAAATCCGGCAAAAATATTTCACTGAATGTTCTAATCTTATATAGTACTTTCTACCTGGCTACTAGTGATATATTTATTTGCAAATACAATTTTAAAACTCCTGTGTATGTTTGTGAATAGGTTAACTGTAAAAAAAATGTCATTAAACATCACACTTCATATTTCAGTACTGCTTCTTAGAAACATGAAGTAAGAAAAATGTAACAAATATATTTTCGTTATTTTTACTTTTCTGGAAAAAGGCTTTAAGAACTTGTATTAAAATACTATAGTCTTAAGATACCTACATATAAAATAAAAGTTAAATAATGGATCTTCCACGAGTACACTTTGAAATCCTCTTCATTCTGTATCTAAACTTTCTATATAAATATGGTGTACATAAACAGCAAAGGTTTCCTATAACATATAATTAATACATAATAAATAATCTAATATTTATTCTGTCTGTTATTCATTTTCACATCTTTAAGAGATAATTATCCATGCAGCTTTCTTTGCCTTTTTATATGAATCCATATAACATTCATTAAACGTATGTTTACAAAATTAAATTATATAAATTATATATCATGTATTGCTACGAAAAGTTTTCTTGTGGGGCAACCTTGTAAGGCAAACAGCTGTACTTTTGGTTGTTTGAATCAACAAATAGTTGTCTTTCTTTCTCTTGTCTTCTTTGCATTTAAACCGTATGAGAAGGACTAAAACTTAAGATATACACGAAAAGTTTAGATCTGATTTTAAAAAGTGTTGTAGAAACATTAACTATTTCAGGTATATTTTTCTTGTTTACTTTAACTTTTAAACGCTTGACTTCAATTGCAGTGCGATCCATATAAACCTGAACCATTTCAATAGGCCATAATTTCCCTTTGAAAGCTCGTATAATGTAGAACTTTGTTTTAATGATCTCAGTGGCTTTGGGAGAATTGACAACACTTGACAATTGTTGACAGTTGACAGTCTTAAATGTGTTAATTTTCTTTGATACGACTGTAGACACTGAAGTTTATATGGGATCTTCAATACATTTGTGGAGCAGTTGGATGATATTGAATTGAGAGAAGGTTATTTCCAGCAAGATGGACCAACGTGCCATACATCTAATGACACCGTGCGGTTGCTCTAACCAACAGAGCTGCTATGGCCAATATGCCGACATGGCATTAAATTCTCCAACTGACTCATATGCTTCCCGATAGACCACTAGGAGTCCTCATATGCTATGGGAGAGGAGGGGATTCGGTACGTAGGTCAGTTCTACCTTTAACAGATGCGCAAACTACTTAAAAGGTTTCCTTTTAATATAAGCTGTCTAAAATAGCAATATCTTTTAATGACTGACAATTGCCACAACCATAAGAATGCTGCTGGTGCGCCAGAATTTCGCCCCGCAAGAGTTCTCTTACATGGCAGTAAATCTTCACATTGCGTGCTGTCCATCGTTTATGGGCAATTTGCACCCGTGATGTTGGGATTAGTAGGCAACGCCTAATCGACAAACTCATTCATAACAATTAATCGAAAATGTCAGAAATGCCCATCTCCTTTCTCTCTTCTTAAGATTCAAGTTACAGATATAGTTGATCTTTTTCAGATAATGTAGCCATTTGTAAGCATAAGCAATGTTATGGGTATAGCTTGCACAACCACAACCTGCCTTGTTGCTACAGAGTTCAGCTTTAACTGTTCAGCTCTGACAGGATTTCTAAACTTTTACAAATAGTTTATCGAAAAATCGTCCATTGACCTGAGATTTAGAAATCTCTGTTTATTTCATAACACATAGTAAATAAAAACCGCAATATTCTAAAACTATTATATAGCTCTTCTTATCAAATGAGAAATAAAAACCTAAATTTATGTGGTATTACTAGCTATCAATATTCTTGAATATTAGCAACTTCCTTACGGCATTTCTCGAGCTTACTTAAAATCAGACTTACACAAAGTATTACCACTACGTCGCGTGACTATAATGCTTCCGTAGACACAGTGTTAACAATTCTCAACTTTTTTTACGCTCTTTATTTTGTATATTCTAATTTATCCCAACAAATCTATTGCATAATTTCCCCCAAAATACCCGCTCTGTTGTCCTCTATACACTCCCCCAAAACATTTATAGAAAAATTTTGTTTGTATCTTGTTTTTGAGTAGAACCTCTTAAAAATGAGATGTGGAATAAGCAAATTTATGCTCAAAAATTTTAAAGAGCAAAACAAAAACTATTCTAACAGCTATTTTTCTACATATTTTACTATTTCATAATGGCTCTAATGATTTTGATTCAAAAATGAAAAACATATTTGAGATTTCGACGTAAAGATACGAACATATTGAGGTCGCTTTTATACCTCGTGCGTGTATGTAACTAGGAACTACAAGGGACTAACCAAAACTAATGGAAAAAATGTAGGTTACATGTATAAGCCGACCTCTGTAACGATGGTAGTTTTGCCTGGCGTTCAAGAGATCGGACTGCGAAACTCGGTCAGGGTGTGTTACCTGTATAAAGTATTTTCCGGGGTTTTCCCTTATCCTGAAAGATGAATGTCAGGTAACTATAAGTTCTATGAACCCTGGACTCTTTTGAGCATCATTCCAGCCATTTCATTCATCGTCCGATATGACTTAACTTTGGAAGATATAAATTAAAACAAAATTGCATCTATCTGAAATAAATGTATGTGGTATTAACAGTTACAACATATTTGCTGCATTTCTATAAAACTTCCCAGTAGTTCAATAAATGCACTTTGAAATGTTAAGTACTGCTTTACCTTTTCTCTCTCTCAGTTTATATAAACAATTTGAATTTTTGGGTTGCCTTAATTTATCGATCTGCATTTCAAACAGTTGACCGTGCATCAGCCTCTTTCTATGTCCCATATACCGGCAACAAAATTATACGAAATCATTTATAACAAACATTTAAAGGATTACCAGGAGCTAGATAGAAATAATGTCTTATATAACATAACTTTTTCGTGTACAAGCCATTTTTACAAAATTGTATCATTTTATCTATGTTTTTGTTAGTCCAGATAAACTTACAATTCACATTTTGTTTTAGGTTTCTGTAGGCAAAGTGATAGTCACATGTTTAAAGAGCAACGTATCATACCGGACGATGAATGGAATGGTAAAATGTTGCTCAAATGAGCCAAGGATCCATAGAGCTTAGAGTTACCACATATTTATCTTTCAATATAAGGGAAACTCCAGAAAAGATCTTATCAAGATAGCTCACAGTAACCGAGATTCGAACTCGGGACCTCTTGAACTTGAGACACGCTAACATTTACGCCACAGAGGCGGGTTAAAGAGCGCATATTGCTCTATAATGTTTCTGGAATCTCATGACTTGTGCATGACCACAAGAATAAAATGAATAAGGAAGTATAACTAATTTAGGAATTTGAAATGAATTACAAAGAATATCTCGAAAATGGTAACTTCCACAAGAAGATTTTGTGACAAATTGTGTGCTTTAAGGGCATCTACATTTTTTAATAGATAAGAGACGTATATAGCATATGTATATAGAATAATATATGCATGTATGTATAATAGAGATAAGATGGATAACATCAGTTATGGTTTAGCATTTATATAAAACTCTTTGGATATGAAAAAAATTTCACAGTTTCAGAAAATGCAAGATAGACTTTATTTTGTCATGCAAATATCTTAACATATGGTATTTTAATAAAATTTGTGGGGCGCTTTGTTAAAGAATCAAAAGTAACGAATTTTTTTTTTTTTTCAATCCAAAGGGTACTTTTGGACGGAGGGAATTTTCATTAAAATCTTTTTCTAGTGCTTGAACTTAAATACCAAGTTTGGCATTTAACGATAAATTGTTCGTGGAAACACAAACACGTACGTAAAACAAACAGAGCTTTTTTCTAAAAATATTTTTCAAATTTATTTAAAAGGGCCTGAACATTCAGGTTGGTCAAGAACCTTTAGGTCGAACATAATACTTCTACTTACTATAAGTAAACAGTAGAGAAAATAATAAACTTCTGTAGGAATAGTTTTTGTAGTAGATAGATAATTTATTCATCTTGTAAGTCATACGTTGTACACGAGTACTATGATGTAACACACGTCAAATTGTGAATTTACAGTGCAATTAACTATACTTGTAAATTAACAAGTCACACCCAATAAGGACAAGTCAGTATTTGTACAAAATAATGATTTATAAAGATACCTCAAGAATTTTGTAATATACACAATTAATTCAGAAATGTAACAATATTATAAACTTTCCATAAATTCACTAACAGAATAAAAACAGTGGTCTAGCAAATATGCCAAAACTGACTTTTTAAATGCTGAAAAATTGCAAGTGTTTTTTTTTTTTCTTTTGGCTATATGCAGTTTATTAAAAAAAGTGATTCCTAGGTTTATTACACTGTCTCGATGAGCTCTTGTGTTACTTCTATTCACATGGATGTCCATGCTCTGTCTAGTATTATGGTTATGAATTGTGTCATTAGAGGTACAGTGACCGTTTCCTGTCATTAAGTTTGTCTTTGTAAATTTTAAAATTTAAAAAATGAAAATACATGGGAGAGGTAAGATTTTAAATTTTTTATATAATGGTCTGCACGTAGATGTTAATTTAACTCCTCTAAGTATTCTTAGAATCCTGTTTTCATTATGAACAATGATTTACAATGTGGTGAGTACCCCATAATGTTATGCCATATTTTAAAATGAAGTGAGCACACACAAAATACACGCTTCTGAGAGTTTTATGTTAACTATGTGTACCAGTTGTCTGAAATTATAACAAATTGTACTCACTTTTTTTAATTAGATGATCAACTTGTGTCTTCCATTTTAGGCGCCCGCCTCGGTAGCGTAGATGGTAGCGTGTCTGCCTCACGTTCAAGAGGTCCCGAGTTCGAATCTCGGTCAGGGTGAGTTACCTGGATAAGGTTTTTTTTCCGAGGCTTTCCCTTATCCTGAAAGATGAATGTCGGGTAACTCTAAGCTCCATGGACCTCGGACACATTTGAGCATCATTTCACCCATTTCATTCATCGTCCGATATGACTTAATGTTGGAGGACGTAAAATTAAAAAAAAACATCTCCCATTTTAGGTTACTCTGTATTCAAATTTAGTAGTATTTACATACTTAATTACTTTATTATTAAATATTAATTGTGATTGTACGAAGACTTATTCTGAGAAATCTGAAAACATGTGTCTTATCCAAGTTTACGATTAAATTATTATTGCTGAACCATTTGAAAATATTACTGAACATTCTGCTGGATAAGATTTGTAGCTCTTCAAGTGCATTGCTTTCAATTAATATATTTGTGTCGTCAGCATATTGAACTATTGTTTTAGCTGTAATATTTGACTGTAAATCATTTACAAACAATAAGAAAAGAATAGGACCCAAAATAGAACCTTTTGGTACACCTTTGTGTCTGATAGGTTTTCTTTAACGATGCCAATGGATGCCCTCTAATACCCATATGTTCTAATTTTTGGAATAGTTAATTGTTGTTTAGTACATAGAATGCTTTAGTTAGGTCGAAGAATGCGCCTGGTATTTTGTCTTTGTTATCCAAAGTATATATTACACTGTTTGCAAAATCAAAAATAAATGTGAACATACATATATACTATGATAATAATGAATGTAGAAGTGGTAAGGTTGTTGTATGTATATTAGACCTTAAACAATTTTCGGAATTAGAAGTATGAGAAATCAATAATGAACTCTGTCTAAACTGAGGGTTCTTTCTTCTTCTTCCTCACCCTCAAAGGAACTAGTTCAATGTGGAACATATAAAATACTACTATAATGAGCAGGCATATGAATTCAGCTGTCAAACCATGTGTCAATACAAAGAACATAAACAAGAATGTCCAAGAGTCACTGACATGCAAGTAAACGCAGTCCGGTGTGTACTGTCTGCAAACACCACCATGCAGTACGAGGGATGGCGGTGTTTCGTTACGTCACTGCACTTTAAATGTTCGACTTAGGAATTGCTCTGCCTGATAATGATCGTATTTCCGGCGAGACGTTGATGGCTTCCGGAGTTAGATCCATGATGTGGCAGAAAGTGAGGATGGCATTGTGCACAGCGAATGACGAGTGTTGGACCATGAATCATGTTCCGCCTGCTCGCCACTCAAGGTGAACTCTGTTCCGGGACTGCCGTTGTGTTGCAATGGGCATTCCCTTTCAGCTCAGCGTAACCATAGCACGGCAAACTACTTAATGGAGCTATGCTAGGAAACTGGACTTTTAACAAACGTATTACTTGTTCTTTATAACTAGTAGTTGAATTAATTGTATAAGAAGAAACATTTTGTCTGTAGGCAAGTCCTCTCTATCTCTCACCCTGTGTATGTGTTGAAAACCCTCATTCTTTCAAACATGAGCTATAAAACATCTATTCTCAATTCATTAATTACTGAGAGTGTAAACAATTTATAAAACATGTAGAAACTAAATTGATTAGTTGCACTCCACAAAGAACGCATGTAAAAACAAAAGGCGGTTAGCTCCTGTACTCTAAAAACTGTACCTATGTGAAAACAAAACACTGTTACATGCTGTATTCCACAGAGAATTTGTGTAAGAACAAAAGAGAATCAGTTGCAGTACTCCACAGAGAATGTATATAAAAACAAAAGACGGTTAGTTCCTGTACTCTACAAAGAATGTACCTATGTAAAAACAAAACACGGTTAATGCTGTATTCCACAGAGAATTTATGTAAGAACAAAAGAGAATCAGTTGCAGTACTCCACAGAGAATGTATATGAAAACAAAGGACGGTTAGTTCCTGTACTCTACAAAGAATGTAACTATGTAAAAACAAAACGCGGTTATATGCTGTATTCCACAGAGAATTTATGTAAGAACAAAAGACGGTTAGTTGCTCTACAGCACAGATAATATGTAAAAACGAAATAGTAGATAGAAGACAGTTTAAAAAGCTAAAATATCATGGGCCAACTTTAAAATTGGTTACCTGAAGGTTAATTGTTTAGGGCTTCTAAACAAAAATGTTATACCAACCAGTTAAGCTATTAAAATTCTAGCAGATAAATTGTATAGCTTCATTCTTCATTAACAAAATATTTGGAGTATCAAATATTGAAGTTATGCTCTACGGATGCTTTGACATGCTGTAAATTTTGATCTCATCCGCCTGAAATTGTTTACAAAATATTTGATTCTGTAAATCATTTGGTTTCAATTATGCGTTTTAAAAATTAATAATGGCAGAAGATACATAACATATTGAATTTATATTGTGTTATGCATTGGCTGTTATAGAGTATATGTTTACAAGTTGTAACATCTATATATGTATAACTATCCCAGCTTTGTGATATACTATGCCAGAAACAGTAAACATACGTCTAATTAGTATTAATAAATTAACTCTGAAAAGAAACTTTGGTATGCATGATGATTGTTAAACATATATGAAACAAAGTAATTCATGGGGAGATACGGTTGAAATATGTATTACTTACCATGAATTTGTATTTCAAAAACCAATATGAGTGAAAATATTATTACAATGTTAATATTATTGTTTTGGAGCTTTTTATAAGTATGGAAATTAATTGTATGGTATTATGAGTTTAGAAAGTAACATTGTGAAAGCAATGGTCATTTTAAGTGCTGCTGATAGTTTTACTTTCTCTGCTACGTAAAAGTAGAGGAAATATGCATTCCACCCAAACATTCCGCGTGAAGCCCTGTTCATTCGAAAGGAGTACGGTCTCTTTCATAACAGAATTGAAGCAACAATGCAGTAATCAAGTGTAATATACCCTGCTGTCACCACAATTGTACGGTAAAACAACAATAAGAGTTAAGATAAAACAAAGCAATAATGCTAATAATGTACACTGTCAAGTGTGCTATTCTGTAAACTGTGTTTGTCAACTAACCTTCAAATGTAAGATTACAAACGATATCTACAATATTTAGTGAAGTTTACCTAAGAAATTTGTTATTTATATTTAAACATTCAGGATGATAAAGATAAACTTTACCTGTAGACTATGATTGTACTCAAAATTCTATACTTACATTCAATATCACCAAGAATTGCTTTCTTTTAGTTAAAGTTCTTCACAAGCCGCCATGGAAGTGGTGGTATTGGTGGCAACTGTACATCTGTCTATCCTTGCCTCTTAACCTGCCTATCCGGGTTCGAACTATGTTAACATCAGGGATGTACAAGTTTTTTAATTGGAGTCTTGGTTCAGTCATTTGATTTGAATGGTAACTACAGGGCGTCATAACCCGTTTATTTCAGACTTTAGATTACACATTTCCATTATATTTCACCAAAATCCCTTATTATAAAGTATACATTATTTTGTCCCTAATTTCTTCCGTCGTCAAAAAGCATTTCTATTATTTAATCTACCCTGATTATGCAGTTAAATTTCCTCGCTTTGAAAGAACGAAGCTGATTGTAGAGGTCCATAATAATGCGCTGCATTTTTTTTTTTTTTTCCATTGAGGTGAGAATGGTAGAGGTGGAGAATGTCCAATTTTCCTTGAACTGAGTAATAACCTAAACCAAAAATGTATTAGCAGTAGAGCCCGGATTTGCACGAAAAATGAAAAAATAAGCACCAAAAATAAGCAAATACAAAATAAAAATGAAATCATAAACGTGTTCTTTGGTAGAATTTTTACCTTGCTCACGCTTGTTACAGTACACGAGAGAGCTATCCTAAGATTGTTTTTGTTCCATTTATATCCCGCCTTTAACTCCAATGGTCATATCGCCGGCCGTTCTCCTTTGGAACATATCGATGTTAACTCGTATTCGTTGGGTTTTAATCATTAGATAACACACGCATTCACACTCTCATTCATACTTACAGACTCTGAGGAAGATGAGGAATTATCTTGGCCGGAGGAAAATCCCCATCCCCACAGCCGGGAATCGAACCCGGGACCCCTTTGAGATTTTCTTGTGAGAAGCTCCTGCATTTTTCAGTGAAAAAAGTTATACTGTGAAAAGGATCTCTCAACGTTGCATGACGTTACTGCTTCATGCACAATGTACCACAGTTCTTTTTGGATGAATTTCCCTTAGATATACGTTTCTGTACCAGGAAGTTTTTTAGAAATGTTACAGTGTCTCGTAACCAGGATTTCTCATTGATACCTTACTGAGTTTCTCAAAGGCAGTTTTAGCAAAACTGAATCTCTGAAGACAACGTTACTGAAATTTCATATATCAAAGAAAGTAAATGCTCCAAGGTATTAATTCGAGTTAGCAACTGTGTCATAATAGTAGGTATTTTGGGTAAGTGGTTATGGATGTACTCTATCTTATCTTGAATGTCAATATTAGCAAAACATTCTTGTGCTGGTGTTGCTTGTATCTTGTGCATCTAAGGAGTGCAATACTGTTTTATTTCATTGAAATGTTCCGCGTAGAATGACACAGCCTTTAACCAAGAATCCGATCGAGTTAAAACTAGCTAAGGAGGTAAAGAAAAATTTGAAGGTATTCATTGAATTTTAAATTCTAATCGGCGACAGTACACTTTCTTTACGCTAGAGACAAGAAGATCCACGTTTTTATATTGGCTCTTGACTCTTTCGGCGATACGGCGATGGCTAGGAGGAAAATTTACTTTTAAATTAATATGATTTGGATAAAATAAACCATTTTAATTAAAAAGCATAAAATACGCAAGCAAACGAGGTATTTCAGCGAAAAAGGCATTTATAAGCATTTTGCTTGGAAATCCGGGCTCTAATTATTAATGATGGTATGATGACTTTAATCTTATCACTTCATACACAGTATACATACCACACATTGTGAGTTTCTTTTTGGTCTCTGGATGATAAGAACGGAACAATGTCAGCAAATGTATTGTGGTGTATGCCTGAGCTCGCGTGCGGAGTACAGAAACGCCTCTGCGTCCAGTTTGTTGAGATGCAGCCTCCAAGTAGGCGGAAAGAGGATTGCGTGTGTATGTGGGTGCCAACCAATAACGCTTCACTGCCACTCCAAAATACATTCAATGGAGAAGGAATGCACTTAGACCTCTATAAAGTAGCTGGTTTATCAGAATCTCCCAACGAAATGCATGCTTTTAGAAGACCTGTTGATGAGTGAAAATGTATGTTAAAGTCCACTCTAATTAAGACATAAACACGTTACTATATGACTCGTGCATTTCTCGCGTATCAGAAAGGTCTATTACAGATGTTTAAACAGAGAATGGCTGGTAAAATGTCTTGGGTGAATTGTAATGAGGTTGTAGTTGATGTGACTCCTAAATAAGCGAAAAATGATTACGATGTTGAGAACTAACAATATTGACCAGAGCTCCATTATAATTTGTCTTTAAGATAAATACAAAATTCATTCTCTGTAATTAGGTACGTAAAAAGGTAAACTAACACCTCAGGCTACGGGTACAGTACCGAAGCCTACCTCGGTCAAAGAAATAGCCCCGAAACCTCCCGGAATCTTAAAGGTCACCTAATTACATAGCCCCCAAGCCTCCCTGTTTCAGTCCCTAATTACACAGGTCATAAGCCTCCCGATTGAAACGGGTAACAGTTCCAGTTTGGTGTTTATAACATTTGATGAAGCGTTGCATACTTCTAGTGGAAGATGTTACTTTTTTTTTTTTTTTTTGGTCTTTATCATCAATAACAAAGAAACACGGTTCTAGTACCAAAAGAAAATGAACCTCTAATGCTTACATTTGAATTAGTATTTGTTCCAATTCGTTTAGCGTTACCGAGAGTGCGCACCACGAGGAGGCGAACTGGCTGGCACCCCAAAAGATTCCATATTTATCAGCTTCGTCATTATTTCTTCATTTTCACAATGGATCCACATTTAGATGTTTCGTTATTTTGTCGTTTTAAACCTATATCATACAGTAACATGTATACACTGTAACATGTAACACTTGTTTAAAATAAGTGCTATTTTTTCGTTCAGATTTTATTTCCATGTATTTCCAGGTTTGGTTGTATAAGAAATTGACTTCACATATTCCATTCTTGAAATTCTTCCAGCTTTGAAATTTTCTACTTCTGCATCATGATTTTTAAGTGTGTGTAGTGAAATGTGTATGTGTAGTGTTTAACGCCCGCTTTTACTACATACGGCACCGCAGGCGATGACACTGATGATACATGAGATGAAGATGGAGCACCGGTGGAATGAGATGGCGGGGGAAATCGGAGATCCCGGAGAAAACCCGCCCCAACGACGTGTTGTCCACCACAAATCTCACTTTGCGGTCGCCTGGGATCGAACCCGGACCGCCTTGGTGAGAGCCAAGCGGTCTACCACTGAGCCACGGCGTGGCCAAGTTTTAAGTGTGGATAAGACATTTCTTGTTTTTTATTTCTTGAGGAATTAATTGCAATTTTAGTATCCGGCAGATTTTGCTTCAGTACTTCAAGAAATCTATACAGATCTGGGTTGCAGGAGTAAAGCTGATTGTTGTTTTTGTTGTAGAAACTTTCGCAACAGTTGATAGTTCTCTGTGTATTGCAACTTAGTTCTACCTTCATGGAAGGAGAAAAGAGTGCATTTTCGTGGATGTAAGTGACATTACTGCCATGAAGTCTTCAGCAAAACAGTCACCAACCATATCAGGATTCATCCTTGACAAACCAAATATGTAGTTCAGAAATTTTCGGTTTCATTTCTGGAGTAGTAGTCATGTGCAAGTCCCAAATTTTGTATCTTTCACCACCACCTTTGAGTTAGATGAAATTTACATCTTTGGATTTTAACATCACTCCACACTTCTCTTCCAACATTCATGATGATTTCTTCAATGTCAGAAAATATTGTTGATGGAGAGAATTTCAGACCTAGCTTATTACATTTATGAACAACTGTTGAAAATACCTGCTGATATGATGAAGTTTCCTTGTCCTCCAACAAAGAAAACACCATTGGAATGTAATGTCCATTAACTAGCCCATGGATTGTAAATAGCTGAAATAAAACCTTGTAGAGTACTTGAAAGTTCCATCAAGATACATTTGTGAGGTGTGAGGTTTCCGGATTCACGAAATATTACCATGTTCTTAGCAGTATGGTTGTGTAGCAACAACTCGGCTCCATCTACAGTTTTCACATTTAATGTGTTCAGTACATCATGCACTTCCTCTATACTTGTAGATAATTTTTGCAGAATTTTCCACCTAGCTTTGTATATGGATTCACGTAAATTGTGGACAACTCCAGTGATTACTTCTTCCGTGTTTTCTCTCTTCAGCTGTGGTATATTAGTTTCGATGGCCGTATATCTTCCGTAGCTTTTCTCCTCAGGTCAAAAACTACTTTCTTTCTCAATTTTGTCACTAGGTGGTGCCGCGTGGCTATGGTCCTCTTGAATATTCAGGAGATCTATTTCTTCAATGGGAAAGGTTTTAATAAAATTTCTGCTACTTTTAACACGTAACCGCTCTGAAGTAGAATTTTTCTTCCTGTCCTACTCACCGTAATTTCAGTCTCGTCGGAAAACATGTTGACTACTGGCTAATTACACCCGTATCGCGGGAGGCTTGGGGGTTGTTACCTGCTAAACCTGCACCCTAGGCTACTACCAATGCATTAATCAATGCAACTGTTTAGTTTTCACCCCATAACTGATAAAATTAGTATATAGAACTTATTACGTTTATAAGTTACCTCATTCCTGCATGTCTGTTTATTATGGTTTTTCTTTTCATTTATTTTCACATTTGCCTTCTTCAATGCCCACTCAACTAATTAAACAACCTTTCTAATTCTTACTATAGATTACATTATTCTTTAAAATACCTTTTCTTTTTAAAATCCATTTTTAAATCTACTACTCAGCAATAAAATATTAATAGTTCATTTGTGGTACTAGTGAATCAAGACATTGTCCCGGAATTCCACTCTTGGATAAAATACGTCTTGATTCATAGTACCATCAATATTTTATCCAACACTTGCTCTAATCATTAGAAAGGCTTACTACCCCGCCTCGGTAGCGTAGTGGTAGAGTGGCTGCCTCACGTTCAAGAGGTCCCGAGTTCGAATCTCGGTCAGGGTGAGTTACCTGGTTAAGGTTTTTTCCGGGGTTTTCTCTTATCCTGTTAGACGAATATCGGGTAAGCTCTATGGACCCTGGGCTCATTTGAGCATCATTTCACCCACTCCATTCATCGTCCGATATGACTTAACGTTGGAGGACGTAAAATTACACACATACACACACACACACACACACACACACACACATACATACTCCGCTAATTAATTAGCCCGCCTTGGTAGCGTGGTGGTAGCATGTCTGCCTCACGTTCAAGAGGTCCCGAGTTCGAATATCGGTCAGGATGAGTTACCTGGATAAGGTTTTTTCCCGGGGTTTTCCCTTATCTTGTAAGACGAATGTCGGGTAACTCTAAGCTCCATGGACCCCGGACTCATTTGAGCATCATTTCATCCATTCCATTCATCGTCCGATATGAGGACGTAAATTACCAAAAAAAAAAATAAATAAATAAATAAACGCTAATTAAACAATAATCAAATAGAAAAATTATTTGTAATTTTATTTTTCTGGAATATAACTATGGCTGTTTAGACCAAGGCCGGCTGAATATGAGTCACAAAAAAATCGTTAGCTAATACCTAATGTGAGAGAATCGATGTTGGCTAGTCGTTTCTAGGAACTGTTTTAATTGTAGGTATATTTTGAATAACAACTTACGGCAATTGACTCAGTGATTAATTCATACTAATTAAGACAATGTTTAATAGAACTCTGTAGTTACAGTTTTACATTTCATTATTACATGTTAAAAACTACAATAATATTTATTATACTTGAAATATAGCCCTATTGCGTGTATTTTATTCATACAATGGTTAAAGTGAAATTTTATCCATCCTTGATATTAAAATCTTTCTTTAAGAAGTTAATTCCTATTATTAAAGTACATCAAGTAAGTGCTGAATAGATAATTATGATTTTTTTATATACTTTAAATGCAAAAATAAAATTGATATGTTCCACAATCCACCATTTCTTTTGTTAAAAAAGTTTTGCTTATTAGCATGTGGTGTTACAGGTTTCGACTAAAAGAAAATAATGTTATTTCACTGGATCGACAATTAACACATTCACTTTAGGCGATTGTTGTCTAAGACTTCAGGAATAACAAAGCTCAACAATGAACTTTTCCTGTTAAAACTATCCTCCCACGTCAGTGTTTATTCCAACAGAGATGGAGAAAGACAAAACACAAAGCGCTTCCATGCAAGAGAGTAAGTAGTATTATTTAATGCGTGTTCTGCAGTTGTGAATTGACAAGTGTGTGATCAACTTGGTTAGCGTTTCATTTGAAATCAGGGTAGGTAATAGTTAACAACTGCGAGAATTATTTGTCTGGACGTTCGCTTGTTTTTAAAGAGGCCTAATCCATATCTCAAGGTTTCTGCATTGTATGAAGACTCCGTAAGTACCTTTTATGTTATGAAATAACTACGGCGATACTTGTCAAATATTTAAAATTTTACCTACTTTAATTATGTATCTAAAAAGTATTGGTACGTCCTAACCGATGATTACTGCACTACCAAAAGGCACGTTGTCTCCATAACATGAAATAGATGTTAATCTTGACACACGAATAATCCAAATAACCTTTATGCAACATTATACCTCTCAGGTGCTCTTTAGGACACCTCATTGTCGGCTGTAGTCGAATTCTTAATTGCTTTGGTATCTCAGCGCTTGTTATGAATAACATATTTTAATATATTCCGAGTAATGTTTCACTGTGAAGGTATTACTTATATTCCGGCAGTTAAATTAACAAACTAGCATATAACAGTATGTAGCTATATAACTGCGGTGGTCTGGTCCAACAAAAATGCCTTCCTTAACTTTTGCATCACTTAATTTCCAAAATTTCTCTCTGATATACCTAAAGACCTGCCCCCCCAAAATCCCCCAAATTTAAAATCTTCACTCTAGAAAATGAAATGTCACTTTATCTTCCAAACAAAAGCTAATATATCATTTTATGGTGATTTTTTATTTAGCAGATGGAAATACATGTAAATTCACTATTTTTAAGCCCGAAACATGTTCACTGTTGCACAGTGTTATTAAAGCAACTAAATGGTTTGGGAGAAATGTTTATCTTAAAAATGGAAATTGCATGAGGCATTTTGAAATACCACCAATCGATTCTGCCAATGAGATTGTTTTAGTTTTAGAGGTTGGCAATAAATACAAAAATAATCCGTCATCTAGCGGCTGTAATGATAACATAATTCAACAAACTGACTGACATCTCTCCTGAGATATCTGAAGAATTTACAATTTCTTAAAAAGAGATGTTAAGTTTGTAACAGATTATTATACTTTATTGTAATATTTGTATTGCTTTACTTTATTAGCTTCATTTTTGTAGTACTTCAATATATTTGAATTTACTTAAAGATTTTGGGAAAAGGTCCACTACGCGCGTGCGTGTGAACAGCATAAAACGAAAAGGAAATGTTCGTAAATAGTAAACTTTGTATTGAAGTTCACTATTTTCAAAAGGTAGGGAACAAAATTTTAAGCAAAATCCCCACCCCAAACTCCATTTTCATAGAAAAAAATTGGAATATTTTTAATACTCTAAAAATTGCTGTAACGTTTCTGATTGCAACATATATTTAGGATTACATTACAATAAAATGTACATCTTCAATTTTCTGGGCATACCCTGTGATGTTCCGTTCATTCGGAAGACATTTTGTATAATTTATTTATCGAAATATAAGAGTTAAAACTTTTTGAACAAAATGGAGATATATTTAAAACATCTTTGTATGACATCAGCCATGTTCAAGTTTCTCTTTATTAATCTTTTATATTTTTCAGTACTTTGTCACTTTTAGAGTGCTGTCGCTATTCAGTTTTTCTCAGAACGACATGGAACTAGCCTGACTAGCTTGTAACATTTGGCTTTAAACACCTATTCAGCACTTTTTCCTTCACTTTTAATATTTATTTGCAAATACAGTGCTTTCTATTACAAATATGTTATAATTCTGTCATTTCATGCACCTTATGAGGGAACTGCAAGAGTTGGTTCAATTCTTACTAATATTTAAAGGAGGAATAGTTGCTGTATAGGGCTTACGGACAAAATATCTAAAGAACCGAAGGACAGAAGAGAATATAACCAAGTATTTGTTTCAAATTAACTCACAAAATCAGTAAATTTTGATAATGATAGGGTCTGGCAACGGTAGTTTGGCTGCTTACGGATGGGTGGTTGCCAATCTGCCATGACTCTGCAATTATAAGCGAATATTCCTTCCCCGAGGCGGCCTTGTATATACTTACGTCAAACGGTCCACAATGTCAGCTAGTCGGCTTGCCTCTGGCGCTCTCAACACAAATCATCTGTAAGTACTTGTTTAACACTGCCGTATAATGACAAAAAGATGCAATTAATACTTTACATGCTAGTTTCCCAAAACAGTGTCTCACAATTTTCAAAGCTTTTAGCACAAATGATCAGGAATGAATATAGTTTAATTAATACAACAGTTTACATTGCTTTATCCTGCATTTCCCCAGAAATAGATAAGTATTGTACAAAAATTCTTTTTCAATAGTAAAGAGCAATAAACAACAGGCCGAAGGATAGCACCAATTTCGTTGTTTCAACAATCACCGCATGACAACACAGTATTGCTTCCATTGTTATCGGCTCTCCTGTTATGTAAGTTAAGAGAAATTAGTAAAAGATATGACAGAGAAAACCAGGTGTTGACAAAACGAACATTAAAATTAATTGAGAGATTTGAAAAGGGAGAAACTATTGCAAAATAAGTGCAAGAGGATTGAAATGTGACTGTTAGCGAGATTAAAAGGAATAAGCAGAAAATACAGGATTTATCAGAAACTGTGATCCCAATTCTGAACCATTTCACGATTAAGTATAAAGAGATCTACAATCGATGATTTGGATGCTGCTCTTTTACATGGTTTAGCCAAAAAATGACCAGAATGTGTCATTGTTTCAGGCGAGATGTGCCGTAAAGGCTACATTTATGCATTTACTACTAGTATTAGAAAGAGAATTTAAAGCCTTACTTGATTGGCTAACCAATTCAAACAATTTCACGGGATTCGCAAGGACAGTGGCTGAGTTGAAACGTTGCTGCAGCTGATTCCTTACGAGAATTTCAGAAACTTGTGGAAAAAGAGAATCCACAGATGAAGCTGGTCTGTATTGAAAATGTCTTGCTTTTAAGATCCTAGTTCGTGCCCCTGGCTGTTGGACACTCTTTTAACCCTTTCATGGGTCATTTTAATTCATGAGTGTGGCATGGTTCCAAATAATAGTTTATGGATAAAGTTTATATAAATGTTTTCTTAAATTTTTGTATATTCAATATTTTCAAAAAGATTCAGGTGGGAAATATACTTCTCACGGCCTATATGGAAATAAGTAATATGCAAGAGAAAAGTCTTAGGTTACATCAAACATTTACAGTTCACCTGTGCTATACTGCATGTAAGTATTTTATTACAATAGAACTTCAAAAAGTAAAAATATGCATTTTGGTATAATTTAAACTGAACCTCCATATTCTCTCCTCTAGTTATTTCCATCAGTTACCTTCTATGGAACTTTCTAAGCAAGGATCGACACATTGGAACATTACACACACACGCACGCACGCACGCACGCACGCACGCGCGCGTGCACACACACACACACACACACACACACACACACACACACACACACACACACACACACACATATTCATGCACATTCTTTCATCGTATACCTCTATATCTTCATAACTGAAACAAGACACTAAAACCAATTATATATTTAGTATAAATAACTATTTGTGAATCTAGCGGACACAGCCATGCCCCCTTCAAGGTTCTGTCAATTTCTTTTACTCCATGACCTCATAGAAGTAACGCTAGGATGCGCTTAATTTTTTCCTGGTTTTGTTGAACCCTCCGTAAGATGCCAGGATAAACTGGAGGTGGTCATCAGGCTACCCTTGGCCCTTTTAACATGGTAAAGTAAATGGGAAGTATACTTCCCAAGGCCTTAGAAAGGGTGTTTCTGGAAACCATTTAGATCTGGAAAAGCAAACAAAGGGCTGAGTGTTCAAGGTTATATTTTTGTTTTAACGTCGTCCAACATTGTCATATCGGTCAAGGTTATCGAAGCTAAGGATGCCCCTATGTATTATGATAACCAGAAACGAGCGTGGATGTATAGTGAGATTTTCATAAAGTGATTCCACAAAGACATTCCACAAGTTCGGCAATTTGGATTGCCACAAGAGACTGTTATTTTCTTGATAACACCCTAATTAGAGCATTCTCGTACTTGTTGATGCCTAGTCACTGGTTTCAAAGCGGCAGTCAAAGTACGTCATACTACGTACACAACCCCGAGAGCTCAAGATAAAAGGTCTTTTATATAGAAAACTCGTATTACCTCTGATGCAACTGATACGAGTAATAAGACTCGTGCATTGCTTCACAATAGGTTAGTTACATCCAGAGAAATTGTAAGGTTAAGTTGAGGCTTGACGTACAACAATGCACATCAGTTGCACATTCTGTTCAGCCGCGTCAGTCTGGAACTTGCAATTAATTGCAAGGTGACACGGTTATTTCGGTTATTAATGTTTTGAAACAGTCAAATCTTCTTCTAATCTCCAAGATGTGGTACAGAAAACAGGAATAATTTCACAAACTTCTCCTTCCTTCCCTTCCCACAACCAAAAAGAAAATATTTATTCGATTTTTTTTGGCATCGGCTATTGTTGCCTTAAATAGAACATTAAAGACACATTTAACATCTGAAATAACAATTTTAATAAAACAAATTTACAACTCTTTGGGATCACCGTCTCAGAGGTGATTGGCACACGACGAAAACTGTTTGTAATATTTTCTCTGTCAATTCCTTTGGAAATAACACACGATTTCCAGTTACAACAAAAATGAAGATAATTATTATGTAATGTGTACATTTAAATTAAAGAGAGAGGCAAATTAGATGTGCTAATACATATCAAATAACTTAGGAAGCAGCCACGTTTTTATCCAATGGCGCAAAAACCATTCGTGAACAGCCTCTATTGCTTTTTCTGTGCAATTATTGTCTCCGGTGTAGTTAATGATACAACACCATTGCTTTCAGAGATAAATAATATAAATATGCGTTTAAGGCAATACAAAAGTATAGGATAAAGTGGAGGTACACTTTGAAATTTGGTTCAGAATGTACCATAGAAAAACAAAATATAAACATATGTGAAATAATAACTGATTTGCTTCAAATAAATATTCAATGGCGTGTGCAAGTCTAGCCCTTAAAAGGAGGCATGGATCTGAGACACACGCATGTACTTTTAATTTGTTAGGTTGACAACACTGTTTGCAGGATTGGCGGGAACACTTTTTCTTTGTCAGTATTGTGATATGATAGGTTGCTGTTGGTACGATTATAGCTGCAATAGCTGTCTTCTCGAATATCACGGTGTCTGAGAAACACATACTTTTCATTGAAGTGTCTTACACAGGTATTTGCATAAGTGGCATTGAGTAGAACTATAATAGATGCAGTTAGACCAGTCACTCGTGTTAAATAATGGAAGAATATTGGAAATAATCAGGGTAAGTAGAAATCATGTGAATGGTTCTAAGATGATTCATGGTTCTAAGATGGTTCATTTTTTATGATGAAATGATAAAATTGTGGAGGAGATGGACGAAGTGAAATTAGAACAGAAACAGGGTTTATGTGCATCATTAAAGTATTAATTTACATGCCAGCTTTCTTAAGTTATTAATTCTTAGAGATTATTTCGGGTTGGCCAGACTATTTTTGTTATGTTAGTCAAATGCTCTTTGTAATTAAAAAAATAATTTTTATACACTGTGCTTAAATGAATCTTTCTGCACTTTTATGGACTAGTCTTAAAGTTCTTATTCGTTTGCCTACTTCATGTTAATCGACATAAACATTTGCAGAAATCATCTTATTACTAAATGTCTTGTAGGTATAAGGCGAATATACACTTTAAACAATAGTCAGAACTTTTAAGATCTAGTCGATATGTGATGCTTTTGGCACTCCATTTTCGTTGTGTGGCAAAAAGATGGAAAGGAAATTATTCAAGAAAAATATAAGTACTGCAAAATTCAAACAAATAACAAGGCATAATTTGGAAATGAATCCTTCCACAAAAAATAGTATTCTATATAAATGGTTTTAACACGATCTACATTTTTATGTGGTGAAACTTTGTATACTTATATCATAAGGTTTACATTAATGAAAAAAAAGTCTAGAATGAAGCCGACTTCTGAGAATATTTACAGAAAATTCAAAATATACATTTCATTTGTAATTAAAATAACTTAAACATACGGTATATTGCGGTCCATATAAACCTAAACCATTTCAATAGTCCACAACTTTTGAACCAATAGGACACACATACAACTTTGGGATAATATAATAAACAATTGGGAGATTACATTACACTATTTACATATCAGAGAAAAATGTTAGAAATGTCTTCCACCAGCATCTATACATGTTTGCACTCGTCTCACCATATTCTCTGAAGTTTTACGGAGAGTATCTTCGCCAATGTTACTTATTTCGTTTCGAATGGATTCCTTGAGGACATCAATTGTCCATGGCCTATTCTTGTACACTCTAATTTTTAGATACCTCCACAAGAAAAAATCCGGTGAGGTTAGGTCAGGAGATCTGGGGGCCACAGACCTTTTGAGATTATTAGAAATTATCAAAGAAACTGGTTACAAGTTCCATGGTGTCATTAGATGTATGGCACGGTGCTCCATCTTGCGGGAAATAACTTTCTCTCAATTCGATATCATCCAGCTGCTCCCCAAATGTCTTGGAGATACCCATATAAACTTCAGTGTCTCCAATAGTATGAAAGAAAATGGGACCAACGATCCATGCACATACACGTGTTCGGGTATCTTGTAAAAAAAAAATTATTCAGAGAACCATGAAACGTTATTTTCAGTGAATCCTCTGAATCAAATTCTTTTGGGGGACGGAATGCATTTGTTTCTGTATATGATAAGGAAAGTAAAGTTGTTTCGAACGGTCTTGTGTTCAATATTTCTTAATTCTTCTTAAGTTGCTTTTAAATTTAAATTTCGCGCAGATGTTCAATAGTATTGAAGTCATTGATTTTTTTTGGGGGGGGGATATTGTCTATCTTCGTTATGATCCTTCCAGTTTGAACAGTTTTGAATTAGTTTGGTATCTGTTTATTTATATTTCTAAACGTTCATAAATAATTTCATGATGGTCATTGAAGGCATACTGTTAGTTCAATGGCAGTTCACTTGCTTATCACTCCCCCCCCCCCCCCCCCATTTACATTCTCCAACGTTAAGTCCTCTCGGACGATGAATGAGTGACATGGGTGAAATGATGCTCAAATGAAGCGTCGGCTCTGTAGAGCTTAGAGTTACCTGACATTCTTCTTTAAGGATAAGGGAAAACCCCTGGAAAATCCTTATCTAGATGACTCATTCTGACCGAAATTGGAACTCCGGACCTATTGAACATAAGCAGACATGCTATCATCACGCTACAGAGACGGGCACTTCTCGTGTTAAATTGTTAAGTTTCAGCAACAATCTAGTACTTTATTCTGTCTGTGAAAGCAAAGGGTACCTAACTGTGGCTCGCTATTACTACTTATCAACTCATGTGAAAACTGTAGATTACATTTCATTATTTTATTTCCAATGTTATAATTTTTTAAAAATCATTGTACTCTTTAAACTTTGATAACTTATTTCATTGTTTACATTGGTGCTTTAAATAGCATTCCTGTATCAGTCCTTTAAAGACTATTAAACTTATGGATTACATTTTAGGTGTAAGCATGCCCTACTTTATCTTAAGATTCTGGATAGGGAAAGCTAAACTTTTATTTCTAGAAAGTCTCGTGGAACGAGCTCCAAAAGCACATTCGCTATGACGTTTTAGACATCGTCCTCTTAATATCATATAACAGAACTGCAGGACAAGTTTTTGTAAGCTGACCATTTTGGTTAGGTATTGCAGATGAACAAAATGGGGACGTAGGAAAATCTTCTCGTTAGGCTTTCCGTTATTTCTTCAAAAGAGATGTTCCAACCAAAAAGGAGAAAGGCTTTCTACAAAATAGGACATGGGTGCGGTGCCATAAACTGCAACATGTGGAAAATATCCAAACCTCTGAACGTGGGCAGATTCACGTTTTCAGCACTTTCCTTAACTGAAGTTACTTATATTGTGCTTTTGATCGTGTTGACTATAACGGTGATTTCTTTTGCAACTGTGATATAGTGTAAAATTCTCTTATAGGACTGTACTTTTGTATTTTTATTTTAATAATCTGTAAACTATTGTATACCTAGTGTGTTTCGAAAATGCGATAAAACGCAAAATGGGTCAAGGTGGGAAAAATATAGGAAGAAACCATGTTTTAGGACATGAATGCTTAAATGCAAAAATAGGCTCAACAAGCATATCGAAAGAACTGCGAAAAACCTTTCATTTTTCTCTCAAGCGGTTGATAACCTTTAAGATCATGTGATCTTTGGCCGAATATTATCAATAAATGTGAAAGATATACGTGAAAATTAAACATTCTATTTTTATTCGAGTGGACACATGGGTAACGCAGTTGTTTTGTTCGCGACTGTCGACCTGGGGGTCCGAATTCGATTCCCGGCTCTGGGGCTGTCGATTCTAAGCCAGCCCCATCCACGACTTCACCTCTGTCTAGCACATGTGAAGTGTCCTATGCCCAACGTGTTTCGGAGTCCACGGTAAAAACTGTAGGTCCGCTCGCCTCACCGTTATCTTCGCTATCAAACTTTCTTTGGAGGTAATGGACACCGCCGTCTGGGTGCCTCCACCCAAGAAATGGGTCCGGTCATCACGTGGTGGGAAATGAAATGTGTAGTGTTTAACGCCCGCTTTTACTACATACGGCACCGCAAGGGGTGACACTGATGATACATAAGATGAAGATGGAGCACCGGTGGAATGAGATGGCGGGGCAAACCGGAGGTCCCGGAGAAAACCCGCCCCAGCGCCGTGTTGTCCACCACAAATCTCACTTTGCGTTCGCCTGGGCTCACGTGGTGGGGCGATGTTACTCCGAAGGCCTTAGTTGCCACATAGGGAGTGTTGGTATACATATATACATTTTTTTCCGAGTTATTAGAAGTCTGTTTAGGGGGAATATGAATTTCTTCATTTCCAAATGGTACAAAATATGCATAAAATATATATGTAGATTGCGTGCTAATCATGTAAAAATCTTACGTAGCCTCTTCGATATCTTCCTCCAATGGAGAATTGTGAGATATTTTTCTCATGCTATACGTGAAACATATGAGGATAAGCAATACCAGTTAATCTGCATGATATATTTAATGTAGGCTAATGAGCGAGTTCATGTATACAGGGTTCTTCATTAAAAAACTAATGGAACACACAGAGCGTTTTGCCTCTTCCGCGAACTTACTGGATTCCCTCACTACCGGCTGCCGTTGTGCGCGGGGGCTAGCGCTGTGTACTCCACTTGGCAATATTGTACTGGCCACCAACATAAACAGATGATTGACTATAGGGCAACCATTATCTTGTGTAAAAGTTATCATAAATGGGAATCACCATACGGTGTTCACACAGATTATATTCAAACATTCCCTGGTGAAGTGCCTCACCAGGGAATGTGCCTCAAGTGTACAATTCACGAGAATGTGAATAAATTCGAAACCTTTGGTTGTGTGGCAAACAAAATAATGAAAGCGTAAAAGTACAGTGTTCACATAGACGATATAGGCGCATGTTTTGAACTTTCACCAAACAAATCCATCCCAAAATTAGCAAAACAGATGAGAATTTCAGTTATTTTGGCTCGGTGTAAGGTGACATTAAGTATGATAATCAGCGACGGCTAGTTTTTAGGCAAATTCGTAGAATTTCGGATGTTACCCAGTGAAAGTATTCAAGGTTGTCAGATTAGGTATGATACACTAGCTTGGGATTCTGGAATGTAAGGTAGGTTTCTTAGAAATCTATAGGCGGATCTGAATTGTAAAGCAGCAAAATGTCAGAAAAGTAGGAATGAGGCAGTAACATCTTAGAGTTATTGCCAAAAGAGGTCATTAGGAAAATTTGAAGCTTAATAGCATATTTTGGGCTAATCATAGACACTTCTGTCTGATCGCTGGTGGGACAAGATGTAGCTAATACACGGATTGGGCACCATTCTTGCCTCAAGGATAGAAACCCGTGTCATCGCTTTATAAAGGAATGAAATACTTAACACCGGACATTCATATAGTAGTTACCATTGGTCGGCAATTCCTCCGCTAAAGTGTAGACGGTTAATTAAAAGTTTGGAAGTCAGAACCAGTGCCATCCTTTCATTGAATAATACGCATCCACCCATACCCTGAGATTAGTTTCTCATAGGTTGAGCAGATAGCCGGAATTAATTACACGAGAAAGAAATCTTCGAGACATCATGAAGCGACATTACAGATTCAGCATTGCAAAGCAAAGGTTAAGAATTATTCACAATGAAATGTGTGAAATGTGTAGTGTTTAACGCCCGCTTTTACTACATACGGCACCGCAGGCGGTGACACTGATGGTAAAGTCTGTTTACTTAACGCGTGTGCAGTTGGGAGTCAAAGGAACCTGAGCCTCCCGTCCACTAATGACCGTCATAAATCTATCTCCACACTTCAGAAATGGAACACTGTCGTTGAGGACCAATAACAACCCTGATTTTCTCGAAGTGACAGTCGCATGTCTACTCCACGTGGAGTCTCAGTTGCCAAAGTTCCAACTTCCAGTTGATCTGTTTCATTATGTGCAGTAATTCGGTGTGCGTCACGATGTGGAGACCGTGGGAGGGAAATGCAGTGGTAAATGCAAACGAAGTAGTAGATTACTTTCAGTCAAGAGAAAATAATCAAAGTGATGACAATATTATGAATAACTGGGCCAAGTTATATTACTGGAAAAGCCTCAAAAAAGAAAGTTTCAACAGGAACTGTTTCTAAGCAAATTCAAGCGCTTATTTTGAACACATATAAATATGTGCTGAGAAATAATCTTGGTAAGGGGTCGTGCAATGATGATAAATTCTGGGTATTCACAGAAATACAGTAAGAAATATTGTGACGAAAGACACAAAGACGCCGATCAAGTGTGAAAACAAAAGGAAACGTTTCTCTAAAGTAGATAATTTCATATGCAATTTAATTCGTCGAGAAATTTATAGATTCTATGCAAAAGGGAGAGCGCCCACCTTAGACGAATTAGTTGCACATTTGCAAGAAATTTGTGATTTTCCTTATGGGCACTGCACTTTGCGCGGTCTCCTAAAGGAGCTGGGTTTCAATACCGCACTTTGAATAAGTTAAGGGTTATTATGGAATCCAGTAGAATTGTAGCTTGGCGATATATATCGTCAAAACTAAGAAAGTTTTGCAGTAATGGACATAAGATAATTTATTTAGACGAAACCTCGTACGATACCCAAGGTGGCAACCTTGCAGAAAGGTCTGCGAGGAGGAGGGCCAGAGTTGTAAAACGATTATAAGGGTTCGTCAAAGGCAGCGACCGACTGCACATGAGTTAACTAAACAGACTTTACATGAGATGAAGATGGAGCATCGGTGGAATGAGATGGCGGGGTAACCCGGAGGTCCCGGAGAAAACCCGCCCCAGCGCCGTGTTGTCCACCACAAATCTCACTTTGCGGTCGCCTGGGATCGAACCCGGGCCGCCTTGGTGAGAGCCAAGCGGTCTAACCACTGAGCCACGGCGCGACCTATTCACAATGAAAGGTAAACGTAAATGCAACATAAACGCAAAAGCTTGTGAACAGCTAATTTAATCAGGGCCAATCATAATGAAAACACAAACGTTAACGGCAACTCATTTCGCGGATGCAAATGCAAATTCTTGCGAACTCCAACTTTCTACATTTGCGTTTATGTAGTACGAATAAATCCAGCAATCAGAAAACATTGGGAAAAGACTGCCTTTGATGAAAGCTTATTGTATTGTATCAGAGCCATGCTCGTCCTTATGACAAAACTCATAAATCTTATAGGAACCTGTGATGGAGAAATTCAACAAACTGTACATAGCAAAAATATAATGTAGCAATGTGAATGTTTATTTTGTCTCTATCACTTACCGTAATGTTGCATTATGGCGAGGGACTTCAGGTAAAGGATTTTGATTGCTATTCTTTTTCAACAGTTGACCAACTACGTTTATTACGATATGAAATTGCGCAAGAGTCACTTTCATGCATCTTTGTAATTGCACTGGTTCATCCTCTCTCATTTCACCAAGTAAATTATGAAAGTCTCCTTGATCAATTTTTCTTTGATTCAGGGGATGAGCCTACCATCTACGCCGAGACGACCGTTTTCTGTTCAAATATAGTACGAGTAAATTGGCTACTGTTGTTTGTACATGCATGAATGTTACTGCATGATTAGGAGCCATTTTAAATCATCTAATTTCTGATTGGCTATAATTATGTTTCCGTTTTACCTTTATGAATGCTTTTCTACGTTTATGGTTACAGCATAACGTTAACGTTTACGTTTTCATTGCGAATGGCCCTTTACGTTTCAACTTCTGGGAGTTATAATACTATTGTGGGGAGTTCCATATCGAACCAGGGCCTGCCAACACGACTGCCGGCCTCACGCCCATGGTCTCACGCAAGGTAGAGGTGGGCGATCTTCCAACCGATACGGGGAGATGTGTTCAGCATCTCGACACCGACAGCCGGAATGTTGGCTTTCATGACCAGGGTCACTTACCCATCGCAAGTTCCTCAATTTCATCACGATGCTGAGTGGGCACCGGTCCTATACCCGGGACTTAAAATCCGCATCCTCAGGGGTGGGATCGAACCGGTGCCGCATTCCGTAGCAGGGAAGCAAGGCATGATGCCTCAGCCCACTACGCCACGGTGCAGGACATTGTGGGGAGTTAGGGAAGTCAAATTTCCTACGAACGTGGAGAGATGCCATTATTTATATCTTCATTCGAGTTTAAAATGCTACCCATACAGTATTGGGCTGTTAGATAGGATTTAATATATTTAATAATGTATTATTAGTGTAGAGATTATAATACATTTCCAGTTTGAAATTAGTTACCTTCTCTTCTTATATGCTGGCTGCGGGGGAACTACATAAAAAGAAAGACGATGTGTGCCAATAATTTGTTCGTCTGCATATCACCCAGGAAGTGTTTAGGACTTCAAGAACAGGTTGAAAAAAAACATAACTTCACACACACACACACACACACACACACACACACACACACACACACACACACACAGAGAGAGAGAGAGAGAGAGAGAGAGAGAGAGAGAGAGAGAGAGAGAGAGAGAGAGAGAGAGAGAGAGAGAATTCACGCAAATGTCAAAATCTCTCAGGCGATTTTGCCTTTATTGATATAATAATGTTTCATAATCAAAATATACATCCTTGTTGGCAGTAATATTGGATCAAGTTGCTACTGTAGGTTTTGAGAAGCTTTCTCTTTTCCAAGTCTTTTTCTCTTTCTTTTTTCTTTAGCATGAAAGCATTGCAATACCAAGTAATGTTAGACGTCAAACGAATAATTCTAGTTATTCTGTCATTAATTTGACAGCCTGAAAACTACGTCAGCAAGGGAAAGTATAATTATTATTATGGGTAAAGCCAAGAGTGATTTCAGTATATATGTTTGATAAATTCGCTAATCACGAAGTTGTGAGAGAATTATCTACAGCATTTCGAAATCAAGAGTAGCATTTTCTAGGAAATTTCATGAATAAAGTGATGACTATTATGACCATTGAAATGTAGAGCTAAAATATATTTATATCTGCCTGCAATGCAAACGGTGTTGTTTGAAAAGCAATGACTGTCACGCAGTCTTACATCGTTTTACCAAGGAAGCTTATTTTTTTTTTTATTTGCCAAAAAAGACTCACAATTGTCAACTATATGCAATTAAAATTGCACTGCTAAACATTGAAAACATGGAAGAACAGAAGTTAATTATTCTTTCTGAATCCTTAAGTTCCATAAAAGCAATAAGTGACACATGGATAACCGATATATTGACTCAGGACATTCAGATGCTGCTCCATTCACTGAAAATGAATGGAAAATAAATTGTTCTCCAATGGATAACCTCTCATTGTGGCGTAACTGGCAACGAAAAGACAGATCTTGCAGCAAAGAAGAGCATACAAAGCTCAACCACTAACAATGGCATTCCAACTGCTCACAGAGATTTAATCCCATTCATACACAGGAAAATAAAGCAACTGTGGATCACACAATATGATAGCTGCAATGCAGATACACTTAAACATATGCGCTCTGTATATAAGCTACAAAGAAGAGATCAAATTCTACTTACAAGATTGAGAATTGGACACACCAAATTGACCCACTCACTTCTACTTTCCAAAGAAGAATCACCACATGAATGTCATCAGTGCCAGCAGGTTTTAACCATCAAGCACATTTCTATAGAATGTCCGGCCTATGAACAAAAATAATTCAATATAACTGCTCGTGCATTCAATAGCCCAAAAATGATTCACTCTCTCCTTAAATTTCTATATAACAAACATAACAAACTGTGATTTAACAGTATAGAACCACTCTGTAACAGGTAACAATTAGAATACTTTAGAATATAAAACTGTAATATATTGTGTACTCTTTTCTGTAATGCATACTGTCTAAATTTATTATTATTATTATTATTATTATTATTATTATTATTATTATTATTATTATTATTATTATTATTATTATTATTATTATTATTATTATTATTATTATTATTATTATTATTATTATTATTATTATTATTATTATTATTATTATTATTATTATTATTATTATTATTATTATTATTATTATTATTATTATTATTATTATTATTATTATTATTATTATTATTATTATTATTATTATTACTATTACTATTATATACTGTATCCAATCTCTTGATTTTTAAGTGAAATTATGTTCCTGTGATTTCTACTATGTTTCTCAATGTCGCAAAAAATAGTACTTAAGCGACATTAAATAAGTATTTTAAAAAACTCACAATTAACACTTACAGATTATAACATTTTAACGCTTACAAACCGCAATGCTAAGCATTTCAAAAAAACGTTATTTTCAATTTAAAATTCATATTATTTTATTATGAAAAAACTGGAGTTACATTTGCATAATTTTCTTTACCCTTTCTTCAACACATTATGCTTTAAAGTGCCTTATATTTTTATGTATTTTACGTTAGTGAATATAAACTTTTGTAGAAATGATTCTATTACATACTTCCTCAGAGTGAATGAAAATGGGGAATAAGTCAGGCTTAGGCAATAGTCAAATCTTTTAAGACTTGGTTGTTGTTGATGACTTTTAAATTCCGTTCCCCTTCTTAAGAGATAATGAAAATGAATAATGACTTCTTACGAGAGAAAAGTATTTGAAATACAAATCAATATGTACCTGTCGAAAATATGTACCTCCACAAGATGTGTATTTGACATTGATTGTGTGCTTCTACGAGATCTATCGTATACGTTTTGTGTACTAAGTTTGTGTCTATCTCTTACCAGTTATACAAAAGTCACACAGAATGAAGATAATTTTGGAGGCCATTCGCGGAACCTACATTTAATTTTTCTTGAAAGTCTTAAACAGGTGTTTTAAACGAAGTAAAAATTCAAAATTTGTATACACTGTTCATGTAAAAATACTTTTGAATGCACGGAGTTTCTCTAAAAATCTTTGAATCGCAACCTTGGTAGATGCTGAACTTCAATACGAAAATTGGAATTTAACCTAATTATTATTTCCAGTGAAATTTCGGTGTGGAACTTTTGCACGGAGTGCAATACCTACCATATATATGACAGATAAATAAACAATTTAAATGTTAAATATTTTCTCTACTTTGATTGTGTAAAGTAGAGCATTACAAAAAAAAACAAGTATCGAAATTAATTTCATGTAAATACACAACTGAAACTTCAAAACAAATCAAAGTAAATATTTTTCTTGCATATATTTATTGTAATATTCTCGCAATGAGTCAAATGATACCTACACTAATGACATTGTTTCGTACATGGCCATCTACATCCATAGAGACTAGAACATTAAGTATACCTATAGTGCAAATATTAAGTATAAAATTTGTTTAATCAAAGTAGATAAAACGCTATACGATCAAAACGTTATCATAACATACTCGACTGGTTATGTCCTCTGGCAATATTCCTATCTCGTATTGTAATTTGATACATTACAAAACTGTTATCGTAAATAACTATTACACCTTTTGGTTAAATTCCACAGATGCGTTACCTTAATGCTTGTGATCATTTCCGGTACGTCATCTAGTACTGGTATTAAAAACGTTCTGCTCTATAATGATTCGCTAATGATCTCATTGTAAACAAAAGCTAAGCAAAATAGCTTCACTGATTGGTGTCTGACAAATAAAGATTATCGTTATCTTATTATTATGGCAACTTAATTTCCAATATTGTTCTTCTAATTGAACACTCTGCCTAAGATTATAGTGAAATTCAAATTTCCTTAGTAATCTTTCCATATTTAGGATAATTATTTTAACAACGTTTTAATAAAAGGGTAATAATTACAGAAATATTTTGCTTCCTTTATGCCAAGACTCTTTATTATAATTTCATGCAGGGATTATTCACTGATAAGGTAAGTAATTCTATAAAAATGTGTCACGGAGATACATAATTTTCAATAAATAATTTTGGTATATAGAATCAATTAGACTGCTCGCCACACCCCAAGGATACAAGAAAACCACATATGGGATTTATGTAAGGGGCATCAGGAGGGATTTTCTCCTGGGTATCCGGTTTATCCCACCATTCATTCCACCAACTTATCCATCATGACCTTTCCTTTCATCCTTTGCAGCGATATTTCACATCATCCACTTCTTCACCCCCATACTAGGTATAAGGCTCATCCTCCATCCTTGATATTCTCTCACGTCCCGAGTTCCACTGCTCCAGTCACTCATTCGTAAGTTGTGGGAAGATTCGAGGGCAAAATGGAGGTGCAAAAATGTAAAATGAATACATAATGTTGGGGAATAAGAGTTATTAACAAGAAAACAGCTTATTTTTTTTTAAACAAAGCGGTTACTTAGAAGTCAGAGCAGCTAAGGCAATTAGGCTTTCCTGTGATTCAGTGAACAGAAAATCCATGTTTAAAAGTTCTGTACTCCGAAGTCAGTCTGTTCAGAAATGTCAAAGCTGCAAATGCACATACAAAGTTCTGAAAATTAGAAAAGAAAACAATTCCTACAATTCAGCAAGTCACAGAGTAAAAATGGTTTCAAATGTGGATAGTAGCTTAGAAGCTTTGGTAGCGTAGGAACTTTCGTGGGGTAGTCATGAATTAGGTGGGGTTTAGGCTGATAGAAGAGCGTGTCTTTCGTGCTTTAGCAGCCATAGGGAAGTGCTTTTACTATGCTCGTAGTGCCTGAAGACGGTCATCAGGTTGTCACACACTTAGCTCACATTCTGCAATTGAAATCTCTGCTTCTAGTGCTAAGTTCGAAAGCATCCTCAAACAGTTCAGAATTCGCTTCAGTAGCTTAGCTATTACAGCAGTGCATTTCGTGACATGGCTCTCTATTTTGAAGTTTCAGAATGGAAATTTAGAATGTAATATTGTTGCCTCAAGGACCACTTGGTACATATCGAGTGAGTCACACGTTGTATCCATAAGAAGTGCCCGTAAAACTGAAAGAGAGTTCCGTTTCAAGAACTGCACCTGTTTTCTGAACGTCCATATTGGGCAGGTGAGGAAATCCTTGTTATAACTTTCTTTAAACAGAGGCGTGGTTACACCTTTCTGGGTATGTACCTCAGGTAACCACAACTCTCTTCTTTGGAGTGGTGGAAATGTCGCTCCACCATCAGAAAGTCGTATATCTATATTTGGTTCATGTTATTTTGCACCTAATGGCACGTCGGTCTAGTGGTTGGTTAGGCGCTCATCCACTCATGTCAAAGTCGTTGATTCAAGCCGAACCCAGACCGATGATTTTTTAAGTGTAGTTAAAAGCTACACACCCATGTTAGTAGTTCCATTAGCATGTAAATTAACTTCTACGGGACAAAATTCTGACATCGGCGACATTGATGTGATCTGGGCAGTGTCTTTAACAAACTACTTATTTCACCTAACGACAGGGCAATCAGTCATGTCTGATACTGACAGGAATATCCAGTTTCAGTGCATACACTTGCTCAAATCTGCAAATCTTAATACCTATAGGTATATGGTTTCTCACCAGAATGACTGAATTAAGGTTGATACCTAAAAATGAACATACGATCTTATCAAATCCCTCCAGAATTTCAAGTGAATCAACATAACTAGAATTATCTTCACCAGTAGTGCAAACGTTGTCAAAGTACATGGCAACCAGGTAACCTAAATTGCACATGTGTACCTCAAGATTATGGACGCATTTTGAATCTTGCTTTGCACTAATTTCCAGAACATCTTTCTGAAAAAGCCACGTAGTCCCTGTAGTTAGAATAAATATTCCTATCAAAAATTCACTAACGCGATTGCTCAATAAGAACATGTGTTAAGGGCCACTAAATAAAAAAATCATTTCTATAAAAAGTTACATGTGAGTGCGTTTGGGTCTGTATGTCTCCAAACAGCATAACTAACAGCAGTATCGAATAGACATCAAATTTGGTGTTTATCTTCAGTATCTTCTGAACCTCAGCATCACAAACTGCCCTTTAATTTTTTCGGATTTATTGTTTTATCCAAAATACAATTTTTATTTAAATATCAAGCAGTAAGATATTTACATGAGAGACGACGTATGTCTTGAAATTTAGTGAACAACGTTTGAAGTTTCGGAAGGAATTTTGCCTTATTTTACATAATCGGCTTACAATAAAAACAATATGTTGCACAAAAATGATGACATTTTTAAAACATATAATTTATTCAAATAAATGTTGTAGCATTACCAATTTCAGATATATTTGGTTATTGATATGGAATGTTTCAGTACTTTTGTCCTTAAGTGCTGTTGCCATTGAGTACTGTGTTGTGTTACTCAGGAAATTATGAAAAGACCATGACATCTTAATGTCACACATAGCATTCCGCTTTTAAACATCCTACTGTCGATTTAGTCTCCCCATCCCTTTGTAACTACAGTGAAAAAGTTACGAAAGTATTTCTACAAAATTGTAATAAAAATAATATTTCCTAAGAATAGTTTGCACAACCTATATAAAATAAAAGATAGTGAATAGAGAGAATCATATAAATGTAACACATCAGATTTGTTTCGTTAATTTATCTCCATTGAACATGTAATTCCATGTTACTGAATGGATGCTCTACCTGAAGAAAATGATTTATTGCCGCTTACATCATGCACTCGTTTGTACTTGACCTATCGATTCGTCCCTATTATTAGAAGGAGCCTAACTCTATATGTTTTGTTAATCTTTTCAGTATTAGCTTCAAGCATTACACTACCAATATTTTAATCCACAATAATCTCTATAGGGATTGACACAAATGCTAAAGATTGCAACCGTTTCAACTCATATTTATATGCTTTACTTTTATATGAGCTCTTTGTGGTGTGCTAAATAAATTTAAAATTGTGTATCATACATTAAAATCAAAGCTAACACACTTCTTTCTCTATTTTACGATTTCTGCTGTACAAAAGCCAACTCGCGAGTTTAAGATCATACTATATTACTAAAGAAACTTGTGTATGATCTGTATTAGATCGTATATTATTCCTAATTTTTATAAATGACATAGGATGTTTAAGACTAAAAGGTAAATTGACTATGTCTGCTGATGATATATGTTTGTTATATATAGACAACTCTGAGCACCAGCTGAGATATGATATATAGCAAGATCTGGATCCATTGAATAGCTGGTTTAAGGGCAATAAGTTAACATTAAATGTCTGAAACACAGAATATATGTTATGTCATAAAAGATCATACGTACCAGTAGTAAATAACAAGATACATGTCGATAAAGCAGTGATTGAAAGAGTAACAAAAATCACATATCTAGGTTTGATTCTAGACAGTACCCTTACATGGAAGTACCATATCATGCATGTAAAAAGTATGATTCTTCCTATGTTAGCTGTAATTCACAGGCTGAAATTCAAAGGATTCAATGTAAATCATTTACGAAGTATCTACCATGCTTTAATTCAATCTCATTTGGATTACTTAAACATCTTATGGGGTAACTCTGTTAAATATTTAATTCATGTCCTCGAAGTACTTCAAAATCGTGCCTTGAAAATAATCTACAATCTGCCCTTTAGAACAAACATTAAAACACTCTACCATGTAACTAACATTTTACCATTACAAGTAAACATAGTTGTCCTTGATAATATATCTCCACAAAATAAAAAATAATCATCTAAGGTCTAATCTAACATTTGAAAGCTCCTCACATATGCATAATACAATAAATAAAGGAAACTTAATAAAACCAACAGTGAACACTTCTACTTATGGCCTGAACAGCTTAACCTCACACGTTATCAACTTATATAATGCGCTGCCACTGGAACTGAAAGGCTGCAGGAACATAAAAGGTTTTAAAAGGAAAGTTGCTGAAAATTTACTGAAGGCATATTTTGATAGCTGACAAAGTGTCACTCATTTATAGCTGATTTGATAGCTGAACTGGTTAAAAATTAATATGGATTAATGTTCCATAGAATATGTAGTTTTTATCTGTATTGTTCTTTGCTACTATTATTTCTTGAGTTATAGTGATTGTTTGTATCTTTGTATGTTTCATATATGTCATTCTTGTACGGTAATTCATTCCTGCTATGAAAATGTAATATAAGTATTGTTAAGGGCTGTTTGCCATCATTTTATATATTTTTGTACTGTTCTCTAGCATGAGCTATGGTTCTGGGAACATTTTCAGATAACAATAAAAAATGTACAGCATAACGGGGATGTACTGTACGGGTATATCATGAACAGAATGAAATATTATAAAACGTGTATTTTCTTTAAAAATTTTGTTTGCATCGACAGTTTATCACATCTTTAGACATATCCTTTAAGTAAGGACCGTGTATTTCGTTGTAAGATCAATAGCCATATACAATTTGTAATTTTTCCACACAATCATAATACTTCGTGATACATCTTCAAGTACTGTCAACCATGTCGGCTGATATCAAAGTAACTCTCACAGGAAGCGTCAAGGAATTACATTGCTTTTAAGCTAAACAATGAATATTGCATAAATATGTCAAATATGAAACTCTTAAGAACGGGATTTGTTATAAATTATTTCAGTTTCGAGGGTAGCGCTATGTATCGAGGTGAACGCATTAAGCTAAATTTGAGCAGAATGCAATGACAGGTGAGTAAGATCAAAGATTTTCATACTGGCTTCGGATTTGTTTACTTCCGCAGCACATAATGGCATGGGAGACCTGTCTTTGTTGTATAGTCGATTTACTTGTAGGACGGGATAGTTAAGTTTTACCAGTTCATCAAATATTTCTTCGTTGCTTAAAGAATACGTAACATTCCGTATAATAGCAGTTAACTTGGTGTTATCTGGTGAGCGGAAAGTGCGGTACTGTTGTTTATAAGTGCCTAGGTGCTTAGTAAGTGCACGAAAATCACTGGTACTGGTGGTATTGATTTTTACAGCCATGCCTCGAAGCTGAGTAGTGAAATCAGAGGATAGGATAGATTTCAAGTCTCTAATCAGTTGCTGGTAATTATTAGTACCGTGTACGAACACGGGAGGTATGCGTTCCCATTTGACGGCACGGTAGAAGAGGAGCTGGGCTCGTATAGCTTTTCGGTCTCCATTGTTTCAAGTGCGTCAAAACGGTTATGCGTGTGAATATTGATAACATACCAATTTTCTACAGAATTATTAAGCCGTTTTGTAGATATCAGTTTCGGACCTTCATGGGAGCGTTTTCGATCATTAGTCTTGTGTGAAGAGAACGTTGGTTCTTCCAAAACATCGAGTAAGGTAGCACAAGCACTGTTATGGGTAGCAGGTACTGTTTGCTGCAGAGGTGATTGTTGTAGCTGGTGGTGTGATGAGAGAGAAACGTGTTGTGACGAAGCCACTTGGTTAGAAGCTAATGTTGCGTAACAAATGTTAAGCGAATCTCGCACTAGTTGACCAGTATCATCTGTTTCCATATTGTGAAGAGAAGGTTAAGACATTGTAGTAATGAAACACTAATATAAGAATTAAGGTCACTTGTCACTATGAGCACACAGGCCAAAAAAAAAAAAAAAAAAAAAAAAAAAACACTTGAAAACACTGCGCGACCGTGAATGTATAAACAACCCTCAATCGGTCAGGAGCGAGGCAACGCACGTCCTACCTGCACGGTGGCCAAGTGTGAACTCCCCAAATAGTTTTATTCTCCTTTCGATGAATTCCCTAGAAGCTTAGGTGTCAATGTTAGTATATTTTCCATTGCAACATTCTTACTTTCTCATAGTAGGTAGAGAAGATTTGCATTCTATCCAAAATTCTATGACAGTACATGGCTCAAAATATATGTTTTGAGGTCTACTGAATCCAGAAGAAAGCATTTTTAAAAAAGGTTCATGTGTGTACACATCTGTAAACTCATTGAGAAAGAACGTCGTTTAAATCCAAACTTTATGTTCACAATCTTCAAAAGTACAACACCCCAGAACACTTTTCACACTGAACGTTAATCTAACATTTGGTTTTATAATAAATGGCTCTAACGATGTTGGTTAAAATAGCATATTGTGACTTCCTGGGTTCATAGAATTAAAAGTCCGAGTTGCATATATTCCAAATGTTCTTTATTTCCGTAGAAATACACTGTTCAATTCTCACGTAACAACATTACGTCACATACACAGCACAATCTACCAAGGTCAATGATCACAACAACAGCGTTCTGATTACACCTGTCTACATCAGCTCTCGTTACAACACTTCACAGCTGTTTACTACTTACGACTCTGCAACTCTCTCGGCGAATGGTCGCCTTCTTAAATACCTCATTGATAAATTCGAGAGATTTCCAGAATAATAAAGAAACCGGATAATCAAGATGTCACCAGAGACGTTTGTTTGTTTCGGTAGACCTTTATCTGCTTGCTATCTTTCTCAGTTCATTTGTGTAAACAAGCCGCGCTATCGCTCCGCGCGAACCTTTTATGCGCGTTGCCGCGACAATTTGTTTCAGATCTTTTCATGTATATGTTAAATTTATTTTGAATATCTTTAGAAGTTCTCTTCATTCTGATTTATATTACTCGGAAACCGTAATATATAGGAAAATCTTACTACTCAAAACATATGCAGCTCGTTAAAACAAACAGTTTATAACCTATACAATTTTTGTGGAGTGAACCATTTCAAAGATATTCCTTATTGTGTGTTTGCATTTTACAATTTTTGTATATTTTTCAAATAGGAAGTCGTTATTCACTTTTTTCATCCCTTGGCCATGCAAAGAGAATGGAATTTCTTAGCCACCACATAGAGACCTGCTTTAAAACATTTGGGTGTTGCTTAAAGCCTTTTGCTTCCCTTTATCTCTTGCATCTACAAGGAAATTACAGATAAAATAATATTCATCTGGATTAACATGATGTAGATAAGTAAATATGTATTTTTGAGAAAAGTTTGAATAACAGTAGAGAAAATCATGCCAAAGCAACACATTATTTTTTTTTAATTATGTCAACACTATTACAGTTTCATTGTATTTGTAACCATCGCAATAGTGCTATTGCTCTCTTTATTGCTACCAAAAATATGCTTGTTTGTTATTATTGTTGTCGCTTTAAATGCTAATCAAGTTTAGAGATCTACACTCCATTCGGTCAAACAACAAAATGATAGAAATTTTGATATTCAATCCTCATTCACAGGGTTGCTGCTAGTTTTTAATTCTCTTGTGTGTCTCTGTGGTATACAGATGGCCTAAGTCATCCTTACAGTTACTCATAGGCCTGATATTACAAACGTAGTTCTAGAATTTCAGTTAAAACAAACCAGCATTTCAATGTAAGCTTGTTTCATAATTTTCTGGTTAAGTTAAACCGCAGTGCAATGTTTTACGTAGGTATACCTGAAGGACGAGAAAAGAACACAGTTGTTAATCTTTTCCTTACACCACAACTAACTGTTGTTAGATGTGACAGCTTTGAAAAAAGTTAAATGTTCCGAAATAATGGCCAATACGTTTAACGGTTTAGCGTTAAATTAACGTCACAGGCTTACTACTCACAATGAATATAATGCTTGGAGTAAAGAAGCTCACCATTTTATTTTGTATTGCGTTGCTAATAAATAAAAGCTGGTGCACGCTTACTTATTACGATTTAGTTTTATATACAGGATGTATATAAATGAATATCGGGGTTTTAACTGTTTATAATATTTATTGCATTCAGCTTACAGCTATAAATGATATTTCAAATGAAAAAGTAACTCAAATAGTTTTACTAACAACCTTATAAATGTTCAATGTGACTACCCTTTGTCTGTAGCCGAGTTCTTTCCAAACGTTGATAAGTGTGTATTCAGTAATTGTAGCAACAGCTGCTTCAATCCGATTTCTTAGTTCAGGGAGGTCAGCTGTAGTGGAGGTACGTACACACGATCCTTGACGAAGCCCCAAAAGTAAAAATCGCATGGCGTTAGGTCAGGAGAACGTGGAGGCCATACATAGCAAGCCCTGTCATTGGGGCCCTTATGGTCTATCCAGCGCTCGGGTACAGTGACGTTCGACCAATCGCCTACTTCGTTATGCCAGTGAGGTGGCGCACCATCTTGCAGGAAAATGAAGTTCTCTGGCTCATTTTTTCCAAATGAGAGGAGAGCGATTACTCTAGTGTATCAAGGTAAGAAGTGCCAGTTACAGTAGGTTCACCAAAACAGAAAGCCCATAAACTTTTCGTCGGGATACGGCACAAAAAACACTCACTTTAGGGGAATCTCGTTGCATTTGTACCACCTTGTGAGGATTTTCTGAGCCCCAGATGTGCACATTGAGTGTTATCATGTCCACTAAAGTGAAAGGTCGATTCACCACTGAAGACAATGCGATCAATAAAATTGTCATCGTCGTAATACATGTTTGCTAAGTTGGCACATAATCCGTGGTCTGTCGACTTTAGAGCCTGTAATAACTGTAAACGGTAACGACGTAGCCGTAAGCGTTTTCTTACAACTTTCCAAGCAGTCGGCACAGGAACTTGTAATTCACGACTAGTCTTTCGGACTGATTTCTTTGGGCTACGAGTGGACACTCTCACTCGCTCAACAATCTCTTCACTTACTCTTGGTCGTCCCGTGCTCTTCCCTTTACAAAATCAGTCGGTATCTTCAAACTAATGATACCATCTACGAATGTTATTATCACTAGGAGGATCACAACCGAACTTGATGCGGAACGCATGTTGCACAATAACTACTGATTCGGTCTTTGCAAACTGCAAAACACAAAACGCTTTCTGTTTACTAGTCGCCATCTTTGCTATTACTGCTGTCTAGCGGATTGCGGCATTAACATTGCACGAACATGCGCACTGGTGCCAACAAACAAAACTATTTGAGTTGCTTTTTCATTTGACATATCATTTATAACTAAGTTTAATATAGTAAATATTATAAAGAGTTAAAACCCCGATATTTATTTATATACACCCTGTATTTTACAAAATGTTCATCAAAACTCGGCTTTTTACCTGTTTAATAAAGGCTTTATGGAACATATTCTCTTAGATGACATGCAAATATTATCCATATAAGCTTGTAGCATGTGGTTACGTGATGCTTGGTTTAATCACATTACATGGTTCCTATCCTTTGTGATTAGGTAGCATATTTTTAAATAGAAATCTAATAGTAAAATATATTGTCGCGAGGCATTGTTTTGCGGCGGTCCGCGGCCAGCGCGTGGACTAGACGCTTGCCGAGAGAGAAAGAGACAGAGGTAGTCTGAAATTTCCCGCTGCATCGTGATTGTTACCGAGCAATCCAGTGAGTTCTATAACAATGAGTGGAGGTATAAAAGCCCCGCGGCTATCAGAAAGAGTAGGTTGTTAGTTGAGAACTGTTAATTGTGTGTGTGTGTGTGTGTGTGTGTGTGTGTGTGTGTGTGTGTGTGTGTGTGTGTGTGTGTGTGTGTGTGTGTGTGTGTGTGCAGTTGTGTAGTGGACCTTTGAAGTGTACCGCAAGTGATTTCTTTCGTTTGTTTACGTGTGGTAGTCGACCTTGAAGACTTCTGTTGTACGATACGTCATTTTAGAGCCTGTAAGGGGTGTACAACTCGTCTTTCTACTTGAAATAAAGAGCATTATGAATGTCTGCAAACTAGACATTTAATTATACGAACCCACAAAGTCACAATATGGTTTTACAATTTCTACCTTCTCATTGTATTCTGTATTGATTTCAAATTTGATAATTTCACTCTGTTTAGTCTGAATCTGTTTAATCTGTTTAAGAAACTTTTGGGTCTTCAAGGCCTTTCAATCATCTGAACAGCTTCATCATTTAACAATTCTTCTAATACCTTGCAAACATCAAAACGTACAGCTGCGACCGACATGTCACGACATAGCATTAAATTATAGTTAAACGGAGCACAGTTCCAGTCAAGTTAAACTGGAAGGTTATCGTTCATAAAACGAAGTCAAATCTAAAACTAAAGTTTAAACCTAACCGAGTGTAAACCAATTACAAGCCTTTGAGACCAAATCAACCGTACATATTTGATTTTTATAACTCATGCTTTTCTTATGTGCAAACTCTTTGTGATGTACAGAATGATTAAAAAAAAGCTCTTATCATTCATTAGCATCTACGCCAGTGCGTTTCCTACTTAGAATAAATTGCTTGTCTCGTGACTTCCGCTAGACAGAAGCCAGCACGCGTGATTCAATCTTTGTACGCAGCGTGTCGTAATGAACACAACTGAACTGTGCTAATTCTGTTGAACGCTAACTTATAACTTTCTAACTTGTCGTTTTTAATCTTTACTGTATGCATATGCATAAATAATTGTATGATAAAACAATTTTTAAAATAAGTTAGCTATAGCCAGGTTTTAAAATGGTTTTAAACAGTGGCGTAATATGTTGTTTACTCCTTGCATGTATGTACTCAAAATTGAGCCAACATTATTTCCTGAGGCACTTTAAAGATTACTGGTTTATATAATTTAAAGTTCTGAATGTTAAAAGAAGTGCAAAGGGTGATTCTTACTAAGCTTTTCATGCTGATTTCAATTTTTCTAGAGAAAATTTCCACTGGTACAGTTTTCGACTTTTTTTTTTTTTTTTTTTTGTAATTTACGTCCTTCAACGTTAAGTCATATCGGACGATGCTCAAATGACCTCGGGATCCATGGAGCTTAGAGTTACCTGACATTCGTCTTTCAGCATACGGGATAACCCCGGAAAAAGCCTTATCCAGGTAACCCACCATGACCGAGATTCGAACTTGGGATCTCTTGAACGTGAGGCAGACAAGCTACCATCTATGCTACAGAGGCGTGCAGTTTTCGAGTAATGGCATGAATAACATTTCTGGTAATTATATATTTGAGTAAACTTAATACCTTTCACGTACCAAAATGTATGCCAAGTAAATTAAAGACTGCACGTTGCTTGTGGAACATATTTCTTGAGTGTCCTGCCTACATATTTACTTAGAGTTCATTCTCCTGATAGCGTCTTTCAATTTCAGCGATATCCTGGTGGAAACGTCCACAGCGCCAAGTTTCCAAGGAAGAGGCCAAGATAAAGCCCAGCATGTATATTTTCAAAGACATATAGCATTCCATGACCTTGTAATTCCCAGTCAGTCACTGCCAAGTTCTCCGTGATCTCCAGGCCTGTGGTTTTCTAAAAAGTTTATATCAATGTTTTTGAAAGAAAATCGCTCATAATCTTCAGGAAGAGAAATGCATCCCGTTCATGATCGACAGTTTTCACAAAATTCTTATTCAAACCTAGTTCCATGTGTAATGTAGACAATAATATTTTAACACTTATAAGTGGTTCATGAATAACATTTGTCTGTCCTAGAACTGAATGTCACTATTTGGCCAATTTTTTAAAGATGAATGATTGGTTCTAACTGAAATTAAGTTTTTATTTTGGACGCTATAATTGTATGGTTGTCAGCGTTCCATTCTGTATTGGGCATTAAAGGTCATTAATATTGCTCAGAGGTCTCTTTATCAAACTTAATTTTATTTTACCTGTACAAATCCACTACACGGGTCCACCGGTTTTACTTCTGTTCTGAAGAAAGCCATGCTAAGGATTTTTATGTCCGTGACTTCGGGTGATTGCTTGTACTCGTATATCTGCTATCCAACATGCATAGTAAACAGCAACATTTTGTAATTTTAACCCAAATTGGATTTAAAATATTCACATAATAAATAGTTATTCTGGATATTAGATAGCAAGATATGCATATACACATAACCTAAGAGGGGGGTCAAAAAGTAATGACTCCTATTTCTTTTCTCTCTCTCTTTTAATTGCCAAGAAAATTGAATTCAATTTTCATAGTTTGAAAACTACAACATTGACGATTAATTTATCACTATTCAATATAATCTCCGTCCTTTTCCACAGTTTTGGTCCACCTATTAACTACGGCATATATTCCAGTGTGGTAAAACACACGCCTTGCTTCCTAAGCCATTGACTCACGGACGTTTTCACAGCCTCCTCATCTTCAAAATGAATCCCACGATGAGCTTCCTTTAGTGGCCCGAACAGATGGAAGTGTGATGGTGCCAAGTCAGGGCTGTATGGGGGTGAGGTAAGACTTACCATCCCAATTTTTCAATTTCTGAAGTGTTGTAATGGCTGGTGTGTGTTCTTGCATTGTCATGCAAAAGAAGAACATCCGCCATAGCTTTTGTTGAGCGAATTGACGAGGACGTGCTTTCAGCTTTTTGAGAGTTCTGACGTATTGGACAGAATTTATTCTGCATCCCTGCTCCAAAAATCAATCATAAGCACACCCTCTGCATTCCAAAACACTGTCGCCATAACTTTCCCTGCCGACCACTGAGTTGTTGTTGTTGTTTTTTTTTTTTTTTTTTTTTTTTTGTCTTCGATGACGTTATGTGATGCTACTCCATTGACTGCCTCTTTGATTCAGGTTAAAAAAAATGAATCCACGTTTCCTTTCCAGTAAGAATTTTTTCCAGAAACTCCTCTCCCTCCAAATTGAAGCGCTGCAAGTGTTCGGAGGATATTGTTTTTCTTGTTTCTTTGTTTTGGGCGGTTAACATTCTTGGTACCCAACGTAACAAACTTTTGAGTAACCCAGTTGTTGAATAATCGCCATCACACTACGTTTACTTAGGGAGGTAATGCGACACAATTCACCTGTTGTTACCCGCCTATCAGCACGAATGATGTCATCGACTCGCTGAATATTGCATGGAGTCACTGCAGTCACCGGACTACCGCTTCGCTTTTCATCTGCCAATGGTGTTTGCCCTTCAGCTTAGTTACAGCGACGAACCCATCGTCTAACAGTGCTCACATCCATCGTTGCATCACCATACACATTTTTTTTAGCCTTTCGTGAATGCGAATTGGCGTTTCACCTTCCGCAGTCAAAAATTCAGCCACAGAACGCTGTCTAATACGAATGTCGATGTCAGCCATTTTGCAAGAGGATGCAGTGCTGCCTCTTGTTGACTTAGGAAGTTAATACTGCAGGGGATTGGAGAAGAAGGATTGAGGAATTGCGCCAAATTCAAAGTTTTCACATAACTTACTTATTTAAGGGGGAAAAATAGGAGACATTGCTTTTTGACCCACCCTCGTACCTTCATATCCACTGCTTGAGCTATAAGAATGCATGAAACTTGTTACAATTATGCAGCAAGATTCCATTCAAGCTTTTCTTTTAGAGGAATCAATGAAAAAAGGCCGATTTTTAAGTTTTATGTTCATCATCTATAAAAAGAATGAATACTATTACAGAAAACTATATCCTCCTGTTTAGAAAATAAATGATGAAATGGACATATTCGATAACATCCCTTCATTCTGCTTTAGTTTTAGTTAACTCAAGATCTCGAACCAAATCATTTGGATACTCCTGTGTTAGGAAGTGAGCTTCGTTTGTAGTAACTTTCCCATAAAATCGTCAGTGACATTTCTGGTGGAACTGATAAGGGAAGGCCTGAACTATGAGGGTGGTCGAATTGTTGATTCTAAAGACTGATATTTAACAGTACGTTTGAACATTTAGATTGTTCCAAATATATCTGTCAAGCAGATGGTCCTCAACTCCCGCCATATCAGTTGCAAAAAGCAGGTGAAGCAGAACCTTTTAACGAGCATATTTGGTATAAGAGACTTTAAAAGCCCAAACTTATTGTGGTCTATTTTATTGTTAAAATTTTGTTAACACTCGTTAAAGTCTCTTATACCAAATATGCTCGTTAAAAGGTTCTGCTTCACCTGCTTTTTGCAATTGATATGGCGGGAGTTGAGGACCATCTGCTTGACAGATATATTTGGAACAATCTAAATGTTCAAACGTACTGTTAAATATCAGTCTTTAGAATCAACAATTCGACCACCCTCATAGTTCAGGCCTTCCCTTATCAGTTCCACCAGAAATGTCACTGACGATTTTATGGGAAAGTTACTACAAACGAAGCTCACTTCCTAACACAGGAGTATCCAAATGATTTGGTTCGAGATCTTGAGTTAACTAAAACTAAAGCAGAATGAAGGGATGTTATCGAATATGTCCATTTCATCATTTATTTTCTAAACAGGAGGATATAGTTTTCTGTAATAGTATTCATTCTTTTTATAGATGATGAACATAAAACTTAAAAATCGGCCTTTTTTCATTGATTCCTCTAAAAGAAAAGCTTGAATGGAATCTTGCTGCATAATTGTAACAAGTTTCATGCATTCTTATAGCTCAAGCAGTGGATATGAAGGTACGAGGGTGGGTCAAAAAGCAATGTCTCCTATTTTTCCCCCTTAAATAAGTAAGTTATGTGAAAACTTTGAATTTGGCGCAATTCCTCAATCCTTCTTCTCCAATCCCCTGCAGTATTAACTTCCTAAGTCAACAAGAGGCAGCACTGCATCCTCTTGCAAAATGGCTGACATCGACATTCGTATTAGACAGCGTTCTGTGGCTGAATTTTTGACTGCGGAAGGTGAAACGCCAATTCGCATTCACGAAAGGCTAAAAAAAATGTGTATGGTGATGCAACGATGGATGTGAGCACTGTTAGACGATGGGTTCGTCGCTGTAACTAAGCTGAAGGGCAAACACCATTGGCAGATGAAAAGCGAAGCGGTAGTCCGGTGACTGCAGTGACTCCATGCAATATTCAGCGAGTCGATGACATCATTCGTGCTGATAGGCGGGTAACAACAGGTGAATTGTGTCGCATTACCTCCCTAAGTAAACGTAGTGTGATGGCGATTATTCAACAACTGGGTTACTCAAAAGTTTGTTACGTTGGGTACCAAGAATGTTAACCGCCCAAAACAAAGAAACAAGAAAAACAATATCCTCCGAACACTTGCAGCGCTTCAATTTGGAGGGAGAGGAGTTTCTGGAAAAAATTCTTACTGGAAAGGAAACGTGGATTCATTTTTTTTAACCTGAATCAAAGAGGCAGTCAATGGAGTAGCATCACATAACGTCATCGAAGACAAAAAAAAAAAAAAAAAAAAAAAAACAACAACAACAACTCAGTGGTCGGCAGGGAAAGTTATGGCGACAGTGTTTTGGAATGCAGAGGGTGTGCTTATGATTGATTTTTGGAGCAGGGATGCAGAATAAATTCTGTCCAATACGTCAGAACTCTCAAAAAGCTGAAAGCACGTCCTCGTCAATTCGCTCAACAAAAGCTATGGCGGATGTTCTTCTTTTGCATGACAATGCAAGAACACACACCAGCCATTACAACACTTCAGAAATTGAAAAATTGGGATGGTAAGTCTTACCTCACCCCCATACAGCCCTGACTTGGCACCATCACACTTCCATCTGTTCGGGCCACTAAAGGAAGCTCATCGTGGGATTCATTTTGAAGATGAGGAGGCTGTGAAAACGTCCGTGAGTCAATGGCTTAGGAAGCAAGGCGTGTGTTTTACCACACTGGAATATATGCCGTAGTTAATAGGTGGACCAAAACTGTGGAAAAGGACGGAGATTATATTGAATAGTGATAAATTAATCGTCAATGTTGTAGTTTTCAAACTATGAAAATTGAATTCAATTTTCTTGGCAATTAAAAGAGAGAGAGAAAAGAAATAGGAGTCATTACTTTTTGACCCCCCTCTTAGGTTATGTGTATATGCATATCTTGCTATCTAATATCCAGAATAACTATTTATTATGTGAATATTTTAAATCCAATTTGGGTTAAAATTACAAAATGTTGCTGTTTACTATGCATGTTGGATAGCAGATATACGAGTACAAGCAATCACCCGAAGTCACGGACATAAAAATCCTTAGCATGGCTTTCTTCAGAACAGAAGTAAAACCGGTGGACCCGTGTAGTGGATTTGTACAGGTAAAATAAAATTAAGTTTGATAAAGAGACCTCTGAGCAATATTAATGACCTTTAATGCCCAATACAGAATGGAACGCTGACAACCATACAATTATAGCGTCCAAAATAAAAACTTAATTTCAGTTAGAACCAATCATTCATCTTTAAAAAATTGGCCAAATAGTGACATTCAGTTCTAGGACAGACAAATGTTATTCATGAACCACTTATAAGTGTTAAAATATTATTGTCTACATTACACATGGAACTAGGTTTGAATAAGAATTTTGTGAAAACTGTCGATCATGAACGGGATGCATTTCTCTTCCTGAAGATTATGAGCGATTTTCTTTCAAAAACATTGATATAAACTTTTTAGAAAACCACAGGCCTGGAGATCACGGAGAACTTGGCAGTGACTGACTGGGAATTACAAGGTCATGGAATGCTATATGTCTTTGAAAATATACATGCTGGGCTTTATCTTGGCCTCTTCCTTGGAAACTTGGCGCTGTGGACGTTTCCACCAGGATATCGCTGAAATTGAAAGACGCTATCAGGAGAATGAACTCTAAGTAAATATGTAGGCAGGACACTCAAGAAATATGTTCCACAAGCAACGTGCAGTCTTTAATTTACTTGGCATACATTTTGGTACGTGAAAGGTATTAAGTTTACTCAAATATATAATTACCAGAAATGTTATTCATGCCATTACTCGAAAACTGCACGCCTCTGTAGCATAGATGGTAGCTTGTCTGCCTCACGTTCAAGAGATCCCAAGTTCGAATCTCGGTCATGGTGGGTTACCTGGATAAGGCTTTTTCCGGGGTTATCCCGTATGCTGAAAGACGAATGTCAGGTAACTCTAAGCTCCATGGATCCCGAGGTCATTTGAGCATCGTCCGATATGACTTAACGTTGAAGGACGTAAATTACAAAAAAAAAAAAAAAAAAAAAAAAGTCGAAAACTGTACCAGTGGAAATTTTCTCTAGAAAAATTGAAATCAGCATGAAAAGCTTAGTAAGAATCACCCTTTGCACTTCTTTTAACATTCAGAACTTTAAATTATATAAACCAGTAATCTTTAAAGTGCCTCAGGAAATAATGTTGGCTCAATTTTGAGTACATACATGCAAGGAGTAAACAACATATTACGCCACTGTTTAAAACCATTTTAAAACCTGGCTATAGCTAACTTATTTTAAAAATTGTTTTATCATACAATTATTTATGCATATGCATACAGTAAAGATTAAAAACGACAAGTTAGAAAGTTATAAGTTAGCGTTCAACAGAATTAGCACAGTTCAGTTGTGTTCATTACGACACGCTGCGTACAAAGATTGAATCACGCGTGCTGGCTTCTGTCTAGCGGAAGTCACGAGACAAGCAATTTATTCTAAGTAGGAAACGCACTGGCGTAGATGCTAATGAATGATAAGAGCTTTTTTTTAATCATTCTGTACATCACAAAGAGTTTGCACATAAGAAAAGCATGAGTTATAAAAATCAAATATGTACGGTTGATTTGGTCTCAAAGGCTTGTAATTGGTTTACACTCGGTTAGGTTTAAACTTTAGTTTTAGATTTGACTTCGTTTTATGAACGATAACCTTCCAGTTTAACTTGACTGGAACTGTGCTCCGTTTAACTATAATTTAATGCTATGTCGTGACATGTCGGTCGCAGCTGTACGTTTTGATGTTTGCAAGGTATTAGAAGAATTGTTAAATGATGAAGCTGTTCAGATGATTGAAAGGCCTTGAAGACCCAAAAGTTTCTTAAACAGATTAAACAGATTCAGACTAAACAGAGTGAAATTATCAAATTTGAAATCAATACAGAATACAATGAGAAGGTAGAAATTGTAAAACCATATTGTGACTTTGTGGGTTCGTATAATTAAATGTCTAGTTTGCAGACATTCATAATGCTCTTTATTTCAAGTAGAAAGACGAGTTGTACACCCCTTACAGGCTCTAAAATGACGTATCGTACAACAGAAGTCTTCAAGGTCGACTACCACACGTAAACAAACGAAAGAAATCACTTGCGGTACACTTCAAAGGTCCACTACACAACTGCACACACACACACACACACACACACACACACACACACACACACACACACACACACACACACACACACAATTAACAGTTCTCAACTAACAACCTACTCTTTCTGATAGCCGCGGGGCTTTTATACCTCCACTCATTGTTATAGAACTCACTGGATTGCTCGGTAACAATCACGATGCAGCGGGAAATTTCAGACTACCTCTGTCTCTTTCTCTCTCGGCAAGCGTCTAGTCCACGCGCTGGCCGCGGACCGCCGCAAAACAATGCCTCGCGACAATATATTTTACTATTAGATTTCTATTTAAAAATATGCTACCTAATCACAAAGGATAGGAACCATGTAATGTGATTTGCTACAAGCTTATATGGATAATATTTGCATGTCATCTAAGAGAATATGTTCCATAAAGCCTTTATTAAACAGGTAAAAAGCCGAGTTTTGATGAACATTTTGTAAAATACAGGGTGTATATAAATAAATATCGGGGTTTTAACTCTTTATAATATTTACTATATTAAACTTAGTTATAAATGATATGTCAAATGAAAAAGCGTCGCAATTTCGATTCCCGGCTCTGGGGTGGCGATTTTAAGTCGGCCCTATCCACGTCTTCACCTCTGTCTAGCACATGTGAAGTGTCCCCTATGCCCAACGTGGTTCGGAATCCACGGTATAAGCTATAGGTCCTCTCGCCTCACCGTGATCTTCGTTATCAACCTATCATTGGAGGTAATGGACACCGCCCTCTGGGTGCCACCACCTGAGAAATGGGTCCGGTCATCACGTGGTGGGGCGAGTTTACCCCGAAGGTAAAGTTGCGATTTGGGGAGTGTTGGGAACCAACCAACCAACATTTTCATGACTTTCTTCACCAATTCTTCAGCAAACTATTCTTAAAAGCGTATTCTTCAATCTACTTCAACAAAAGCTAGGAATGAGGAACGACACTATATGTCAGATCACCTTAGGAGTAATGCAGTTGCTACCTTCTGATTAATCGTTGAACATGGTGAAACATCTGTAACACATCCTCAACTCACAGGAGACGGACTGCAGTCATTTAAATGAATAAGAAGCTGTATTAATTTTAACAGAACATGGTGCTGCTAGGATACTAGGGTTAAATGATGTGAAATTTGTATACCTTATCATTAGTAAAAAGTGAGCGAATACATGAAGTTGGATATCATATATTTACTCAGTTATTCCTTTGAGAACCCTTTACCCAATTGCGTTAAAGCTCGTTTTCTAAACACCAGAAATGGATGAAATATTACCTGCTTACAATACAGCTTATTCGCCAGTATTTTTTGTCTAGTCTTCAATTTTTATAATAAAAAGTTAGAAATATCATCATGGTTTTTCACATTTTAAATGTTGTCATCTATAACAATTCAGTCTTCCACTTATGCCAGTGTTTTAGGGTCACCGTATGTATTTTACCTGTTGATTTATAACTTTTTCAAAGCTATATCTGTTTAGCTTCATTCTTCATAAATTGTTGCTCACTCGATTCTTTATTTTAAGAATCTGAATTTAATTTATATTCAGTTTACTTAGATAGAAAAAACATTAGACGCAACATAATAATAATAATAATAATAATAATAATAATAATAATAATAATAATAATAATAATAATAATAATAATAATAATAATAATAATAATAATAATAATAATAATAATAATAATAATAATAATAATAATAATAATAATAATAATAATAATAATAATAATAATAACAATAACAATAACAATAACAACAACAACAACAACAACAACAACAACAACAACAATAACAATAATAATAATAATAATAATAATAATAATAATAATAATAATAATAATAATAATAATAATAATAATAATAATAATAATAATAATAATAATAATAATAATAATAATAATAATAATAATAATAATAATAATAATAATAATAATAATAATAATAATAATAATAATAATAATAATAATAATAATAATAAATACAAGAAAAATTAAAGAAAAGCTCCGCGTGACCCAATGGGTGCAATCTGTTCTGTGAACAGGGTTGTTCAGCACCAGAAAATTGGATAACTAAATTTCATACCTTATAAAGATGTACGAATCGTTTTTCAATGAATTCCTTCGTTCCAAACAAACTTTTTTGGAAAAACTTTATACATCTTTTAATTTCCCAAAATGACCTAGCTGTCTTTTAATTTCCTAAAACCCTCAGAAAATTTTGATTGAAAATATTTTGCTAGCCTTTTATTGCGAGAGAAACTAATTGATTCTGGGTACAGTCATTGGCCTGGTGGGAAATCCAGTAAGGAATGCATATGGAAAAATGGTCGCTCTGTTCTTAAGAACCACACCAAAGCGGCCGGAAATGAAGGGCATAGGCCTCATGGATGTAACGATTGTGGTTTAGTATTGTCCCATAGCACTGTGTGTTAGGAGCTTATACTCTATCCAGTCCAAGGAAAGGTGCGGGTGTTAACAAACAAGCATGCAACCACCCACTGAATTAAAATAGTTTGTATGCATGTACGTATTATCACCCTTTTTAAGTTTTAAATATTCATAATGAGTAACTTAGTACTTTTATTTTAGTATTTCTTTTTTTAACATAACTTATATGAATAATTTATACATCATAGTCATGCAGCCATCGATATTCCCGGGTTGTTTACAGTAGCGAAGCAACGATGGTAGAGTCTCTCTAGGTAACTCATGTGCACGTCGGCCGTTGCCTTTGACGAACCCTTATAATCGTTTTACAACCCCGGCCCTCCTTCTCCCAGTCCTTTCTGCAAGGTTGCCACCTTTTATCATACGTCATGGGTATCGTACGAGGTTTCGTCTAAATAAATTATCTTATGTCCATTACTGCGAAACTTCCTTAGTTTTGACAAATATCTATATCGCCAAGCTACAACTCTACTGGATTCCATAATAACCCTTATCTTATTCAAAGTGCGGTATTTGAAACCCAGATCCTTCAGGAGACCGCGCAAAGTGCAGTGCCCATAAGGAAAATCACAAATTTCTTGCAAATGTGCAACCAATTTGTCTAAGGTGGGCGCTCTCCCTTTTGCATAGAATCTATAAATTTCTCGACGAATTAAATCGTATGTGAAATTATCTACTTTAGAGAAACGTTTCCTTTTGTTTTCACACCTGATCAGCGTCTTTGGTATTCCTTCCGTCACAGTATTTCTTACTGTATTTCTGTGAATACCCAAAATTTATCATCAGATACATTGCACGACTCCTTACCAAGATTATTTGCCAGCACATAATGTTCTATATGTTCAAAACAAGCCCTTGAATTTGCTTAGAAACTGTTCCCGTTATAACTTTGTTTTTTTGAGGCTTTTCCAGTAATATAACTCGGCCCAGTTATTCACACTATTGCCATCACTTTGATTATTTTCACTTGACTGAAATTTATCTACTGCTTCATTTGTATTTACCACTGCATTTCCCTCCCGCGGTCTTCACATCGTGACACACAACGAATTGCTGCACGTAATGAAACAGATCAACTGGAAGTTGGAACTTTGGCACCTGAGACTCCACGTGGAGTAGACATGCGACTGTCACTTCGAGAAAATCAGGGTTGCTATTGGTCCTCAACGACGGAAGGGTGAGTTTCCTTTGAGGGGCAACTGCACTCGCGTTCACTAGACAGACTCTACAAATGCAATTTGTTTGTTGAGATCACACATGAGGGCGCAGCATAAATGTAAATACAGGAGTGCCAAAGCGCTTGATATGGTAAAAAAGGCTTAAATCATTCAAACGTTTAATCATTATGATAGTTAAGGATTTAAATTAAGATAGGAAGCAAATAATCTGTCTGTGGATAATGTTTCCATTGCGGGAGAGTGAAGAAGAAGACAACTGTGAAAGAGACAAGGAATCGATGTGTAGTGTTTTACGCAAAGTGGACAAATATGTGAAAAGTGTATACGCTTCAAGGTGCATTGCTTTTATTTTTAAAGCAGGAGCTTTCTACCACAAATAACGTTTTGCTACAGTACATATAATATATTTTATAATATTTGTTCAACCATTATTAAATTAGTAAATTTATGTTCGAAATCTCGGGAAACAAACCAGGTGAAAAGATGATTAGAAATAGACGTTTCAGAGCTTATATCTCTCCCATCATCAGGATATTTTAAGAAATGTTATAACCACAAATTGTATAACTGGATATAACACAAATATCAACAAAGACAAAACACTACCAATACTCGTATCACTGAATAAAAGACTGTTTTCAGTAAATTAAATACCAGGTCAGGAGATGGCGTGAGTATAGAAAATAAATTGGTATAGGGGCATGCAATTTTTTAAAATTCAGTGCTGTTGCAGTGAAATATAGCATATGGTTAATAAAAATTTGGGACGTAATATGGTAGTTTCTGAAAATCCCGAAAGTAAACATCGGTGGTTTGAGAGAAAACATCTCCATGAGTTCACAGATTGAAGTGAAGTGATACCAAGTGAATTGTTTATGTGAGGACCCATTCTATCGAACATAGTTCTTTTGATTAAAATGTGCATTGATTTAGCGCCGCTATTAATAAAATCTTATACCTTAATAGCTATTTACAAACCATAACAAAAAGCTTTGCGAGATATAATGTGAGATTTAAGTTTGGAGTCCAAATTAACCTGAGGTACATAAAAATATATGTTACCTTGAGACACTTCTTCCTAAAATCCCCAATCCAACCTACAATATCCCGAAAAGAAAAACTCTACCTGCGGTAAAACCCTTAACGGGTGGACACGCAGCAAAAGCCTTCTGGCTTTATACAGCCAGCCAGCACTACGGACGGACGTGGAGACCAAATTGAATAGCATACACATCATGCTACAAAGGGTAAGTTCCTGTAATTTTTAAAAATCTGCTGTTCTCATGATTGAAGCTGTTTTGGTATGTTGTGTTTTTTGTTACGTTTCTGAACAAATTTACTTCAAATAGCCCATGAAGTTGTCTGTTTTTATTGTTTTAAGTAACTGGTAAAGTTTCTTTTACTCTTTTGTAGAGCTATGAAAATGTATACTTAACCATTTTTTGCTAATGTTCTTTTTAGAACGTCCATAAATATACGAGTACTAATGACATTAGACAAAGAAAATCGTATGATGTTGCCCAATACAATTCTTCTTTTGTTTGTCTTTATCTCATGCATTCGTGTAATAATAATTGTAACTTATTGAATGCTCTATCCTTCCTTATTACTTATAAAATCATATTATATAAAACATTTTAAAGTTTTAAAATTTACGAACGTCTCTATATATTTGGTATTACGGTTTTCAGTTTAATTGGTAAAGGTTATATGGCATTTGGCACAGAACTCTGGCATTAGAGTCACAGATCCATATATTGCAAGAGCTCTAGCTGGTAAGTAACATGCAGGCGTGAATCTAAGTACAACACCTTGCCCATAGAGGGTTGGGCACAGTGCTGTGTAGGCCGTTGTTTATTACAACATAGTTCTTTTAACAGCAGACTTTCTAGCCATAAACAATTACGTACTTGCCTCGTTAATTTTGTTTCCTTAGGCTGTCTTGTGGTATATCTAGGAATAAACGTAGAAACAATAAACTATCTACTTTAAGCTGAAACTATTCGCTTTTGTCTAAAATTAGACGTAGTATAATTGTTGCTTTTAAAACCATTTAGCTTCGGTACCTTAACAACTGAAATGTCCAAGAGCGTTATGTCCGATTGGGCTGTAGATATGCTTTTCTTCCATTGTCTTTTACTCGACTTTGATTTTTATTACACGTTTGTACATTAAAAATGTGCCATTGGATATAGTTTGTAACCAATATTATTCACATGTTCTTTTTACTACACTTTTAAACTGAGATAATTATCATCATGGCATGACAGAGCCCTGTGTGGGCCCTAGCCTTCTGTAGACGCGTTTACCATTCTCTCACCAAAGCTGTACGTCTCCAATTCCTTATTCCCAGGATTTTTATATACCTTCTCACATCCTCCTGCCATCTCAGCTTAAAACATGCCATGATTCAATTCGAAGGTCCTTTTTCTGTTTGCCGCATTGCTTTAGGTGTGTCCACCCGGCTAACTCTTCTACATATTTCGCAACAATTTATATTTTTATGAATGTGGGGTTGTCAGCACCACGCTTCAACCCCAAACTTGGAGGACCAGGTCTCCCTATTCATGTCCCCGGGAGACAGGGTAGTCCTCAGATACCTCGGGGTCGCCGCTCCCCGTACCCATAATGGGCCCCTGAGGGGAATTGAGATAATACATTCTTATAAATACTAATTTTCTATCTTACGATAAACCTGTACGCAAATAGTTCCATATACATGTCACTGTAGGAAAAAGGAGGATGAAAAACTCGAATCGATAGGCAGATGTTCAAAAGCGGTACGCTATATGTTGGCCTTGCACATACGTGCACTTTCCATGAATGACATGAAAACTGAATGGCAAAAGTATTAATAAATATGCTGTGTTACTTCAAATAACATTTCCTGCCCTCTAGGGTTTATAACTTGGGATACAGACTATTTGTATAAAAGCTTATTTTCCTATTTATCTTCTTATTATTCGAGACAAGTATTTCAGAAATAATTACACTTTCGTTGTAGATACAAAGAGAAACCTCTAGTGAACTTCTAAGGATGCTATGTGCTGACTTTAAAATTCCGTAATCGTTCTATGCAATACTAAGAAATAGATGAAAACTGACACGGCTTTAAAAGAATGACAAACCTTTAATAACGCAATCTTGTAAAGGTAGAGTAAGACTGAAAAATTCAGTGCCTTAGCCGGGATTTGAAGCAGGCATCTCTCGTTATCTGTCCGATTGCTCTTAACCATTGAGCTACCATGGCAAACGTACCAGCATGACGTTAAATTGTTCAACTTACTCGTATTTTCCCCTTAAGTTTCAGGCTTGATAGTTCAAATCACTATTGGTTGATTAATAGATATTAATTGTTCTTTCACTCTAGCCGCGTTCAAATCCCGGATATGGTACAGTGTGGAAGAACAATTAATGTCCATTAACGCAATCTTCGTAATGACGTATGACAAAACCAAAACAAAAAGCAAAATTAATTGCATCTTATCTTTTGAGCAATACATTTTCGTCTATCACCTACACTATAACTGTATTATAAAATGGCCCCAAAATTCCTTCCGAATAAAGAGAGTTGAAGACATGATGTTCATAAGTGCATAAGTCCAGTCAACTAAGTTTCTTGAAAATCAACAAAAACTTCATAACTTCTGAAAATAATGTGCCAATATTATGATTTTTGTAGCACATGAAATTTGGCTCATTATATTTGTTTTACTGTTCAGTAATTTCAATTACCATTGGTACTTTGTTATAATATTTATAATGAATTTGTTGGACTTGTGCAGTTATGAAACTTGTCACCAGACGTCCCGGTAACATTTAGCAAATCTTGAATCGATGCGCGGTCTAGCCTCAGTCTCGAGCATGAGTCTTATTTAAGGGTATACGTGAGAATTATGGGAGTAAGAATGGCACTGATGACACTGGAATCCAAGTTTAAGACTTGTTTAATTACTTCTTTTTTTATAATAACATAAATCGCGAAGTTGACGACCAAGGAACACCGATGTATATTACTGTCCGGAGCTACCATATGTGAAACGTAAAACGTATACTATGCGATAACACGTGATTTCTTATGCATCTCAAGAAAAGATGCTTCCTCAAGCCACGTCTTTCTTCAGCTGTCCTCAATTCCTTTCAAGAAACTGTGTTGCATGCATAGAGGAACTATCTCTAAAGATGCAAGGAATGGCGAAAAATTTTATAGTACTTATATGTGTGTTAACCACGTTTTATTTGTAGCATAGTAACAACAATAGACATTACATTCATTCAGTTATCCTAATCTGAATTCCAGACTTCACTTTCTGATTCTTCCCCATTAGATATTTGTTCTTTACTATATTTATCACATACAGTTTGAAAATACGACTGTTTTTCAGCAAGAATTGAAGCAAAATACTTTGAAATGTCCTTGGCTATTGCAGCTTTCAAAGGAATTTCTTTATCGTAAGCTTTCTTCAGCAAACGTTGTGTTTCCTTTGATTAGGAATGTCTCTTATTAAACCACTAGAGTTATTGCTGGCAGTTACAATGTTTGATCTATATTCAATAACCTTATATGTAGTCACTTTCCACTTCTCTTGCTTTTTGACCACTGGCAGAGAGAGGTTCCTTCACCTTGCTGAAAGCCATCTCATAGTCCTTGATCATAGACTGTTGAACAGTCCTTTATTATACTTATGCGCACGATGCCTATCTGAGTTGCAGAGCAACACACAAGTCCCTACACTCTAACTCGGTAGCAAGTTGAAATGTCCGAAACTTGAGATGTTTTTAGTGGCATACGATAGAGCCAAATAGTGCCAAAAAGTGGACTTGTGCACTTATGAAAGTTATATCTTCAATTTCATATGTCATTCTCTTAAATACATATATAGTAGATATAGTAATCAAAATAATTAGCTATTATTCAGTACATAAAACGTTAAAAGTAAATTATGGAAAGGGTAACTCCGGCGGGACCATTTTCCAAAATTGTCGCGTCGAATTGTTGGAAGATAATGAACTCAAATAACATGTGAGTCTACTCTATATTTAACCAAAGTTTCGTATTTTAGTTATGTCACTCCTAGACTCACATACGGATATTTTTCTAACTTCTTTTTCAGGGGCCTTGAGAATATCTATTTCAGGAGAAATTTGATATCGAATTTTTGAATAGAATACAAGATACCTTGGCGAAGGAAGTAAAGTAAAATGTAAGAAAGTTGTGTTTTTAGCATAGTTTTTCGAGAATGGGGCTTCTGAATTCTGAACTCACTGTGTACGAAATGATAGGAGAGTTATACCGTTGCTGCATCACAAACTGCAGTTTTCTTCTGCACTGACATTTTATAATATTTACTAGGCAAAGAATGCCCAATTGCTGTGGTAATGGGAATATATGTGACGCAAATGGCGCTGTTACCACCGTCTTTGCAAACAGGTTCCCACTTACAGCAAATGTGAACACGCAGCGCTTCTGCCTTTTGATAATATTATGCTCTGTAGGATTTATTTTGTTACTGCCATTAATGTAATGTATTTTAATGTGTCCTGTTCACTGGAGAGCTATAAATAATTTTGAGTTTCATTGCTTAGTACCCATTAGATCATCTCTGAAATTACTTTCTAGTTTTAATGTAAATATTTTCAAAGTTTTGTCACATAATGCTATATTAATAATATACGTATGTTTTGAATTACAACTATCTATGTTTAAATTTTTTAAGAAAGTAATGTTGCTTTTATTATAGTAACTGCGTAGTTATATGCTGTAGTAGTATTAAACAGAATGAAGAACTCTTATAACACAGAAAATGAAGCTAGTCATAGTGAAGCAACAAATATTACACAAATAAAAATATTTGTAACAGAATCTCCACTTAACTTAAGATATTAATAATTCCCTCTTCTTTATAAGATCGATTTCGAAGGCACATCGCCTTCGTCTTCAGTTAATTAAACAAACTCCGTTGTTAAGGAAATCTCGGTTACCAAGTTATTTTCTTTTGTTATGTTACGTTTCCAACATTACCAACATCTGAATACGAAACAAACCTAAAACAGAATCAATTGCCGGTATGTCAAAATTCATTACGCGATGTTTATTTTTTAAATTAAATATTTTCTCCCACACTATTAACTCTGTGGGACCATTTAATTGTTTTAATAATTTAACTCCGGGATTTATTTCATAGTTAAATGACCAAAACTGATCTGCTACGGCCGATTTATCAATTTGTTTATATTTAATGTTACGAAAATGTTCTTTCTTTCTGGTTTCCAAACGACGTTTCGTCTTTCCAATATAAACCTGATTACAATACAAACAATTAAATTGATAAATACCAGATTTCTTATTATTAGGAATTTTATCTTTTTTAGAAAATTGTAATACATTTTTAATACTATATTTATTTTGAGGAACTAAAGTTATACCAACTTCTTTAAAAATTGTTTAAAAATGTTTATTAAACAAAGGATGGTAAGTAAATCTTTAAAAATTATAATCTTCTTTTTTATAAAATCTGTATTAAAACCATTAATTAAAGCAATATTAATAATATGTTTATATTCTTTATTAAATTATTCTTTATTCAGGGGTATATTTTTTAATCTATAAATCAAACTATTAAAAACAGCAAATTCATGTGAAAAAGGATTAAAACTTATTTTTTATGTAATTATCAATATGAGTAGATTTCCTATAAATACCAAAATCTAATTTGTTATTATTTCTTATTTTCAAATGTAGAAAAGGAAGAAATCCATTAATTTCAGTTTCTAATGTGAATTTTATAGCTTTATCTTGTAAATTTAGTAATTTTAAAACATTTTAATTTTTTTTTTCAGGAACAATAGCAAAAATATCATCAAGATATTGTGACTTTGTTGGGTTCGTGAAATTAAAAAAAGTTCAATTACACCACTCAAAATGTTCTTTATTTCCACCTTATTCCAATATCACAATTACAATTTAATGTACACAATTACAATTTTGCCAGTTCGTCTTTACACGTACGCTCAGCGTGGGGTTACACGTCTGACCGCCGCGACTCGCTCAACTCAACTGCCCGGCTCACGCTCACACACTCAACTAACTGTCGCCTCGCTTGTATCGATCGGCCCCGAAGCCTCTCGAATCCTCCGTTTATGGAAGGGGAAAACATTCTCGAACCTTCGTGTCACTTCGAGCGGCAGGAGGAGGGGTAAACGAAGACCCCGCCATCCCTACGTCTCCCCTCCCGCCGCCAACCTTCATTTATTGCTCGGCATCGCGGGCTTGTCGTTTGGGTAACAATATCTATACCATGTTTTAAAAATCAAAGAAAAAGCTTTAGTAACTTGAATTTCGAAAAAAACTAAAAAAAAAAAAGATCAGAAAGAAAAGGTGAAAGAGGATTACCCATTGCTAAGCCAGAAGTTTTTTGAAAAAATTCACCGTTAAAAGTGAAAAAATTTTGATCCAAACAAAAATCAGTAAGTTTAACAAAATCAACTATTAAGTCCTTATGTAAATTTATTGAATTCAACCAATTTTTTAAATAAATTAAAAGGACTCTAAATTATAGGACTCTATTTTGAAACAAAGGCAATAATACTGTATCTTTGCTGAAATACTAACACAGTGAACTGGTTATTACATTTTTTGCTCTTGTGGTTGTTTCAGAAGAAACTGCAAATCATTTAATATATTTTATGTAATTATTTGTCCTCGGTAATCGAATGTGATTAGCAATTTGAAAGTGTACTCTGTTGAAAATTTGGTTAATGTTGGCTATAAACTACATAGTATGGAGTATTTTTAATGCACAGAAGTATAAGAAAAATTAAAGTGAAGTCTAAGATATTGGAAGTAAATACAGATCACTGTGCATTTAAATGAAGGACTCTGAGAGCAAACGGTATAGTATATAATTCAAGCTAAAAGTTTATATGTAAAGGTTAATATCTGAATTGTGTGAAAATTACTAAATTTCAGCTATGGGTAATTTTTTTATTTTAAAAATGCATCAATATAAATGAAAATAGACTAATATGCTACTTGAACAACAAAAAATTGTATCGTTTAGCATTCATTGGATATGTAATAAGATTACTACTATTAAATTTAACAGTAAAAACATATGAAATGTTTAATGAATACCTATCTATTACAAACGATTTGTAAAATAACATATTTTCTATACATATCTCGCTAATCTTAAATATTTGTAAAATCATCCACATTTAGTTATAAATAGCTTCAAGGCTGTGATGATAGTGCAATCTTTCAAAGGTGGGTGGACATATGCTGGCTTTGAAATTCCAGGCTTTCTGTGTCATTGTGAGAAAGAAGCTAGTGCTCATACATTTCCAAAAATATTTAAAATATTGTAAAGTTCAAAATGATAACAAATATTTCGGAAATGGTTAATGCCACAAAAAGTTTTGATGTAAATATATAAATGTTTGAGATAGAAAGCTATTGTATATCTCTTACTGTTTACCTATCAGTTACACCAAATTATTCAGTATGAAGAGAACTTCATTTCCCTATGCAGAAAATTCAAGGTATACAGTTCGTTAGTTAGGATCTCTTCGTTCTATACTTCTCCTTTTTGTAGGAGGGACTTAGGTTCTCCAGGATTTGTGGGCGCTTGGGATTAGACAACTTGAGATTAGCGAGAGGAATCAGGATGGTTAATCAGCTGAAAGGCTATAAGGGTGAGGAAGAATATGATTTGAAATATCGGCGAAATGAGTGAAAGCAAAGGTAATGATGCAGCAGTTGGTGGAATGAATGGCGGGCGAAACTGAATAACCCAAAAATACCAGTTCAGACGCCATTTTGTGCATAATAAATTCCATATGTGGCCCCCCTGGGATCGAATCCAGCCCCATGTGTGAGCAGCAAGCATTCTAACTACTCGGAATTACCTTATCATTTATATAAACGTTTTAACATATATTTTCCTCTGAATTACTATAGCCATTTTCCAGGAGAATATGCCTAATGAAATTGGTAATTTGAGATTGACACTTTTCTTGGGGGAGGGGAGGAATTCGTGTCGTAATCCAAGAAATATCCAATATCGATATCTCGTTTGTGAGTGGAATATACGTAGTACTTCCCCTACTTTCTCCCCTCCTTTTACATGCACGGACATGTATATTTTATATTACAGTTCCTTATTTGCAAAGTTCGCAAAATTGTGTGTTACTGGTTATTTTTGACAGAGTGAAAATACTTCTCTTCTATTCTTATAAACTCGGTTTTAAATTTTTACTGTTTGGAAGGTCAAAAATATATCACGCACTATGCATTAATTGAAAAGTTGCTTTTCAAAAGGAACCATTTTGAATATCGTGAATGGCTCTATTGAAACATTGAAGTGCTTTAAAAAATCAAAGCATTTTTGTGAACAACTCACTCAAGAAAAAATAGTATTTCACTGAGCTGCTTAAGCTTTCTTTAAATCTTAAAATCTAGTTCATGGATTTTTAGGCTCAAGAGGAGTTGTACATTACCATATATTGGCAATGAGATGTTTGAAATTTACTAAGTTAGATTTGATTATGTTACTTACACTGGTATGTCATAAGAATAAGCTCTTGCTTTTGGGCATTAGTTTTTCATGATTTAATTAAATATCAGTACAACTGAAATACGTCATATGCTGTCTATGATGTGTACACCCTAGGACGACTAAATCAAGCAACCTTCTGGTTTAATGGTCCTGGTGTATTTTATGGAAAATGTAAATTGTTGTAAATTAAAGCTTCTAAAAGAGATTTTCGTTAATATATTAGGCAGTAGATAGTTTTATTGACATTAAGTTAATTTTGATCTGGTAAATATTATTATATTTGGTAAAAACTGTGCTAATCACATTCATTGCACATTTTAAAAACTAAACATAAGATTTAAGTGACATTCTTTGAGACCAATCTAATGTAATAATGTCCAAATAATGAGACCTAATGATATGTCAAACCATAATTCTGAAGGTACCATGCAGTTCATCTGAATATGTAACTCCGGCCTATTTACAGGTTTACACAAATTATTATATGGGCATTCACAATTATTTTCTCTGCGGCATACAATATAATTATGGATCGCAGCTGATTATTAAATAAGAAACAATGAAAATTACCATAACACAAATCACAAATATGTGATTAATTTTTGACTGTGGATAGTTCATTTACTGCCACACTATTGCACTTTTAAGGTTAACTACTGAAATAATCCATTTTAACCCAGACAGCCACAGCTGCCACACTTCCACACTATCATTTTGGAACTTTTACTTCTTGACGCACTCACAGTATAGATTTTCTAGAACTGCGCACCAAAGCGTTTTGACTGTCCATATTCTTATTTAATACACACGGTTTTTTACCGTTAAAGTCTGTTTAGTTAACTCGTGTGCACGTCGGCCGCTACCTTTGACGAACCCTTATAATCGTTTTACAACACTGACCCTCCTTCTCCCAGATCTTTCTGCAAGGTGGCCACCTTTCTCGATACGTCATGGGTATCGTACGAGGTTTCGTCTAAATAAATTATCTTATGTCCATTGCTGCGAAATTTCTTTAGTTTTGGCTATATATATAGTCAAGCTACAATTCTACTGGATTCCATAATAAACCTTATCTTATTCAAAGTGTGGTATTTGAAACCCAGCTGCTTTAGGAGATCGCGCAAAGTGCAGCGCCCATAAGGAAAATCACAAATTTCTTGCAAATGTTCAACCAATTCATCTAAGGTGGGCGCTCTCCCTTTTGCATATAATCTATAAATTTCTGAGCGAATTAATTCGTATGTGAAATTATCCACTTTAGAGAAACGTTTCCTTTTGTTTTCACACTTGGTCCGCGTCTTTGGTATTCCTTTCGTCACAATATTTCTTACTGTGTTTCTGTGAATACCCAGAATTTATCATCAGGTTCATTGCATGACCCCTTGCCAAGATTATTTGTCAGGACATATTTATATGTGTTCAAAACAAGCGCTTGAATTTTCTTAGAAACGGTTCCCGTTAAAACTTTGTTTTTTAAGGCCTTTCCAGTAATATAACTCGGCCTAGTTATTCACACTATTATGATCACTTTGATTATTTTCACTTTACTGAAAGTTATCTACTACTTCATTTGCATTTACCACTGCATTTCCCTCCCACGGTCTCCACATCGTGACACACAACGAATTTCTGCACGTAATGAAACAGATCAACTAGAAGTTGGAACTTTGGCAACTGAGACTCCACGTGGAGTCAACATGCGACTGTCATTTCCAGAAAATTAGGGTTGCTATTGGTACTCAACAACAGTGTTCCATTTCTGAAGTATGGAGGTAGATTTATGACGGTCATTAATGGACGGTAGGGTCCGTTTCCTTTGTCAGGCAACTGCACTCTCGTTGACTAGACAGACTTTACAGAGACGCCTCACGGTTTGAAGTAGCACTTACTTAACAAGTGGCAATAAAAGTAAAACTATATTGTGCAACCCAAAGAAAGAATATAATTGTAAAAATTTCTATAATCATTTGTATACATATTGTTTTATTTTTTTTTATTTAGGTTCTATAATGTTAAGCCATATCGGACGATGATTAAAATGGATAAAATAATCCTTAAATTAGCCCAAGGTCCATAGAGCCGATGTGCATCTCTCATAATAACGGACATCTCGTAAAAGCCTTATCCAAATAACTCAGCCTGACCGATATTCGAACCCTATATCTCTTGAATGTGAGGCAGAACGTACCCCCACACCACATTCCCTACCATTTCTATTAACGTCTAAAATTGAACAGCCATATGCAAAAAAGACATAATTTCTGAAACGCTTGGTAATTATCACAGAAAACTAAAGAAGAGAAATGTTCAAGATACATCACCAGAATCAACAATCATCAGGTGAAAGTTTTAAGCTGAGATGCAGTCAGATTTATTATCCTTTTTATTATATGTTTTTAACAATGAAGTTGATGCAGCCCGAGGTAGACCAAGCTCCAAATACTAGAAGTGAATGTGCAGACAGGTGCATTGTGTATTCCTGTCGTGTGGAGGGGTGTGTCCTTATGAAGTGTAGCAGTGGATGCCCGGAGGATAACATCCAAGGAGAACAGAGTGACGGGATCTACCTGCAGCTGAAGGACACGCGACCAGGTTCTCTGACACTCAATCATCCGCCCACGTTCCATAATAATTAGTCTCTCATTTGTGGCTTCTCTATGGACAAACGGGATAAAGGACATGTGCTAGCATATTGACCTGTTGCATTATCACAACATTATTGCCTAACATTCCCGTGATTTTCTATTACCATGCTTGAAATCTAATACTAGTTCTTGACAACCATGGTAAAACATTGTTGAAAACAGTTCTTACAACTGTTAATGCAGGTACAATGGGAATAGAGGGATAGAGGGCTTGAAGTATCATAATTTAATTAAAATTTTAGTGCTGCTTTAATTCGAGGAACCAAGTGTGAGCGTGCGTGTCAGCCTCTGCGAACACTGTACTTAAACTGCTTTTTCCGTTTGGGCTTTTAAAGTCTCTTCCTTATCCTGAAAGATGAATTTTGGGTAACTGTAAGGTTTATGGACCCTGAACTCATTTGAGCATCAGTTCATTGATTGTCAGATATTACCTAACCGGTTAAAAGACATCAATTTAAAAAAGAAACCAAAAGTGGCTAAAAACCAAATTTGGTATTTAAGTTCTGGGTTTTTAAAGAAGATTTTCCACTAATATTTTGAAGAAAATCCTCCCTCCGCCTTCGCCGCGTGATAACTACACTTCACATAGAAACTGTTTCAATTTTATTTTATTTTCTCAAAAATAGCACTAAAATTTTAATTAAATTATGATACTTCAAGCCCTCTATCCCTCTATTCCCATTGTACCTGCATTAACAGTTGTAAGAACTGTTTTCAACAATGTTTTACCATGGTTGTCAAGAACTAGTATTAGATTTCAAGCATGGTAATAGAAAATCACGGGAATGTTAGGCAATAATGTTGTGATAATGCAACAGGTCAATATGCTAGCACATGTCCTTTATCCCGTTTGTCCATAGAGAAGCCACAAATGAGAGACTAATTATTATGGAACGTGGGCGGATGATTGAGTGTCAGAGAACCTGGTCGCGTGTCCTTCAGCTGCAGGTAGATCCCGTCACTCTGTTCTCCTTGGATGTTATCCTCCGGGCATCCACTGCTACACTTCATAAGGACACACCCCTCCACACGACAGGAATACACAATGCACCTGTCTGCACATTCACTTCTAGTATTTGGAGCTTGGTCTACCTCGGGCTGCATCAACTTCATTGTTAAAAACATATAATAAAAAGGATAATAAATCTGACTGCATCTCAGCTTAAAACTTTCACCTGATGATTGTTGATTCTGGTGATGTATCTTGAACATTTCTCTTCTTTAGTTTTCTGTGATAATTACCAAGCGTTTCAGAAATTATGTCTTTTTTGCATATGGCTGTTCAATTTTAGACGTTAATAGAAATGGTAGGGAATGTGGTGTGGGGGTACGTTCTGCCTCACATTCAAGAGATATAGGGTTCGAATATCGGTCAGGCTGAGTTATTTGGATAAGGCTTTTACGAGATGTCCGTTATTATGAGAGATGCACATCGGCTCTATGGACCTTGGGCTAATTTAAGGATTATTTTATCCATTTTAATCATCGTCCGATATGGCTTAACATTATAGAACCTAAATAAAAAAAAAAATAAAACAATATGTATACAAATGATTATAGAAATTTTTACAATTATATTCTTTCTTTGGGTTGCACAATATAGTTTTACTTTTATTGCCACTTGTTAAGTAAGTGCTACTTCAAACCGTGAGGCGTCTCTGTAAAGTCTGTCTAGTCAACGAGAGTGCAGTTGCCTGACAAAGGAAACGGACCCTACCGTCCATTAATGACCGTCATAAATCTACCTCCATACTTCAGAAATGGAACACTGTTGTTGAGTACCAATAGCAACCCTAATTTTCTGGAAATGACAGTCGCATGTTGACTCCACGTGGAGTCTCAGTTGCCAAAGTTCCAACTTCTAGTTGATCTGTTTCATTACGTGCAGAAATTCGTTGTGTGTCACGATGTGGAGACCGTGGGAGGGAAATGCAGTGGTAAATGCAAATGAAGTAGTAGATAACTTTCAGTAAAGTGAAAATAATCAAAGTGATCATAATAGTGTGAATAACTAGGCCGAGTTATATTACTGGAAAGGCCTTAAAAAACAAAGTTTTAACGGGAACCGTTTCTAAGAAAATTCAAGCGCTTGTTTTGAACACATATAAATATGTCCTGACAAATAATCTTGGCAAGGGGTCATGCAATGAACCTGATGATAAATTCTGGGTATTCACAGAAACACAGTAAGAAATATTGTGACGAAAGGAATACCAAAGACGCGGACCAAGTGTGAAAACAAAAGGAAACGTTTCTCTAAAGTGGATAATTTCACATACGAATTAATTCGCTCAGAAATTTATAGATTATATGCAAAAGGGAGAGCGCCCACCTTAGATGAATTGGTTGAACATTTGCAAGAAATTTGTGATTTTCCTTATGGGCGCTGCACTTTGCGCGATCTCCTAAAGCAGCTGGGTTTCAAATACCACACTTTGAATAAGATAAGGTTTATTATGGAATCCAGTAGAATTGTAGCTTGACTATATATATAGCCAAAACTAAAGAAATTTCGCAGCAATGGACATAAGATAATTTATTTAGACGAAACCTCGTACGATACCCATGACGTATCGAGAAAGGTGGCCACCTTGCAGAAAGATCTGGGAGAAGGAGGGTCAGTGTTGTAAAACGATTATAAGGGTTCGTCAAAGGTAGCGGCCGACGTGCACACGAGTTAACTAAACAGACTTTAACGGTAAAAAACCGTGTGTATTAAATAAGAATATGGACAGTCAAAACGCTTTGGTGCGCAGTTCTAGAAAATCTATACTGTGAGTGCGTCAAGAAGTAAAAGTTCCAAAATGATAGTGTGGAAGTGTGGCAGCTGTGGCTGTCTGGGTTAAAATGGATTATTTCAGTAGTTAACCTTAAAAGTGCAATAGTGTGGCAGTAAATGAACTATCCACAGTCAAAAATTAATCACATATTTGTGATTTGTGTTATGGTAATTTTCATTGTTTCTTATTTAATAATCAGCTGCGATCCATAATTATATTGTATGCCGCAGAGAAAATAATTGTGAATGCCCATATAATAATTTGTGTAAACCTGTAAATAGGCCGGAGTTACATATTCAGATGAACTGCATGGTACCTTCAGAATTATGGTTTGACATATCATTAGGTCTCATTATTTGGACATTATTACATTAGATTGGTCTCAAAGAATGTCACTTAAATCTTATGTTTAGTTTTTAAAATGTGCAATGAATGTGATTAGCACAGTTTTTACCAAATATAATAATATTTACCAGATCAAAATTAACTTAATGTCAATAAAACTATCTACTGCCTAATATATTAACGAAAATCTCTTTTAGAAGCTTTAATTTACAACAATTTACATTTTCCATAAAATACACCAGGACCATTAAACCAGAAGGTTGCTTGATTTAGTCGTCCTAGGGTGTACACATCATAGACAGCATATGACGTATTTCAGTTGTACTGATATTTAATTAAATCATGAAAAACTAATGCCCAAAAGCAAGAGCTTATTCTTATGACATACCAGTGTAAGTAACATAATCAAATCTAACTTAGTAAATTTCAAACATCTCATTGCCAATATATGGTAATGTACAACTCCTCTTGAGCCTAAAAATCCATGAACTAGATTTTAAGATTTAAAGAAAGCTTAAGCAGCTCAGTGAAATACTATTTTTTCTTGAGTGAGTTGTTCACAAAAATGCTTTGATTTTTTAAAGCACTTCAATGTTTCAATAGAGCCATTCACGATATTCAAAATGGTTCCTTTTGAAAAGCAACTTTTCAATTAATGCATAGTGCGTGATATATTTTTGACCTTCCAAACAGTAAAAATTTAAAACCGAGTTTATAAGAATAGAAGAGAAGTATTTTCACTCTGTCAAAAATAACCAGTAACACACAATTTTGCGAACTTTGCAAATAAGGAACTGTAATATAAAATATACATGTCCGTGCATGTAAAAGGAGGGGAGAAAGTAGGGGAAGTACTACGTATATTCCACTCACAAACGAGATATCGATATTGGATATTTCTTGGATTACGACACGAATTCCTCCCCTCCCCCAAGAAAAGTGTCAATCTCAAATTACCAATTTCATTAGGCATATTCTCCTGGAAAATGGCTATAGTAATTCAGAGGAAAATATATGTTAAAACGTTTATATAAATGATAAGGTAATTCCGAGTAGTTAGAATGCTTGCTGCTCACACATGGGGCTGGATTCGATCCCAGGGGGGCCACATATGGAATTTATTATGCACAAAATGGCGTCTGAACTGGTATTTTTGGGTTATTCAGTTTCGCCCGCCATTCATTCCACCAACTGCTGCATCATTACCTTTGCTTTCACTCATTTCGCCGATATTTCAAATCATATTCTTCCTCACCCTTATAGCCTTTCAGCTGATTAACCATCCTGATTCCTCTCGCTAATCTCAAGTTGTCTAATCCCAAGCGCCCACAAATCCTGGAGAACCTAAGTCCCTCCTACAAAAAGGAGAAGTATAGAACGAAGAGATCCTAACTAACGAACTGTATACCTTGAATTTTCTGCATAGGGAAATGAAGTTCTCTTCATACTGAATAATTTGGTGTAACTGATAGGTAAACAGTAAGAGATATACAATAGCTTTCTATCTCAAACATTTATATATTTACATCAAAACTTTTTGTGGCATTAACCATTTCCGAAATATTTGTTATCATTTTGAACTTTACAATATTTTAAATATTTTTGGAAATGTATGAGCACTAGCTTCTTTCTCACAATGACACAGAAAGCCTGGAATTTCAAAGCCAGCATATGTCCACCCACCTTTGAAAGATTGCACTATCATCACAGCCTTGAAGCTATTTATAACTAAATGTGGATGATTTTACAAATATTTAAGATTAGCGAGATATGTATAGAAAATATGTTATTTTACAAATCGTTTGTAATAGATAGGTATTCATTAAACATTTCATATGTTTTTACTGTTAAATTTAATAGTAGTAATCTTATTACATATCCAATGAATGCTAAACGATACAATTTTTTGTTGTTCAAGTAGCATATTAGTCTATTTTCATTTATATTGATGCATTTTTAAAATAAAAAAATTACCCATAGCTGAAATTTAGTAATTTTCACACAATTCAGATATTAACCTTTACATATAAACTTTTAGCTTGAATTATATACTATACCGTTTGCTCTCAGAGTCCTTCATTTAAATGCACAGTGATCTGTATTTACTTCCAATATCTTAGACTTCACTTTAATTTTTCTTATACTTCTGTGCATTAAAAATACTCCATACTATGTAGTTTATAGCCAACATTAACCAAATTTTCAACAGAGTACACTTTCAAATTGCTAATCACATTCGATTACCGAGGACAAATAATTACATAAAATATATTAAATGATTTGCAGTTTCTTCTGAAACAACCACAAGAGCAAAAAATGTAATAACCAGTTCACTGTGTTAGTATTTCAGCAAAGATACAGTATTATTGCCTTTGTTTCAAAATAGAGTCCTATAATTTAGAGTCCTTTTAATTTATTTAAAAAATTGGTTGAATTCAATAAATTTACATAAGGACTTAATAGTTGATTTTGTTAAACTTACTGATTTTTGTTTGGATCAAAATTTTTTCACTTTTAACGGTGAATTTTTTCAAAAAACTTCTGGCTTAGCAATGGGTAATCCTCTTTCACCTTTTCTTTCTGATCTTTTTTTTTTTTAGTTTTTTTCGAAATTCAAGTTACTAAAGCTTTTTCTTTGATTTTTAAAACATGGTATAGATATTGTTACCCAAACGACAAGCCCGCGATGCCGAGCAATAAATGAAGGTTGGCGGCGGGAGGGGAGACGTAGGGATGGCGGGGTCTTCGTTTACCCCTCCTCCTGCCGCTCGAAGTGACACGAAGGTTCGAGAATGTTTTCCCCTTCCATAAACGGAGGATTCGAGAGGCTTCGGGGCCGATCGATACAAGCGAGGCGACAGTTAGTTGAGTGTGTGAGCGTGAGCCGGGCAGTTGAGTTGAGCGAGTCGCGGCGGTCAGACGTGTAACCCCACGCTGAGCGTACGTGTAAAGACGAACTGGCAAAATTGTAATTGTGTACATTAAATTGTAATTGTGATATTGGAATAAGGTGGAAATAAAGAACATTTTGAGTGGTGTAATTGAACTTTTTTTAATTTCACGAACCCAACAAAGTCACAATATCTTGATGATATTTTTGCTATTGTTCCTGAAAAAAAAAATTAAAATGTTTTAAAATTACTAAATTTACAAGATAAAGCTATAAAATTCACATTAGAAACTGAAATTAATGGATTTCTTCCTTTTCTACATTTGAAAATAAGAAATAATAACAAATTAGATTTTGGTATTTATAGGAAATCTACTCATATTGATAATTACATAAAAAATAAGTTTTAATCCTTTTTCACATGAATTTGCTGTTTTTAATAGTTTGATTTATAGATTAAAAAATATACCCCTGAATAAAGAATAATTTAATAAAGAATATAAACATATTATTAATATTGCTTTAATTAATGGTTTTAATACAGATTTTATAAAAAAGAAGATTATAATTTTTAAAGATTTACTTACCATCCTTTGTTTAATAAACATTTTTAAACAATTTTTAAAGAAGTTGGTATAACTTTAGTTCCTCAAAATAAATATAGTATTAAAAATGTATTACAATTTTCTAAAAAAGATAAAATTCCTAATAATAAGAAATCTGGTATTTATCAATTTAATTGTTTGTATTGTAATCAGGTTTATATTGGAAAGACGAAACGTCGTTTGGAAACCAGAAAGAAAGAACATTTTCGTAACATTAAATATAAACAAATTGATAAATCGGCCGTAGCAGATCAGTTTTGGTCATTTAACTATGAAATAAATCCCGGAGTTAAATTATTAAAACAATTAAATGGTCCCACAGAGTTAATAGTGTGGGAGAAAATATTTAATTTAAAAAATAAACATCGCGTAATGAATTTTGACATACCGGCAATTGATTCTGTTTTAGGTTTGTTTCGTATTCAGATGTTGGTAATGTTGGAAACGTAACATAACAAAAGAAAATAACTTGGTAACCGAGATTTCCTTAACAACGGAGTTTGTTTAATTAACTGAAGACGAAGGCGATGTGCCTTCGAAATCGATCTTATAAAGAAGAGGGAATTATTAATATCTTAAGTTAAGTGGAGATTCTGTTACAAATATTTTTATTTGTGTAATATTTGTTGCTTCACTATGACTAGCTTCATTTTCTGTGTGATAGAGTTCTTCATTCTGTTTAATACTACTACAGCATATAACTACGCAGTTACTATAATAAAAGCAACATTACTTTCTTAAAAAATTTAAACATAGATAGTTGTAATTCAAAACATACGTATATTATTAATATAGCATTATGTGACAAAACTTTGAAAATATTTACATTAAAACTAGAAAGTAATTTCAGAGATGATCTAATGGGTACTAAGCAATGAAACTCAAAATTATTTATAGCTCTCCAGTGAACAGGACACATTAAAATACATTACATTAATGGCAGTAACAAAATAAATCCTACAGAGCATAATATTATCAAAAGGCAGAAGCGCTGCGTGTTCACATTTGCTGTAAGTGGGAACCTGTTTGCAAAGACGGTGGTAACAGCGCCATTTGCGTCACATATATTCCCATTACCACAGCAATTGGGCATTCTTTGCCTAGTAAATATTATAAAATGTCAGTGCAGAAGAAAACTGCAGTTTGTGATGCAGCAACGGTATAACTCTCCTATCATTTCGTACACAGTGAGTTCAGAATTCAGAAGCCCCATTCTCGAAAAACTATGCTAAAAACACAACTTTCTTACATTTTACTTTACTTCCTTCGCCAAGGTATCTTGTATTCTATTCAAAAATTCGATATCAAATTTCTCCTGAAATAGATATTCTCAAGGCCCCTGAAAAAGAAGTTAGAAAAATATCCGTATGTGAGTCTAGGAGTGACATAACTAAAATACGAAACTTTGGTTAAATATAGAGTAGACTCACATGTTATTTGAGTTCATTATCTTCCAACAATTCGACGCGACAATTTTGGAAAATGGTCCCGCCGGAGTTACCCTTTCCATAATTTACTTTTAACGTTTTATGTACTGAATAATAGCTAATTATTTTGATTACTATATCTACTATATATGTATTTAAGAGAATGACATATGAAATTGAAGATATAACTTTCATAAGTGCACAAGTCCACTTTTTGGCACTATTTGGCTCTATCGTATGCCACTAAAAACATCTCAAGTTTCGGACATTTCAACTTGCTACCGAGTTAGAGTGCAGGGACTTGTGTCGCTATGCAACTCAGATAGGCATCGTGCGCATAAGTATAATAAAGGACTGTTCAACAGTCTATGATCAAGGACTATGAGATGGCTTTCAGCAAGGTGAAGGAACCTCTCTCTGCCACTGACCAAAAAGCAAGAGAAGTGGAAAGTGACTACATATAAGGTTATTGAATATAGATCAAACCTTGTAACTGCCAGCGAGAACTCTAGTGGTTTAATGAGAGACATTCCTAATCAAAGGAAACACAAAGTTTGCTGAAGAAAGCTTACGATAAAGAAATTACTCTGAAAGCTGCGATAGCCAAGGCCATTTAAAATTATTTTGCTTCAATTCTTCCTGAAAAACAATCGTATTTTCAAACTATGTGTGATAAATATAGCAAAGAACAAATATCTAATGGGGAAGAATCAGAAAGTGAGGTCTGGGATTCAGATTAAGATAAGTGAATGAATGTAATGTCCATTTTTGTTATTATGCTACAAATAAAACGTGGTTAACACACATATGAGTACTATAAAATATTTTCGCCATTCCTTGCATCTTTAGAGGTAGTTCCTCAATGCATTTAATAATACAATTCTTTCAATGCATTTGTACACAGACGAGTTTGATACCGAAATTAGGGATTCAGTAAATAAATAATCGTAATAGATCACATATGAACATTGGGTATATTTGTTAAATGTGAACAAGATGTTAGTTTAGTAGTTCACTATGCGGTAGGGAAGGCATCGTCGCGGGCGGTCCATCTGGCAAACATTTGGGAAGTGGCTTTCCTAGACCCTTCCTTAGTAGCTGCTGACCGAAACAAAAGATACAAAGGTCCACATGTGAAAAAAGGTCGACTTGAGTAGAGGAATCCTGTGTGAATAACACAGTTTCTTGAAAGGAATTGAGGACAGCTGAAGAAAGACGTAGCTGGAGCAATCATCTTTTCTTGAGATACATAAGAAATCACGTGTTATCGCATAGTATACGTTTCACATATGGTAGCTCCGGACAGCAATATAGATTGGTGTTCCTTGATCGTCAACTTCGCGATTTATGTGATTATAAAAAAGCAGTCATTAAAAAAGTCTTAAACTTGGATTCCAGTGTCATCAGTGCCATTCTTACTCCCATATTTCTCACGTATACCCTTAAATAAGACTCATGCTCGAGACTGAGGCTAGACCGCGCATCGCTTCAAAATTTGCTAAATGTTACCGGGACGTCTGGTGACAAGTTTCATAACGGCACAAGTCCAACAAATTCATTATAAATATTATAACAAAGTACCAATGGTAATTGAAATTACTGAACAGTAAAACAAATATAATGAGCCAAAGTTCGCGTGTTACAAAATTCATAATATTGGCACATCATTTTCAGAAGTTATGAAGTTTTTGTTGATTTTCAAGAAACTTAGTTGACTGGACCTATGCACTTATGAACGTAATGTCTTCAATTCTTAATTCGGAAGGAATTTTGGGGTCATTTTATAATACAGTTATAGTGTAGGTGATAGACGAAAATATATTGCTCAAAAGATAAGATGTTGTAATTTTTTTTTTTTCCGCTTTGGCATCCGTCATTGCCAATATTGCGTTAAAGAACATTAATTGTTCTTCCACACTGTACCATATCCGGGATTTGAACACGGCTAGAGTGAAAGAACAATTAATATCTATTAATTAACCAATATTGATTTGAACTATGAAGCCTGAAACTTACAGGGAAAAATACGAGTAAGTTGAACAATTTAACGTCGTGCTGGTACGTTTGCCATGGTAGCTCAATGGTTAACAGCAATCGGACAGATAACGGGAGATGCCTGCTTCAAATCCCGGCTAAGGCACTGAATTTTTCAGTCTTACTCTACCTTTACAAGATTGCGTTATCAAAGGTTTGTCATTCTTTTAAAGCCCTGTCAGTTTTCATCTATTTCTTAGTATTGCATAGAAAGATTATGGAATTTTAAGGTCAGCATATAGCATCCTTAGAAGTTCACTATAGGTTTCTCTTTGTATCTACAACGAAAGTGTAATTATTTCTGAAATACTTGTCTCGAATAATAATAAGATAAATAGGAAAATAAGCAAAAACACTTTATAAACCAATTCTCGAACTGTATAAACACTTAAGCTCCACTTACTTTTTAAATTAGGACAAGTTTCAAGGACACCGCGTCCCCATCCTCAGCTGATGTTCTACTGGTTCTTCAGGTGACCGCCTCCCTCTCCTGGCTTGTCCTAATTTAAAAAGTAAGTGGAGCTTAAGTGTTTATACAGTTCGAGAATTGGTTTATAAAGTGTTTTTGATTGATGAAGCTCCACTGTTTATAAATACTTCTATTATAGTTTTATTAGGAAAATAAGCTTTTATAAAAATAGTCTGTATCCCAACTTATAAGCGCTAGAGGGCAGGAAAAGTCATTTGAAGTAACACAGCATATTTATTAATACTTTTGCCATTCAGTTTTCATGTCATTTCATGGAAAGTGCATGTATCTGCAAGGCCAACATATAGCGAACCGCTTTTAAACATCTGCCTATCGATTCGAGTTTTTCATCCTCCTTTTTCCTACAGTGACATGTATATGGAACTATTTGCGCACAGGTTTATCGTATGATAGAAAAGTAGTATTTATAAGAATGTATTATCTCAATTCCCCTCAGGGGCCCATTATGGGTACGGGATTCGGCGACCCCGAGGTATCTGAGCCACCCAATATCTGGGGGTATAGTTGGACCACTCTGTCTCCCGGGACATAAATAGGTAGACCTGGTCCTCCAAGTTGGGGGTTGAAGCGTGGGGCTTAGAACCCCACATACATAAAAATATAAATTTTTGCGAAATATGTAGAAGAGTTAGCCGGGTGGACACACCTAAGACAATGAGGCAAATGGAAAAAGGGCTTTCGAATTGGATCATGGAATGTTTTAAGCTGAGATGGGAGGAGGATGTGAGAAGGGATATAAAAATCCTTGAAATAAGAAATTGGAGAAATATCCAATGGCATATTTTTAATGTGCAAACGTGTAAGAAAAATCAAAGTCGAGTAAAAGACAATGGAAGAAAAACATATCTATAGCCCAATCGGACATTTCTTGGGCATTTCAGTTGTTAAGGTACCGAAGCTAAATGGTTTTAAAAGCAACAATTATAGTACGTTTAATTTTAGACAAAAGCGAATAGTTTCAGCTTAAAGTAGATAGTTTATTGTTTCTACGTTTATTCCTAGATATACCACAAGACAGCCTAAGGAAACAAAATTAACGAGGCAAGTACGTAATTGTTTATGGCTAGAAAGTCTGCTGTTAAAAGAACTATGTTGTAATAAACAACGGCCTACACAGCACATTTCACTGTGCCCAACCCTCTATGGGCAAGGTGTTGTACTTAGATTCACGCCTGTATGTTACTTACCAGCTAGAGCTCTTGCAATATATGGATCTGCGACTCTAATGCCAGAGTTCTGTGCCAAATGCCATATAACCTTCACCAATTAAACTGAAAACCGTAATACCAAATATATAGAGACGTTCATAAATTTTAAAACTTGAAATAAAATGTTTTATATAATATTATTCTATAAGTAATAAGGAAGGGTAGAGCTTTCAATAACTTACAATTATTACACGAATGTATGAGATAAAGACAAACAAAAGAAAAATTGTGTAGGGCAACATCATACGATTTTCTTTGTCTGATATCATTAGTACTCGTATATGTATGGACACTCTAAAAAGAACATTAGCAAAAAATGGTTAAGTATACATTTTCATAGCTCTACAAAAGAGTAAAAGAAGTTTTACTAGATACTTAAAACAATAAAAACAGACGACTTCATGGGCTATTTGAAGTACATTTGTTCAGAACCGTAACAAAAAAAAAAAAAAAAAAAAAAAAAAAAAAAAAACATACCAAAACAGCTTCAAACATGAGAAGCGCAGATTTCTCAAAATCACAGGAACTTACTCTTTGTAGCATGATGTGTATGTTATTCAATTTGGACTCCGTCCGTCCGTAGTGCTGGCTGGCTGTATAAAGCCAGAAGGCTTTTGCTGCGTGTCCATCCGTTAAGGGTTTCACCGCAGGTAGGGTTTTTCTTTTTTGATATTGTAGGTTGGATTGGGTTTTTTAGGAAGAATTGTCTCAAGGTAACATATATTTTATGTACCTGAGTTTAATTTGGACTCCAAACTTAAATCTCACATTATATCTCGCAAAGCTGCTAATTGTTATGGTTTGTAAATAGCTATTAAGGTATAAGATTTTATTAATAGTGGCGCTAATTCAATGCACATTTTAATCAAATGAAATCTGTTCGATAGAATGGGTCTTCACATAAACAATTCACTTGGTATCATTTCACTGTTGATATCTGTGAACTCATGGAGATGTTTTCTCTCAAACCACCGATGTTTACTTTCGGAATTTTAAGAAGCTACCATTATTACCTCCCAACTTTTTATTAACCATGTGCTATATTTCACTGAAACAGCACTGAATCTTCAAAAATTGCATACCCCTATACCAATTAATTTTCCATACTCAAGCCATCTCCTGACCTGGTATTTAATTTACTGAAAACAGTCTTTTGTTCAGTGATGCGAGTATTGGTAGTGTTTTGTCTTTGTTGATCTTTGTATTATATCCAGTTATACAATTTGTGGTTATAACATTTCTTAAAATATCCTGATGATGGGAGAGATATAAGCTCTGAAACGTCAATTTCTGATCGTCTTTTCACCTGGTTTGTTTCCCGAGAAGATTTCGAACATAAATTACTAATTTCATAATGGTTGAAAAATTTTATAAAATATATTATATGTACTGTAGCAAAACATTTGTGGTAGAAAGCTCCTGTTTTAAAAATTAAAGCAATGCACCTTGAAGCGTATACACTTTTCACATATTTGTCCACTTTGCCTAAAACACTACACATCGATTCCTTGTCTCTTTCACAGTTGTCTTCTTCTTCACTCTCCCGCAATGGAAACATTATCCACAAATTATTTGCTTCCGATCTTAATTTAAATCCTTGACTATCATAATGATCAAACGTTTGAATGATTTAAGCCTTTTTTTCATCATTTCAAACGCTTTGGCACTCCTGTATTTATATTTATGCTGCGCCCTCATATGTGATCTCAACAAACAATATTGCATTTGTACCATCGTTGCTTCGCTACAATAAACAACCCGGGAATATCGATGGCTGCATGACTATGATATATAAATTATTCATATACGTTATGTTAAAAAATAAATACTAAAATAAAACTACTAAGTTACTCATTATAAATATTTAAAGCTCGAAAATGCTGATAATACGTACATGCATACAAACTGTTTTGATTCAGTAGGTGGTTGCATGCGTGTTTGTTTACACCCGCACCTTTTCTTGGACAGGATAGAGTATAAGCTCCTGACACACAGTGCTAAGGCACAATCGTTACATCCATGAGGCCTATGCCCTTCATTTCCGGCCGCTTTGGTGTGGTTCCTAAGAACAGAGCGACCACTTTTCCATATGCATTCTTACTGGATTTCCCACCAGGCCAATGACTGTACCCAGAATGAATTAGTTTCTCTCGCAATAAAAGGCTAGCAAAATATCTTCAATCAAAATATTCTGAGGGTTTTAGGAAATTAAAAGACAGCTGGGTCATTTGGGGAAATTAAAAGATATAGAAAGTTTTTCCAAAAAAGTTTGTTTGGAACGAAGAAATTCATTGAAAAGCGATTCGTACATCTTTATAAGGTATGAAATTTAGTTATCCAATTCTCTGGTGTTATACATCGCTGTTCACAGGACAGATTGCACCCATTGGGTCACGCGGAGCTTTTCTTTAATTTTTCTAGTAATTATTATTAATAATTATTATTATTATTATTATTATTATTATTATTATTATTATTATTATTATTATTATTATTATTATTATTATTATTATTATTATTATTATTATTATTATTATTATTATTATTATTATTATTATTATTATTATTATTATTATTATTATTATTATTATTATTATTATTATTATTATTATTATTATTATTATTATTATTATTATTATTATTATTATTATTATTATTATTATTATTATTATTATTATTATTATTATTATGTTGCGTCTATTGTTTTTTCTAAGTAAACTGAATATAAATTAAATTCAGATTCTTAAAATAAAGAATCGAGTGAGCAACAGTTTATGAAGAATGAAGTTAAACAGGTGTAGCTTTGAAAAAACTTATAAATCAACAGGTAAAATAGATACTGGTGACCCTAAAACACTGGCATAAGTGGAAGACTGAATTGTTATAGATGACAAAATTTAGAACATGAAAAACCATGATGATATTTATAACTTTTTATTATAAAAATTGAAGACTGAACAAAAAAGACTGGCGAATAAGCTGTATTATAAGTAGGTAATATTTCATCCATTTCTGGTGTTTAGAAAACGAGCTTTAAAGCAATTGGGTAAAGGATACTCAAAGGAATAACTGAGTAAACATATGATATCCAACTTCATGTATTCGCTCACTTTTTTACTACTGATAAGGTATACAAATTTCACATCATTTAACCCTAGTGTTCTAGCAGCACCACGTTCTGTTAAAATTAATACAGCTGTTTATTCATTTAAATGACTGCAGTCCATCTCCTGTGAGTTGAGGATGTGTTACAGATGTTTCACCATGTTCAACGATTAATCAGAAGGTAGCAACTGCATTTCTCCTAAGGTGATCTGACATATAGTGTAGTTCCTCATTCCTAGCTTTTGTTGACGACCTCTCTTCCAGTTCCTGACTGACAGACGAGAGCTTGGAAATGCTGTATGAAACTTCCTGTACAACATCTTGGCATTTCCTTGGCTTTATAAATGATCCGTTGCTAAAATTAAGTCTGTAATATTCGTAGATCAGTTTTAGAATATTCTTTATATTTCCTGTACAGTTGTACAGCTTTTGCCTTTTCTTATTTCTGTTCAGTTTGGTTATGTTGGAAAATCGCAAAGATTCTATTGCAGCCTTCGGTTCCGTTAAGATTGTCATTTAAAAGATATTATGATGTCATAGTTGCAATACGAATGGCATTAATCTCACTAACGTTATGGAAACTCTTTAAATGTTCAACTATAATAAATAATGTATAGTCAGATTTGATATAACTTGCGTGTGTCATTTATGTAAACGTCTTTAACATATATTTCCATCTGAGTTACGATAGCCATTTTCGAGGAAAAATTCCCTTACGCAATGGGTAGTTTGGGGTTGACATTTTTCTGGGGGGGGGGAGGAATTCGTGTTGCAATCCAGGAAATATCAAAACTGTGGTATTTATCGATATCTCGTTTGTGAGTGGAATATAGTACTTCCGCTACTTTCTCCCCTCCTTTTAGAGACATTCGTTATACTTAATTACTTGGACTAGTTATTTACCATTTTATAAACGTTGCTTTAGGTTGTTACTAACTCAGGTTGCGACTTTTTAAGAGTTTTATATAAATGCTATGACATTACATAGGTACACAAGCATGAATAGACGTAGACGTGTAAAGGATTCATACTGTGATAGAATCATATTACATTTTCATTACCTAGTATGAACAGTATTCTAGTTTATGTCGCTTCACGATGTTTTGAAGACCTCTTCCTTGATGTTAATTCCAGTATCTGCAGCTATGAGCAACCTATATCAGGATACGAGTGGATGAGTATTATTCAATGAAATTAATTTAATTTAATTAATAAAAGCTTTTAATGAGCCGTCCACAATTAAGCCGAGAAGTTGCCGACCAATAGGAACTTGAGGTGGTACTTGCCCGTTAAGTACCTCGTTGAGCCCTCCCGGCACTCAACATCTCATATGATAGGATATATGACAGGTGAGGACTAAATAAATAAATAAATAAATAAATAAATAAATAAATAAATAAATAAATAAATAAATAAATAAATAAATAAATAAATAAATAAATAAATAAATAAATAAATAAATAAATAAATAAATAAATAAATAAATAAATAAATAAATAAATAAATAAATAAATAAATAAATAAATAAATAAATAAATAAATAAATAAATAAATAAATAAATAAATAAATAAATAAATAAATAAATAAATAAATAAATAAAAAAATAAATAAATAAATAAATAAATAAATAAATAAATAAATAAATAAATAAATAAATAAAATCTGAATATTCTACCCCGGCACCTAGACAACTATACCGGGGCATATATCCAAATTTTCTCTTTATTTTTCCATAAAATCCCTACAAATGTTATAATTATACAAATCTCTCAGAATACTACTCTACAAAAATAAAATGAAATAAAATAACAGAAATAAACACAAAAAAAAGAAAACAACTATAAAAATTACAAAATCCTTATTTCCTAAATCTACATCTAAATCTACTAATTCTGTAGTCCACCATGGCCTCTGCCATCACTCTCTCCCTCCGCCGCCCATGCAGTCAACTCCATTGTTAGATTATTCAATAATTCTTCCCGTCTTATCCTATTTTGTATTCTAGAACTCCTTCTTGGATCTTGTACTATTCTTCGCCTATTATCAACTCTTTCTCCTTTGAATATTTTTACCTCCCATGCTTTCTTACTTACAAAGTTAGTCAAAACTTGTAATTTATTTACCAATTGTTGATCTCGAATTATGTCATTTACGATATATCCTGCTACAGGTGAGGACTGCGGATGGTAGGTTTACAACAGGTCTCGGTTTTTCTCAGGGTAGATCTGCATGCATTCTCTCTTTTGAGTTTCAGGGAGTGAGTGCGTCCTGACAGTGTATGGGTATTATCACATAGAAGACACCACGACCGTTGAATGGCAAGTTTATTGTTACAATTAGTCCTCCCCACTCGTCACTGTTGTGTTGATGTTATTCGCACATTAGGCGCGAGATTTAGGATTTGCCTGTTGCTGTACGTGTGACATGATGGCTAGTTTGAATCACAGTCGCGAGTTAAGTTGTAAATTACTAGGACGCGCCGAGGGGTATATTGTGACTTTGTGGGTTCGTGAAATAAAAAAGTCCAATTACACCACTCCAAAATGTGCTTTATTTCCACCGACTTACAGTTTAACTCTTGCCAATTACACAAAGTTACGTAATACACCAATTACGATTCACCAGTCCGTCCGTTACCGTTCCGATGCACGTACACAATTCCACACAGTCTTCTCGTTGCACAATCCTTTCGTTCATTAACACATCACTGACTAACACTGCCTTCTTACACCAAGAACTGTCCTCACTCACACACTAACCAACTGACTGACTCACTGACTGACTCACTCACTGACTAGCTGCAGCCCTTTTTATAAGCATCTCGCCGTCTTCTAGACGTTTCCAGATGATGAAAGATCCCGTAATTTCTGGAACCAGGTGGAAGAGAAACAGACCGCACAATTATTTTTCTTTCCCCAGTCGTCCCTGTCACCACTATAAGACAAACGAGGGGAGGGCGTAGCTAACATTGACCTCCCCCGTCTTCCGCTCCCAGCTGCTTTACAGGGTGTTCCAACGGTCGCGTTACACTGCTCCCTCCTCAAAGCTGTTCGCCCCGAACAGCCCCAACGTAGCGTGCGAGGCGGTCCAGGTGTACCACCAGCATCCGCTCGGAGTCTCAGCCAGAAGTAGCGCTGCCGTAGTTTGCGAATCATTCGGTTCGCTCCCAGGTGTCCTCCTGAAGTACCGGCGTGCTCTTCCTCCAAAACTTCCGGGACCTTGCTCCGGGGAAGTACCAACTGTTCTCTCTGCGCCTTCCCATCGGGTGACTCCCATACCTGGAACAGCACGCCCTCTCTGGTCTTCAACGAGTCCCATTGAGCCCAGTGCGACTTGTAGGTGGCGCTCCTCGGTGCGATGTCCTCCCAGGTTGGTCTCGTCCCTGCGTCCACTTCCCTCAAGAGTGGCCCCAAGTCTGCGTCCGCCAGCTGCTCCCTCCTCAGGCCTGCGCTATCCCAGCCTTCAGCAGGCACTGCCACAACTACTCGGACTGCTGCGGCACGCTCCTTCTCTGCCACTCTTGTGCGCTCATGGCCGTCCTGGATCTGCGATAGGACACCTCCAATGTAATGGTCGCTAGCGTCGGTGTCCACAATGAAGGCGCCACCCGGTTGTGGGAAACCCAAAATTGGAGCACTGCACAGGGTCCCTTTCGGGTGCTGGAAAGCGTCTCCGGCGTCCTCCGTCCACACATAAGGCCGGTTTTCCTCCGTCAGGCGGGTGAGGGGTTTTGCGATGTCGGCCTTTTCCTCTAAATCATTAAGGCGGTCGTCTACTTGGCCCATCCGCTTGCCCAGCTCCGTCACGTCATCCCTCACGCCGGCCAACTGTTCTTGAAATTTGGCGGCGAGAACCTCGTTCGCCACCTTCATTTCCGTGGTCAGTTCGGCCATCTTTGAGGTCATTGTCGTGGCCAAGTTGTTGTTAGCCGTTTCTATTTTTGCAGCGAGGTTTTCATTTGCCGTCTTCATTTGTTTCAACTCGGCGGTGAGGTTGTCGTTGGCCGTCTTCATTTGTTTCAACTCGGCGGTGAGGTTGTCGTTGGCCGTCTTCATTTCCATCATTTTCTCCAAAATCTTTTCCAATGCCGCGTCCATGGTTGTAATGTTCGGTGATGTTTTCCCGCTTCCTGACACCAGTGTGACTTTGTGGGTTCGTGAAATAAAAAAGTCCAATTACACCACTCCAAAATGTGCTTTATTTCCACCGACTTACAGTTTAACTCTTGCCAATTACACAAAGTTACGTAATACACCAATTACGATTCACCAGTCCGTCCGTTACCGTTCCGATGCACGTACACAATTCCACACAGTCTTCTCGTTGCACAATCCTTTCGTTCATTAACACGTCACTGACTAACACTGCCTTCTTACACCAAGAACTGTCCTCACTCACACACTAACCAACTGACTGACTCACTGACTGACTCACTCACTGACTAGCTGCAGCCCTTTTTATAAGCATCTCGCCGTCTTCTAGACGTTTCCAGATGATGAAAGTTCCCGTAATTTCTGGAACCAGGTGGAAGAGAAACAGACCGCACAATTATTTTTCTTTCCCCAGTCGTCCCTGTCACCACTATAAGACAAACGAGGGGAGGGCGTAGCTAACATTGACCTCCCCCGTCTTCTGCTCCCAGCTGCTTTACAGGGTGTTCCAACGGTCGCGTTACAATATGTAGCTGTGTACGCGTTGTCGTTCCTGGACGTCGAGAGCATTACTTCGCGCAGTAGAGTATTTCCGGAGGATTATTCAACAACAGAGTTTGGTAAAATCTTAATGATGTAATCTGTGCAGTTTCTCTCACTCACTAACACAGAGTGTTCGATAACCACCTAACATGTATTGCTCCGTCCATTCGCGAACACGGACTTTGATGAACTTTCCGTACTTGTTGCCCCCTTCACTCGCCACTAAGGAGTGCGTTTGATAACTAACTAGTTGTACCTTTCACTCGCCAGAACAGAGTGCTTTTTCTTAGCAAACATCAAACGTTGCCATTGTACAAATTTCCCCTTTCTTTCGCCGAATTTTGGACACTTTAGAGGTCATTTGACCTGTTACTCGTTCCTTATAGATTGTGTTTCATCCGTGCTCTTAAATTTCATCGAAATTTCTATTTTCTGAGGCATGTATTCCACGCAACTCTCACTTCCCCACGGTCTAGGGGACAAGCACGTTTAAAAATGTGTATCTTAAATCCCTGGTGTCTATTCTCTCATCACGTATCATGTGCAGACCAATGCATCGGCAGGCGACTAGGGTCTAGCCTTCGGGCGATTCTCGAACAATGCCACCTTTGTTGGCTTAACACAAGGAAAATCCCTGTGAGGGTAAGTGTTCATTTTCTCGGCTATCTTTACACGCTGGGCTCACGTGCTTGCAATAAAATATATGTATTGGTATTGCCTGTTTAGTTTCTGCACTTGTATATTTAATCATTATCCTCTATATTTGTTATAACTTAGCTTAATTCATATTGTGATATCTATCCGCCCTTAATTATACATTTAATATGACTTTCGCGGTTATTATGCCAATGTTATGCCTAACAGCGACGGTATCAAACTACTAAATGAATGTTCAGTGTTAAAGTATTTGACTTCTCTACCAGGCGATGACACGCAGTTCTGCTATTGATGCAACAGTGAAGTTTAATTTGTCTTGTCCCACCAACGAGCAGACCAAAAGTGTGTAAATTATGTCCATGACGCGCTATTAAGCTTCAAATTCTTCTAATCTATATAAATTTTAAAGAAATTCTATTTCACATACCAAGAATCACAAGTTAACCTACCATACCAAATCTAAAAAATCTTGGACAGTAACCTTTTCCTTTACTCGCATTACCGTCTGTACTACTTCTACGAATTTGCCTGAAAACCAGCTGTAGCTAGATTTCGAACTTAATGTCATCTTGCCCTGTGGGAAAATATACTGATAATATATTGCCACAACTGCGACCCCTTAATATTTAACACAAATTCACAAAATATTCATATTTAACTTTATTAAAGTTTATAATTTAATTGACTATAATTTCTCTATCATCGTAAATACTTAATATTGGTGATTTCTGATGGCAAGTTTCACAGTTAAAGCTTAAACCTCTGATATTTCCATTTACGATGAATATGCTCTCAGAAGCTTCAGTGAAGAACTATAAAACCTTCGTTCTGAGAATATACGAAATCGTGTGAGAGAATAAACAACACTAGCTAAGATGGCTAATTAACTTTAATAGAGGCTCATAAATGAGCTATTTGCAGCGAGTAGCTGACTCTACGAAAATGTAGTACGAGGGTAGGTCAAAAAGTAATGCGTCCTATTTTTTTCCCTTAAATAAGTAAGTTATGTGAAAACTTTGAATTTGGCGCAATTCCTCAAACCTTCTTCTCCAATCCCCTGCAGTAGTAACTTTCTAAGTCAACAGGTGGCAGTACTGCATCCTCTTGCAAAATGTCTGACATTGACATTCGTATTAGACAGCGTTCTGTGATTGAATTTTTGACTGTGGAAGGTGAAACGCCAATTCGCATTCACGAAAGGCTAAAAAATGTGTATGGTGATGCAACGGTGGATGTCAGCACTGTTAGACGATGGGTTCGTCGCTGCAACGAAGCTGAAGGGCAAACACCATTGTCAGATGAAAAGCGAAGCGGTAGGCCGGTGACTCCAGTGACTCCATGCAACATTCATCGAGTCGATGACATTCGTGGTGATCGCCGGGTAACAACAGGTGAATTGTGTCGCATTACCTCCCTCAGTAAAGGCAGTGGGATGACGATTATTCAACAACTGGGATACTCAAAAGTTTGTACACGTTGGGTACCAAGAATAACCACACAAAACAAAGAAACAAGGAAAACAATAGCCTCCGAACATTTGCAGCGCTTCAATTTGGAGGGAGAGAAGTTTATGGAAAAAAATGTTACTAGAGACGAAACGAGGGTTCTTTCTTTCTTTCTTTTTTTTTTTTTTTTTTTTTTTTTTTTTTTTTTTTTTTGAACCTGAATCAAAGAGGCAGTCAGTGGAATGGTATCACACAAAGTCACCGAAGGAAAAAAAATTCAAAACTCAGCGGTCGGCAGGAAAAGTTATGGCGACAGTGTTTTGGGATGCAGAGGGTGTGCTTATGATTGATTTTTTGGAGCAGGGATGCACAATAAATTCTGTCCAATACGCCAGAACTCTCAAAAAGCTGAAAGCACGTCTTCGCCAAGTTCACTCAACAAAAACTATGGCGGATGTTCTCATGACGAACTTTGAAATGCATATTGTATTATGCAGTGATTCTACCATACGGAATTACTTATCTCGTATCATTTTTTATAAATGTGTTAATATTACCAGCCAATAGTTCCGCTATCAAGCCGGAGCTTTAGTAAGCTACGAACGCCGCTTATGCGAGGCTTAATCTTTCGTTGTAACATTTGCGAGTTTCACAGAAGGTCCAGAGGTCCGGAGGTCCAGAGGTAGTCCTAGTCGGGCGGGGCTTCTCCCCGTCCGGGTGTCTTATGCCGCAGTACCTAGCCGCTTTGCGGGTTTACCTGCGAAATGAGTCTAGAGTAGTGTGATGGTATGTTGCTTTGGTGTTTTTGCTCCGTTTTGGTTACCGGATGCATATCGTTTGAGCCATCAGGCGTAATATGGGTCATAGAGACATCTGGGGTTTCTCTTGGGTTAACCAAGGGTCCCCAAGACATCTCTTGGTAGTTTGTACGATGGCAGGCGTCTTTCTTCCCTCTGGTCATATCTGCCCAGGGTGTTCACCAAAGGGTTGTTATGGCTTTGGATTTTGTCGTACATTGGTCGTGCCCTCTCGCGGATGACATCGACAATGTACGGGATCTTGGAATGCTTATGAAGGATATGGGCAGGAAATCTCCAGTCTCTATCGTACATGATTCAAAGTGCCCTGTTCTGCAGCGTCTGGAGCCTGACGAAAGTGGTATTAGCCACAGTTTCACAGAAGGGCAACCAGGTTCGACTTATTGAGCTGAATAATTCCGCGAAACCGAAAAGCTGGTGAGGCGTGCGCATGTGCATCGAGTGAACTATCATTGTTCATGGTGATATTGTTCCTAAAATAAGCTTTTTTTAGGTTATGCAACAATATATAGTTAAAATAATAAAAATGCACCACAAACCTTACTTCTCAACAAGTCGGCACTTTAATAAAGCTTGTGAGGCAGTGTAATGGGTGCACAGAATCGGGACAAATTATTACGGAGTAACAAAAACCAAACGTGAGGGGCAACTGCGTTGCGAAAGTGGATTCGATATATAAAGCCACATGAAAAGACGAAGATAGAAGATCCTTTTTTTTTCAAGAAAATCTCGGACATATTCGTCGCCAGGAAAGCTTCAGGTCTTTTTTGGATTCGATATGTGAAATAATTCTGACAGTTCTACATGCTTTAGATTTTGAGATGCCATGAACATCAGCTGCAATTGGCATGTCTCCTTATACGAGGAAAAGTTTCCGACCTCAGCATGAAGATGGCAATACTCGTAAATAAAAGCTAGTGAATTTCGTTGTCCATCTGTTGATAGTTACTCGCCAAAGTTTCAGCCATTTTGGACGCTCAGTTGTTTTCTAACAGACATTCTGAGTGAGGTGATATGAGTGTTTTTATGAAAATGGACAAAATCGAGTATTCAGCTATCATTAAATATTTGTTTTTGAAAGGAAATACGCCTACGCAAATCAAAGATGAGTTGGATTCTGTGTATGGGGTCTGCACCATCATTCACAACTGTGAAATTTTGGGCAGCTGAATTTAAACGTGACCGTAAGAGCTTGGGAAACGATGAACGTTCGGTACGTCAAAAACAGCAACTACCAACGAAAACATCACCAAAGTTCACCAAATGGTGCTAGATGACCGCTGAATTAAAGTGAGAGAGATAGCAGAGACTATGAACATGTCAAAAGAACTATACATGAGAAAGCTGTCCGCGCGTTGGGTGCCGCGTTTGCTCACGTTAGACCAAAATCGTATTCGAATGAACATTTCCAACGCTCTGTTGGCGCAATAGGCGCAATAAATCCTAGTTTTGGCGCCGATTAATTACAGTAGGTGAAACTTAAATACACCATTATGCACCCGAAACAAAAATACAGTCCAAACAGTGGACTGCAAAGGGGGAACGGGCTCCAAAAAGGCAAATCCGGTATTTTTCGGCTGGGAAAGTGTTGGCGACTGTCTTTTGGGATAGTCATGGAGTTACTTTAATCCAGAAAAACAATTACAGGAGCACGCTACGCATTACTTGACAAGCTGAAGGCAGGACTTGCGGAAAAACGGCCACATTTGCAGAAAAAGAAAATCAACACCTCAGCGGTTGCAATGGCGAAAATCCATGAATTAGGGCTTCAACTGCTTGCCCATCCGCCTTCTCACCAGATCTAGCCCCAAGCGGCTCCATTTTGTTCCCTCATCTGAAAATTGCGATCCGAGGACAGAGATTGTCGTCGAATGACGAGGCAATCACCTTCGTGAACAATTATTTTGCAGAGAAAAACGCCGAGTACTATTTGGACGGGTTACAAAGATCGCTGGGAGATGTGTGTAGAGTTACAAGGAGATTATGTTAAAAATAATAAATAAAAAGTTTCTAAAAAATGTCTTGTACCTCTTTTAGGTCGGAAACTTTTCAGTCCACCCTGGTATATAACGTCAATATCACGAGAGCATTAATTCTGACGAAAGAACTTTGTTATTCCAATAAATAGCAATATATTATTGATGGCATTGACTGCGATAACGTATATAATATAAACAAAACACATATTTAAATTAATATTTCTTAAAATTTGTTGAATTTTATAAAAAATAATTTCTAGAACGACCACTGTTGACTGATTAATTAATTGGAATATATCGTAGAATTTTCGGCTGTTGCATACGTGAAAATCGTTTGGAAGCATTCTAACTTGTTAGGTCGTCTCCTGTTGCAAATATGGGCAAAAATAATTTACATTTCTTCCTTCTTATAGTAGTGAAATTATTGGTTGACATGTTGCTAATTTCATAAAGAAATGTTAGCGAGATAACTTCCATGCGTTAAAAGTCAGTGTATAACGCAACATTCAATTAATTATACTTTTCTCAAGTACGAAGTCATTCTTTTGCTTTATGCCTTGGTTTTTCAAAGGTAACGGAATTTTAAAGCCCTCATTTGACGATCACTTCATAATATATTTAATTATCTCTGAAGCCCACTATATCCCAATTTAGCCACTACATCTACAATAAAATATGTAATACAACCTTTCTATAAATGGTTATGGCTTTTAAAATGAAGTAGATTGAAGAATAAGTTTTTAAGAATAGTTTACTGAAGAATTGGTGAAGAAAGTCATGAAAATGTTGGTTGGTTCCCAACACTCCCCAAATTGCAATCTTGACTTCGGGGTAAACTCACCCCACCACGTGATGAGCGGACCCATTTCTCAGGTGGGGGCACCCATTACCAACAATGATAGGTTGATAACGAAGATGACGGTGAGCCGAGAGGACCTACAGCTTATACCGCGGATTCCGAACCACGTTGGGCATAGGGGACACTTCACATGTGCTAGACAGAGGTGAAGACGTGGATAGGGCGGACTTAAAATCGCCACACCAGAGCCGAGAATCGAACTCGCGACCCTCAGCACGGGAGCTCGAACGAAACCACTGCGATACCCCCGGTGCCAGTCATGAAAGTGTAACATATACTTTTCTTTCTCTTCCTTCTATGAAGATTAAGTTATCCAATTTTTATTTTTAAAAGTTAATAAATTAGATCGTTACCTGAACTTAATTAGGTATTTTATTAGCATAGTAAACAGCGTAAAACTTGTTTGAAGTAAAAAAGAACTGTCGCGTTAACCGTTTCCAAAATATTCTTTATTATTCTTTTTTTTTAACTGCGTAGGGAATTCGACACTGTGACCAGTCTTGGTTTATTGTACTTATGCCCCTAGAGGGGGTATCCTCGAGAGGAAGGATGAGGAAAGAGGAGACAGAAGGTGTCCGTTCCAGGGAGCCACACAGTGCAGAGTCCTTACATTTTGCTTACATGGAAACCTCCCCCGGTAGGTTAGAACAACGGACATCTCCCTTACTGCGGTTCAAAAGCAGTTTCAACAACCAGTTCGAAGACCATCAACCGACCTGCCGGAGGAGGAAGTGGTCCACTCAGAGAATATCATCCTGCCATGCACGGCCGAGACACCCACCGACACTTCTACCCTGAAAGAGACCACCAGATGAGAGATGATGTGAAATGATAATGGAGATGAAATTGAGGGACAGGGAATTCGGGGGAGGTAATTAACCTACCCAGTATTCGCCTAGCGACCCGGGAAAACCTCGAAAAAAACATGGGTCAGTTCGGTCGGCCACGCGATCGAACACGGGCCTCCCGAATGCGGGGCACAGACGAAACCGCCTGAGCCATCCCGCTCGGTATTGTTTATTATTGGTTTGATATTTAACATATTTATACTTTTCTAGAGGAAAATCGATGTTATTTTATTCTCTTGGCCAAGAGAACGGCGACCACCTCTTAAAAGATCTGACTATCTTTAAAGTCTACTTTATTCTCCTATTCTCCCTACTTTCAATTAATTATGTAATCAATCCCTTTCTGCAAATGTTTATCATGATGTAGATAAAAGAATAGACCTTTATATAATAGAATGGGTAGAGAAAAGTATGTGACTGTTTTTTGTAACTTATGTCCTCCAAGTATAAGTCATATCGGACGGTGAATGAATTGGGTGAAATGATGCTCAAATGAGTCCAGGGTCCAAGGAGCTTAGAGTTACCCGACATTCGTCTTGAAGGATAAGGGAAAACCCCGGAAAAAACCTTATCCAGGTAACTCACCCTGACCGAGATTCGAACTCAGGACCTCTTGAACGTGAGGTAGACATGCTACCATCTACGCTAGCGAGGCGGGCAGTATGTGACTGTGACACATCATATGTTATTATTGCAGTATAGGCATTACACAGATCTGTGCGTTGTAATAATGACGTATTAGTTTATGGGCATTAAAATTCGATCACTTTAAATTACAGAAGTAACTGTTGGGGGGAAAAAAATAATGAAAACTCAAGGAATTTACAGAACGGGAGAATTACCTGGCATCAGAATCTAGAATAAATTTAGTTTCTTTGGTTCATTAATATAAATTCTGTAATGGTTATGAAAATACAAACCAACGTGTATTATTAGAAAAGACTGTGACTTGTCAGTAAGAGATGCAGTACTAAAATGTCAGGTAGAATTTGCGCTGAACATATGCCCTGGTTTATTTGTAGATGATAAACAAAGTTGCTAAAAGATGCAGGTATTTTTAGTTGTGTCGTTTGGAAGAGGCAGGACTAAAAGAGTGTTATTTTGGTACGTTGAAGGTGAGGCTAGGCAAACGTACGCATTCCAACAATACTGTTAATCACGAAACTTTACACAGCTTTGATATACCGTCCGATGCTATTAACAGATTAGAAGTAACTACATTTGTTTAAAATGGCAAAGCTACACAAGTGTATTCCTGTCGATGGTTTCCAGAAACGCTAAAAATAAAACTTGTTTATTCTCTGGCATTTATGTATTATAGGCCACAAACGAGATTATTGTTATTATAGCTCCACATAATCGATCACATTCTAGAGGTCCCGAGTTTGATAACCGTCAATTTTACACTTTGAACTTGTTTTTTTTCGTGGTTTTTAGAGGAATTTTGCTAATTTTACATCTACCATATTTCCTTTCCGTCATCTGTATTTCATTCTGTCCTCTTCTCGACTTTTAGTTGTAATAATTGATTTTTTTAATTTAATTTCTATTTATGGAACCTCTAACTGTTATGGTTATCCGCGTCCCATTCTATGTATTGGGGGAAAGGATTCTTAATTTTGCTAAGAGATCTATTCATCTAGCTCGAAACTTTTATATGCCATAAATCTAAGCCACAGGACCACCGGCTTTATTTTCCTTACGAAGAAAACCATGCTAAGGATTTTTATCGCCGAAAGAATATATCACCACCCTCAGTGGTTAGGATATTACCCCTAGACCACGAGGACGACTATCTTTGGGCTTCAAGGCATTTGGAAGTGCCGGTCAGACGGCGGAGATGCTTGCGCAAAGATAAGGATCTCCCTTGAAGAAACTAGAAGACCCCTTGGCAAGCACATGTTTTTAAGTTCAATGAATTAAAAAAGGAACACATTTAGAAAAAAAAATTACATATATGTGTGCCTATCTGGCGATTTATCTCTCTATAGATAACAAATTTAAAAAGCTAGAATACGCTTAAATAACCCACATTAAGATTTTGAAGAACACCGCATCCCAAACTAATCTTTTCATGGATACTTTTGTCTAAATTGTTTATTTTCTAAAAAATGGTTGTAACAATATTGATTTAAATAGGTGTTTAAAATGTTTGTTTGATAAATAAGTAGCATACCTTGATTTTCTGAGAATATATTTTAAAATCCCTTTCATAATAAATGACTTTTGTATAATCGATAAACTCTAAGACATAGACACAACATAATTATGCAACAAAGGTATTGTTTTAAGGCACAGAATTTGTTTTCTATAATTTTTTGCCACTAACCATCTCCAAGATATGTTTATTATTGCTTTTAATGTTAAAATAATTAACTCTTCTGCAAAAGTAAATCGTCATTTATTTTTTCCATGATCAATCTAAGAACATGGAATTTCAAAGCCTTAACCCAAAGATCCATTTTTTAAAAATCTGAACTTATTTAGGTTGTTGTATCCTCATATCTACAACTAAATATGTAAATGTGTTATGCAAGTATTCAATTAACAGTCGAACACAGAAAAACAATATTTCTTAAGAATATTTTGTGGAAGAGTGAGTACAGAAACTCGCGTGAAATCAACATAGCAGGTTTAAATACCCTGAAAATGGCAGAGTGAAATATAAATTTGGAAGACTCGCTCTTTTTGAAAATCTGAAACATCATCCTGGCATTAGCTATAAATGTGACAATCTGTCAGGTGATGGATTCCATATAATTTGATGTACTAACTCAGTGAGATGATTTAAGATGAACAGTTAACTGAATTTGCCATGTATGGCTTTTCTTAACGAGTCCTTCAGCCATTAACCTAGAACATAACGTGCATCTCAGTGTTGCGCCTGACCTCGGCAACACAACTCGCAGTGCAGTGTAACGGGTGCATACCTCGCAGGAGACAGCTGGAAGTCACTCCGAAGAAATAGAAATTCAAGTAGGACTTTGCCTATTTCTTATTATTTACATTTTCTTAGTTTATCGCATTTTTATTTTTCTGCTATGTGTTTACAGTAACAACAGGAAGCAATTTATTTGATTCAAAACTATGATTTAGATATTTCACCGTAAATATCTGTTTTGAAACTTCCTGAATCCAGAAAAGGGATCTTAGAAAAGGTATGTATATGTACGAATATCTGTCATTCTGTCTGCCCGCCTGCAGAACTCATAAACTGAAATTCTGTTAAATACCGAACTTACTATTTTTAAGCTCAACGTCCTCTGAGGACGCAATTCAAACATTTTGAAGAAAATTCTCTTCATCTCAAACTGCGCTTTACATGTATACATTTTTTTCGAAATTTATATATATTTTTAAAAAAACAACTAACGATTTTTTATTAAAATACCACGTGTTTAAGATATTTTTATGATAAATTAAATGAGTCAGATTTTCAACTGATGCTACACATCAGACTTTTAACCTACTTTGAAATAATTTAAGATGTTATATGTACTTAAATTTTCATCCTTTAAATAATCTCTCGCCTTCATAAGCACTGATGTTTAAAAACGAATAACAATAACTTAATACGGATTCTGAGAAACTTAACTTTAAGGTTAGATAAGTCAGCGTCTTACAGAAAGAGGAATAAAGTACAAAGTATTTTAAAATATCTGAATATCTAAATAATCGATATAGAGGGCTGTTCAATAAATAATGATCATACTTTTTATGGTCATAATTTTTCGCAATGAAATTCAGTCTTATTATATTCTGTTAGCTTAATGTGAAACAAACACGACGTAGTAGTTTCATTGTTGGTACTCCTGGTTCCCGCCTGTTAGAACCAGGCAAGTTCAGACATGTTCAGTAGCGCCTACCGCTGCAATGGCGGTAGCATGCTGTTAAAGTTCATGTTTGAGGAAGATCTGGAGTTTCTTTCAAACGTAATCACTGCTGATGAAACTTGACTACATCATTTTGATCCTGAAAGCAAACAGCAAAGCTCAGTGTGGAAATCTCCTTCATCACCAAACACCAAAAGTGGTTGCTTCTGCTGGGAAAGTCATGGTCATATTCTTTGATATTCATGGAATGGTTTATCAGCATGTTGTACTTGCACACACATCAGTAGCTGGACAATACTACAGGGATGTCCTGAATGCATTGCAGGTCCATATCAGGCGCAAAAGACATTTCCGTGAAACAGTCTGGATGCTGCACCACGATAGTGCGCGGCCACATATTGCTAATGTTATTGCTGAATATCTTGTAAAAATCAACGTGAAGTGCAACCCCCACACTCCCTATAGTCCGAATTTAGCCCTATGTGACCTTTTTCTATTCCCTAACTTGAGTAAACGCCTTCGTGGGAAGCATTATCCATCATCAGAGGCAGTGGTGAAGGCTGCGGAGGCGATTTTGAAGGATCTCTGAAAAAATGGCTTCCAGAATGTCTTTGAAAACTGGCAGAAACGCTGGGACAACTGCTTCATATTCAAGGGAGAATATTTTGAGCAGGACCATCAAAATTATGAGGATGAGTAAAGGTATGTTGTCAAAAAAAATTGTGATCATTCTTTATTGAACAGCCCTCGTATTATTGCTTAAAACTACCCATCAGGAAAATGAGACTATAATTTTAAGGTGGGACGATATTCGATAGCAGCTCTGTAAGTGGCGATAAAATAAATCGAAGTAATTTTTGCATGAAATTGGCTAATATCTGATATTACTTAAGTATGGATTTGTCCACAATGGCTTATAGCTTCTATGCGTTTATGGTAAAGTCTAGCTAACGTATCCTTAATTGAACACAGTTTATTTTAGAGTATGTGGAATAAACAATTTGCATCAGAACTACCTGCTCGAATGGTGGAGTTCATTAAAGCATACACTCTTGAAATGGAGGTCCGAAGTTCAAATACTGCACTAAGGTCCTTCAGTAGTTAAGTTTTTCTATATTTTCAACTGGTAGATACCGGAGAGGTACCCTATATCTTAGATCAGGAACTTTCTCTTTCGAAATTCCTTTTTCCATCTACATGTTATTCTTAGCTAAGTAGCTCACTGCAAAAACTTCAGTGGTTAAAACTACGTGTTGCCTCATTATTACTTGATTATATTTTCTACGATACCGTGAATGTTTTTGTAAATTTTACGTGAAAAGAGCCATAATTTTACTCCGCATATTATGGTCACAAAAATCTTATCCTTGTAATGTTGAATACTCATTGCCGTCGAAGTTTCTGAGATAGTTTCACAATATCAACAGTTTTAACAGAACCTGGCTCGCGGTCACATGTAGTTTCCATTCCAACATGTTTTCCTCACACTGACAGTCTTTATGCATCGAAACAAATAAGACTAACAGATAGGACCAACTATAGCCATTACATTTCACAGACACAGAGATGAAGATTTGTGTTTCATGAAGTTGCAACAAATGAAAAGTCTTGAAAATGGCTAATGCCACAAAATAAATTATTTAAAACAAATTGTGTGTTTTAAATATATGTTCATTTGTTTGTGGCATGTTTTACACATTATACAAAATACCCACCTCAGTAGATAGTAGCGTATCTATCTCACGTTCAAGAGGTCTCGAGTGAGAATCTCGGAAAGGTACCTTTCCAAGGCGACCTGACAGAAAGGTATTTAATATAACATTATTTGCAATAATTAATTGAAATGAGTAAGAATCAAATAAATTGACTCTTCAGTCTGACTCTATCTTTCCATACTTTAGCCTACACACGGGCAGTGTGAAAGAACAATTAATTTCCATTAATTGACCTAATAGTGGTTAACTATAAAGCCCAGGCCTTAAAGTACTTACTTGTTGTAAGTCGCCATTAAGGTAGTTGTCTCATGTGTTTATGAGAACTCCTAAGTGGTTTACCGGGAAAAACATGAGTCAGTTGGAGAATTTAATGTCATGTCGGCACGTTGGCCATAGTAGCTCAAGGATTGGAGCAGCTGCACGGCAAACAGAAGATCCGTGGTTCAAATCCCGGCTATTGCATTGAATTTTTCAGTCTGACTCTATCTTTCCAAATAAATTGTAATCAGTTTCGACCTGATAGAAAGGTACTGAATACACTCTGGATGAGTTATCTAGATAAGGTTTTTCCGTGGTTTTTTATTATCCTGAAAGATTAATTTTGGGTAACTCTAAGCTCTATGGAGCCTGGGGCTCATTTGAGTATTACTTCAATTTCATTCTTCGTTTGATATGACTTAATATTGGAGAACGTTATCTAAAAAAACGCAAAATTGTCTACAACTGCTTGCGAATGAAAAGGATTTCACAATCTACTCCCATAAAATTCAACATTTTGTCATGTAAGTACTTTAAATGTACGCTAGTTTAATTAAAATCATTATCCATTTTTGAGATCGAAATTATCTAAAACTTTTCAGTGTAAATGCTAGTGTAGGATGTTGGGGGCCTCAAAATGTTCGAGTGCACATTTTAAAAATACTGCACTTAAATTCCAAGTTTGACATCTATTGAGCATTTCGTTCTATATACTTCTGCTGTTCACAGGCAAACAGATGGATATTTTAGTAAAAAGGGTTTTATTAAGGTCAAGTCAAAAGTTATATTTCCGAATTTTTGAGTGGAGGATATTTCGTCTTTATTACTATAGTTAAGTGGCAAGGAAAGTATAGCGAAGGTGAATTAGCATAGATTGAATTGATAGAAAGCACGAGATTGGAAGAAAGTTGGCTTACAAAACGACATTCTTTAGAGGCGGCTCCATCTGGGAAGACGGCCAACAGCGCCGTGCATTCCCATTTAGGATTTCTTTAAATATGTGCTAATAATATCCCCTCATTGCTAAAGAGAAGCTCCTAGCTCGCCTGGCGACCACAGCAAACTTCCATAACACTCCCTCGTATTGTGTTACTCAGCAATTGGCTCATTCTTAAGCATAACTGCATCCATATCCAAAATACAATGTGCACATTACACCGAACCACTAAGTGTTACGTAAGTGTATGTCATTCTGTTTGTGGTATATTGGCTTGGATACAGAACCCAGAACGGTCAGAATGAACAAGTTCCTCAAACCCGGATGTCCAACCCTCTTCACCACAACTCACACTTAACGTTGAGAGCATTTCATTTACCTTATACATAAAGTAAAACTGTAACAGCAATATCTCTAGTAATATTCTCATAATGACTTAACCTAAGCTAGAAATATTATTTTTAATTTTGAATGTTTTTTTACGTAAAAATAGACAAAGTGATTGATCTGAAACGTAGGCCTCACTTGGAAAATGTTTTATATTATATGGTATCTTAATTACTTAGCTCAAAAAGACGTGAATTAAAAGATACTTAACATGTATTTTTGCAAAAACAAATGAAGCAACTGATAGCCAAGCAATGCAAATATTATAAATAAATTACACCAATTTATTTATAATATTTAACATATTAAAAATTTGGTGCGTATAATTTAATATTAAGTTATTTGTTAAACGATATAAAACAAAACTTTGTAATAATATTTGTAATAAGTTCTTTATTTTATAAAGTTCTGATGGGATGAAAAGAAAACTTTTGTCACTATTATTCCTATACTATATGTGCAAGATTTCTTGAGCGCTGGATTTACGGTGTAGTGCGGACAGAAGGGAAGAAAAGAGTGCTAACACGCTTTTGTTTCTGCAGTGTAGTCAACCTAGAGAAACACAATTCAGCCAAATTGCAGTAAGATAAGCGAAGATATGCGCCGAAGGTGTGAGATGTGGCAACAAACAATTGAACTCCATCCGATATGCTTACATAAAAGTATTAAACAAATGTTATGACAGCTATAAACAGTCACTCACATCGTGATTCTTCGATTTCCAAGTCTACTGCGTCACTTTCATCGCTTGTACTCTCTAAAGTGTTAATAATTTCATTAATTGCATTTTCTATTACACCATCGTTTCTCCAAAATTGCATTTCCAGCTCTTGGACCTTCTTATCGCATCCTTCTCGATCCTTCGCTTCTATAGCAAGTTTCTGCACATATGTGGCTCTCGTTGACATTGCGTACTTTGTAAACATGCTTTATTTTTGCCCATGACAGCTCAATTGCATTCAGATCACGGTTATACGGAGGTAGACGAAAAATAGTGTGTCCCCTTTCGAGAGCCATAACATCGATAACATACGTCTTGCTTTTAGATTTGTTGTATACTGGTTAGCTAACAATTAACCTCAAAATTGCTCAAAAAGAAATGGCGTACGTGTGAAAGCTTAGCATATTAGCCACAAGATGTCACAGTGTGTAGCGCATTTTCTGTTTCAAAGTTGTCATCTGTGTTTACGGAAATAGGTGAAACCTACCGAATGAGGACTTGAGACCCGAACGCTCAAGAAATCTTGGTCATATAGTACTCAAAGCCACTACTAGAAAGCCAGGCTACTAACTATTGCAAAGCGCTTTAAACATGTTTTATAGGTAGAATTCAAACGTAGGGGATTCTACATTGAATCCATAATCAGGATATTACATATCCAACCCTGGAAGAGAAAGAGGAGAGGGAGGTACCCAAAGAGCTGTGTGGAGTCCCTAAGTGTGTGAGGATTCTTCATCTTGGCGCCAGATATCTTAGTGTAGCTGTAGGGTCGACTCCACAACGAGAACAGCGCCACACTCGCTCCTTCAACGACACTTCCGACCCGGAAAGTCTGAGATGAAATGAGATGTAGGATAGGGAAGTGGCGAAAAGGGAAGTAACCAACCCGAGAAGGAAAACCGTCAAAAATATCTTGAATCATGTTGTCCTTTCGACTTGGGGTCGAAACCGACACCTCGCGTCTCTAATTTGCCGTCTGAATCACCCCGCTCAGTTAACATTAGCTAAATTACTCATATATGTTACCAAATACATGTTTTCTTAATTTAAAGCCAGTCTTCTAAACTTTTAACGTCACGAATAACAAAGCGCTTAAAAATAATGTGACTATAACTGTAATCACACTCATGGTTAATTTTCTTCTAACTTGTAATTTTGAGATTAGAAAGCATTTCATCTTCGGGTGTCCCACAAAAAAGCAGGGCATTTCTTTTAGATTCTGTAATATGAGTTCGACACACGTCTATATCGGAAAAGAAACAATTAACAATGCAGCTATATTAACAATGTGTGGATTACACACGTAATATACACATGGAATAGTACAGAACTATACAACTGCACACCACACTCATTATTGCACGTACATTCGCTCTTATTGTTGAAAATCCAAATTTCCTGACTTTTTGTGGGGCATTCTGTAGAAAGAAGTAAACTTCTAAACACAGCACACGAGGAAAACTATTTAATGGCAGTTCCCAAGAATTCAGAATAGCCAACTTTACACTAACTGCCAATCTTACGTTACAAATTACTAGCTTCAAGTCAATTAGTAATTCAAATCCTGTTTTAAAACAAAACAAGTTCTTTAAATAACTTCCCAGAGCTTAATATCACATCGTATTATATTTATTGGGAAACTGTTATAAAGATAATTTAACAGTGTGTAACACTTACATAAGCACTAAAATTACTCTAACTATATAATTTACTTGCCTGTATCTCCAACTATGATCATATCCTTAGCATGCATATATTTTTGGATTAGTTGTGGTGCTTATGTCAACTAAACAAACAGAATGTCACCAAAAGTAACCAAATAAATATGCCACAGTTAGATTTTAGTGAATTTCATTGCATTCCTATAGCTTTATACTAAAACACAATTTATTCCTTTTTCAATTGTCAAAGTGAAAAAGTTTTAAATCTCCATTAGAAAAGTTAGTATGACGTCTACGTGTATATTATGTAGGTACGGATGAATGGAACAAATTGAGAACAAAATAAATTCATTACCACATCTTCCCAAAAATACATGGGCAAAGAATAGCTCATCAAGTAATGGATTGCATTTTGACAGAAAGCAGACCCAGAATGAGTAGGAAGATGGGCTTACTGATGTGTCTACAGCACGAACACACTTTCAAGCCTACCTTTACGAGATGCGCTAGTATGATGTGTGACACCACGCTTCTTTTATTACATTTTAAATGCCTATATTGATCAATCACCTCAGCCTGCCTCTGTAATGTAGATGGTAGTGTGTCTGCCTATTGTTCAAGAGGTCCCGAGTTCGAATCTCGGTCAGGGTGAGTAATATGGATAGGATTAGGATTAGGATTTCACTTTTTTGCTGTAATTTACGTCCTTTAACTTTTCAAGTCATATCGGACGATGAATGGAATGGGTGAAATGATGCTCAAATGGGCCCAGGGTCCATGGAGCTTAGAGTTACCCGACATTACAGTCTTTTAGGATAATGGAAAACCCCGGAAAAAACTTATCCAGGTAACTTATCCTGACCGAGATTCGAACTCGGGACCTCTTGAACGTGAGGCAGACATGCTACCATCTACGCTACCGAGGCGGGCAGGATTTCATTACGGAGGGGATTCGGTACGTAGGCCACCATGGTGGGCTCATTGTTCCTATGCTCCAAAGTGCGGTATCCCCGCGAGGAAGGAAGAGGCGAAGAAGACAGAGGGTGGCCGACCCAAGGAGCTGCGATAGTACAGAGGGCAGGGTCCCTATAGTTTACTTGGACAGAGATTTCCCCCGACAGGCAGGCCAACGGACACGCTCCCCTACTGCAGGACGGCAACGAGCCCAGCAGCCGAGCCCCAAAGACCCCTGGCTGCGGTCCCAAAGTGGTCCCAGCAGAAGAGCGGAGACCGGTAACCGGCCTACTGGAGGAGAAAGTAGTTTTCCTCAGAGCATACCATCCCGCCATGCACCGCCGAGACACCCGCCGACACTTCTAACCTGAAAGAGACCACCAGATGAGAGATGATATGAAATGATAATGGAGATGAAATGGAGGGACAGGAAATTCGGGGGATGTAATTAAACTATCCAGCATTCGCCTAGCGACCCGAGAAACCCCCGAAAGAACCCATGGGTCAGGTAGATCGGCCACGAGAATCGAACCCGGGACTACCAAATGCAGGCCACAGACGAAACCACCTAAGCCATCCCGCTCGGTGAGTAATATGGATAAGGTTTTCCCTTAAAATGAAAGATGAATATGTGGTTACTCTAAGTTCTATCTACGCTGGGGTCATTTGAGCATCATTTCACTCATTTCATTCTTCGTCCAAAATGAACGTTGAGAGACGTAAATTATAAAACAAAATAAAAAAAAAACACTCCAGGAAGAATATTACAAGTATCTCGCAGATTTCTTCCTACCAGCCTTAAAAGCTTTAGCTGTTGCAATTTATTTTTACATTTAAATTTATGATATTTCGTGCACAAACATCAGTTCTCAAGATTATAAAAGTAATCTTTTGTAGGGCTACTAAAGAACGACGTAAGCATTTAAAGACACTAACCGAACAGTTATGATTTTATGGAACCGCTTTAAAATATGAAGTTTAATATTGCCTTTAGATCTAGCTACATAATTATATTCTAAACCTCGTCTTCTGCTTGTATTGACAGTATTAATTAAAGGAACTAAGCTATTATGCATGTTGTACAAAATAATAGTTCCTAATCAGCTCATCTACCCGAAGAATGGAGCACAGAACACCCGTTTGCTCCTGCTATAGGTAACATTTTGTTTTTGGGTGGTCCTCTGATCTTAGACCAGATATAAGATATTAATTTGACACCCACTGTGTGACGTGACTGTGCAGCACCCATTTTAGGAATAAGCCTGCCTGACTAGGTATGTACAACCTCCCTGCTTTCTTTTCAATTGGTATTGGCACTGGATCCACGTAATACGTGATCCGTGCACTGGAGTCTTCGAAAGTGTGGGATAATGAATATTACACAGTAAATATTCATAAATGTGCTAGAAAGTTGCTGCAGCTCTCAGTACATCGTAAATAGAGAAGATACTGCATTCCATATAAAAATAGTTTATCTGAAATACACCTTTTGAATCCAGGAAATGCACTTGTACAAAAACTCGGTGTGTATGTGTGTAAACAGCATAACTCCATAAAGAATACGCAGTTAAGTACCACACTTGACATTTCAGACATACGACACAAAGATTTAAAACAAAATCTCCATTCCAAACTTCCTTTTACATGGAAACATTCACGAGAATTTTGGTTTTTTTGCGAAAATGGATCTAACGATTGTTATTTTATTTTGTTTGTTTAACGTCCTCCAACGTGAGTGATATCGGACAATGAAGTGGATGAAATCATGTTCAAAACAGTCCAGGATACATAGAACTTAAGACTTAACCGACATTCAGCTTTCACGATAAGACCGGGGGGGGGGGGGGAGATATGGAGATAAGTTAACCGGACAGAGATTTGAACGGACCCTCTTGAAACGATTTTGATTCATAGTACCATACGTTTGAGATGAAAATGAAATATATATATATATATATATATATATATATCTTAAATTTTCTGGAAATAGATTTCGAAGTTCTCTTCATTCTGAATGACTTTGGCGCGACTGGTACACCATAACAGATAATGACTCATTAAACACAATATTTACGTCAATTTACGTATTTGTACAGTTAATCATTTCGGAGATACGCCTTGTTATTGTTTTGAATTTTCCAATATTTACTGTTTTCGTAAATAAAATCCCTTATTCTTTTAGCTTTTGTATCTTTCCTATCTTTTATTCTCCTAATCATACAGAAGGAGTAGAATTTCAAATCCATCACATATCCACCAGCTCATAAGAAGTTTAGCTATTGTTAAAAACTATGTTCCTCTATTCCCATTGTTCCTACAAGGAAATGCACGGTAAAACATTTCTGTAAATGTTTATCTCGATTGTAGCGAAAAGATAGAAGAATGAGTCTACTGAAGAATAGTTTATGAAGAATGGAAGAGAAATTCATGTGAGTGAGTAGGGAAAGTCACATCAAAACATTTTTGGATTTTAATTCAGAATAAACGTATTTCTGCACCTGCTTGCCGTGCTAGCTGTCGCGGGTTCGATTCCCGGCCGCGAGGGTGGTAATTTTTCTCCAACCAAGATAATTCCTCGCCTTCCCCGGAGTCTGGAAGTATGAATGAGAGTGCGAATGAGTGCGCGATCTAATGATTAAAACCCAACGAATACGAGTTAACACCTTCGATATGTTCCAAAGTAGAACGTCCGCCGATATGACCATTGGAATTACAGGCGGGGGTATAAATGGAACAAAAAACGTATCTCCTAAATTACTGTTTCAAAACTATGAATGTTTAGCTAAAGATGTAATTTACATAAATAGTAGATGTTAGCAATTACGACCACGTAGTTCACTTAAGAGCACACTTATTATACCTTTTATTACCATGTTTTCTGTTTCTAATTATTATCTAAGTATTTGCATTTCCGATAGCAAACATGGCCAGCATGGCCCATTATAATTTAAATTTTAAACTAATTTTAGTTAATTAGATTTGCTAATAACTACAAGTTTAAATGACAGTTGATTCATTAAGTTCAGAAATATACGAAAGTATAAGCAGAAACCTTTACAGGTTTGTTATTTCTGTAATGAAACTCTTTTATTTTCATCAGTTTCGTATTTAAATACATACCTTACTAATTACCTGGGATAGAATTTCTTGGTGCAAATGAGTATGGAATCTTTCCAGAAACAACCTATTAGTCTTCTCAATTTAAAGCTGAATCATTTGACGCAAGAGTGATACAGAGTCCATTCTTTTAGAGCCGCTCAAACCCTCAAAATACACCAGTACAAGATGCTTTCGAGGTTATGTTAACATTTAATTATGTATTAATGTACATACTTGCTGTTGCCGAGCCCTCAGGGTTCCTCTACCTATCCTGCTAAACATTATATCCATCATGGTTAGTAAGAGGTCTGTTTTTTAAGGCCGGAGGCTGTAAGTTGAGGTTGGGGTCAAGCAGCCCAGTTCAGGTTTTTAACCAGAGTCCCTCAATTATAAACGACTGCCCATTAGCTTTACTAGGTCTGCCTCAGCTTGCAAGTTAAGATAATCCTAAGATTCATCATTAGCGGAAAACATAACAAAATGATCACATTAGATACTTATTTCAATTATATTAACATCTAACTAATGTATCTCACTTAAAGAAACTTTTCATGATTTACATATATTTTTCGTTTAAGAGAAAAAGCTACTGAGTAAGATAGCTCATATTATTGAAGATCGACCATTCAGTATGACCTAGGATTTTTCTCTGGTCCTTAGGTGAAATCTGGTGTCGTTTGTCTAGAGCGATTTAATCTCCCTTTCTTTTTGCTTATTATCTTTTCACCATTCTAGTCTCCGTGGTGTGCGGTTTCGGACAGCTGGCGCAGATGCTTTCTCAAATGAAAGAGAACACTGATGAGTTGTTCGTTCGACGGAGGTCCATTACCTTCACTATGGAGCTCGAGCAGTGGTTCCATCCAGTTTGAGGCCTGAGAGAAAAAAAGCTGTCAAAGAAACCTTCCGCTCTTATGTCCATAACGGAATGACCTACATGTAAAGTGCATCTGTTGTAAAATTAAAGATCGATTGTTATCTGTATCTTAGCTTCCCCGCTCTTACGAGATGTCATAAAAAACAACAAACTTTATTAATTTTGCTCTTTTTATACATTCGATTTTCAAAACCTTTTATCGTCATGGTGTATGCACACATTTCTGATGTATGTTTCCATTTATGTTTAGATTTTTCTGACAGTCGAAAAGGTCATTTGTGTTTTCGAATACTCAGCGAACTTTTACATAATTTGTATCTAGGTTTTCTTTAAAGAATTAAATAAAATTCAACACTGCATTTAAGATGTTGACTGTGGCTTTTGGCGAATATACAATGAGTAAGGCAAGAGTTTACGAGTAGTAGAAATATTTCAAAGAGGGTCGAGAATATGTTGAAAACGACGACCACTCTGGACACCCTTGCCCATCAGTTACTGGCGACAGGGTGGAAAAAGTAAAGAAAGTGCTTCTGGAAAATCGCCGAATCACTATCAGGGAGGTAGACAAGAATTATGGCAAAACCACTTGTGGAAATTACATCGCACAAATGCTACCACCCCCACCTCAATCCTTGTTCGTTATTTTTCTGGCAAAAACAAAACCATTATGCGGTCACCATACGCGTTGGGCATGACCCGGCGACTTCTTTCTATTCCCGAAATCGAAGAGAACCATGCCGCCATTGATGAGATAAAAATAGAATTGCTGAAGGAGGTGAACCAAAAGTGAGTTCTAGAAGTTCTTCCAAGATTGGAAAAAGCGTGGTACAACTGCATGAAAACATCTAAGGGGGATGACTTTGATGGGTCAAAATAGGTGTTGATCTTAAAGATTCTTTAAGAAAAAATAAAATTCCCGTTGCTATCACACCTTGTATAATAGGTGAACTCTATAAACAGCAAAATCTCCACACTCCTGGAAGTTCTCTTCACTATTAAAAGCATACATTTCTATATTTTACCAAAATAAGAATAAATGTGGTATGATATACTCATTTTCTTCTGACAGCTTTGAAATGCTCGAAAGTACAAATCTGTTTTAAGGCGTTGTTTTCAGAATTTCGGCAATGATTCCTTGTCCATGTGTTGCAGTCCACATATAGGGTATGATATAGTCCGGAGCACATGGTGCATATCCCGAAAAAGGGACGAGCCTGGAACTTACTGTGAGAGAGCACTGCGCTTGCGCTGTTAACCTTGTGGGCAGCTAGCCTTGCCGCTAAAGTTACGTTAAATTTAGCCCCGGACGGTGCTCCCTAATACCGAATACGGCCCAATCTCGAGTTTCTCAGCCGTCCGCCAAATTAAGAAAAGACGCGGTTTAGTTTTACTTATGCCACACTGTTGGGGTTTAATTTTAGCCCATTGGGCCCGCCTTGCACTCGCTGCGCGGTGCTGTGGAGAATTGTACCGAGGAATTCCCCGGTGGGAGGAAGGGGGTGCAGCCGCGAGACTAGACTCCCGATCGTTCCTCAAACAGGACGTGTTTATGATTAATTTCCGTGAGAAACAGAGTGTTTCCGATGCTCAAAGTTCAGTTATGCTGCCCGCAAGTTGAGAGCAGATTTTCCTTTGCAGGTATTTGCCCAGTGTGTGCTCCTTGTCGTGTGAGTTAACCGTTTTTTGTTTGTGATAACATTCCTTGTGTCTGGGAACCACAGCATCTCCACGATGGCCAACACGAGGTATGCTTTACGTGCATGGTTTGTCTTTATTATTTCATTAACTTCATTATCCGATACTTTCATATGGAAATATTCCTAAGGCAGATAACAGTTGCACCTTCATGACCAACAATTTTGAAAACATTTTCATTTACTTTGAAGTAGTTTTATATCCTGTTTTGGGTTTAACATTCAAAAGCTTTGACTTCATTTCACAGAAAATATTTGTGCTACTGTATTCCTCAGTTTTGTAAAGTCAAATAAATTAAAACCACACAATTGTTAATGAAACAATACTTTTGGAGCATCGCCTGTGTTCTGATCTTTTATATATCACGCAGAGTAGTAAATATGAAATTTGTAAACCATATTAAACTCGCAACATTTTACCTTACTCTACCCTGATTCTCATATGTATATATTGAAAAATATTTCGAATAAAATTATTAGTTTCGTTTTGTCAAATATTGTGTGAATTCTTCTACATATTTAACATTTGTTTACTAAGAGATAAAAACTTATGTCCCCGTATACATATATTTACATACATACATGCTGTTTTACATTTATTTTATTGTGCTTATTATTGTTAGCTATAAATTATATTGTTTGGCATCATTCCTAAAATACCTCATTGTTGCATAACAGTTCCTTTGCCACGCCCCATCTGACAGCATCAGCGAGCTTCCGCTAACTACTCAGGCGTTTGGGTGTAATAGTTTTCAAAAAGCTGAACATTTTTAACATCCATCTTTAATGTCATCTTTACTTGGTTGTGTACTCAAGAAAGGTACAAGAAAGGAACAGACATAACGGATAAATAAAAGTACAGGTTTATGACTTTTATTTAATTGTTTACCAGTAAAAACAACTATTTATTATAACCTGACAAGATATATTAATACCTGAACATGTGTTGTTATGATCTGTTTCAGTCTGCAAGTGTCAGTGTCAAACACTTATTAAGTTGAATACCAAATGCCATTAAATATACATATTCACTTTTCTTACTTATTTTTGCTAACTCGGTCTGAGAAAACTAACCTCATCTGCTAATCGTTTTGTTTAATCTTCATGTTATCTATATTTGCAGTAAACGAACGCGTGTTCACGGATTTAAGCATCACTTCCACTTTGGTAAAATTTTATTTTTAGGTGCTTAGAAAATAGTGTTCAGGTATATTTATTTATTCTTCAAATATTACCAGGCAAGATTAATGTTACTGAATGTTACATTTCTCTCAAATGAAGTTATCGTCGTATAAACTGTAAACAGTTTTGGACATACGAAAATATTTTAATATTTCTTTTGTAAATATGTGTAAAAGTAACTAAAATTTTTCATTTTTACTTGTCACTCTTTCGATTTCTTCTACATATAGACATAAATTATAGTGCTATGGGAAATACAACTGGGTAGTGATTGCACAACAGGTACATATATTAACTTCATTCAATAATATAATTTTGACAGCTTGTTACAGCGAAGTGGCACTTGTTTGCTATAACTTAGGAAATATAACAACCACACGACCTGATCAAGTATAACAAATAGACAGGTGAGAAAGGTCAATTTGTTTTATAATCGTTTTACAGCAAGGGAGCTGTTGAATTTAACCAAGGTTTACACACTGTATGAGAAAGCACAGTCTGGTATATCAAGATTAACAAGTACAACAGCTTTTATGTCTCAGTAATGCACCTTCTAGTACATAAATCGTGAGAAAATATTTGAGACCTATTTATAAACATACCACAAGAAGAAACTTAGAATTTGTCTTTGAATTAACATTTTCTTCCGTTAAAGATATAAGGTGACCATAGATATTAAGAATTAATTGACTAATGATAAATAGGCAGTCGTGTTAGTCTCTTAACATTTTTTAAAACAAGCGAGTTGGCTCTGCTGTAAAGTACGAATGCTGGAGTTTTCTCATGGCACAATTTCCTTTCCATTCCCTTTACTTCACATGTTTCTGATGTGCTTCTAGGTTTCGTAGTATATAACGGTGCCGGACAAATGGTGCGAATGATATGTACTTCTTGTGGACACTAAAGAGCTGCTTGGTTCAACAGGTCGTTCATTGCCCTCACTAGTTAGTTCCAGTATGGAATTGTTAGGAACCTCCATGTGGCTCTGTAAACATCTGCGTGTGACTTGTAACCTCATGGTTTCCTTCACTATATCCCTTGTTTCTGGGCTTGGTAATCGCTTGGTAGATCTGAGTGCACGAGGTATAACGTATAACTTAAGTTGACTTTAAATAGGAAGTGCAAGATTCGTAGACATTGCAAATGCTGTGGAAATTGTTGCAGGAATATAAACACGATTCATACGGCAAATAATTTCTTTCTGAGAGAGCCAAAGCTAAGTTAACATTTGAATCTACCTGGGCATAGATAAATAACTGTAACTTGGTTTTACACTCATTAGTTCTATGGAAGGTGATTGATCAACTTTTGCTGAGTTATTCAGGTTTACATCTGTTATTTGGATTTGTTAAGACGGAAGGTTTGTGTTGTGATACTCATGCACATGACACCTGCAATATAAAGTGCTTTCTCAACTCTGTCCCTTACAAATAAAAACAAGAGGATAGGACAGGAGTTGTCCAGCCAGTTGTCCAGGACATGAATTCCTTGACTTCAACATATGGAGCCGTCCGAAGTCGTACATGCAACAGCTTAAAGTGGATGTGAAACTGCTGGAATGGGATCATTGACATTATAGGATCACAAAGGAAATGCGTCTACAAGACCAGAAGAATGACTGTGCACCCTTTAGCATAATTGGTCTATTGCATTTGTTCTTACCCAGTATAAACAACGTGAATTTCACTAACTGAAGAACAGAACTCTGAGCTATTAATACGTCATGCTGTGGCCTATCATAGTTTCACACCAATTTCTGATAAGCATGAAACAAAAAACAAAAACTGCGAATATGACCAGGGAAAGGAGTAGATACCTCCATCAAAGCAGTGTTCCTGGCTCGCGTGCCCGCCTCACGTTCAAGAGGCCCTAAGTTGGAATCTCGCTCAGGGTAATTCATCTAGATAAGGCATTTTTCGAGGTTTTGCCTTATTCCGAAAGATAAATGTTGCGTAACTTTAAGTCATGTGGATCCTGGGCTCATTTGAGCATCATTTCACCCATTTCATCATCCGATATTGCTTAACTTTGGAGGACGTAAATTGCATATATACATAAAGCTCGACCAATATGGAAATCATGTGTTTACCAAGAGAAACGATACGATGAACGAACCTCAGAAGGGTATAGGCTGCAGGCGCATCCGTCGACGGAGACGCAGAGGTTTTGAACGATATCAAGTTTGATGATTCAATCACAACCGAAGGTTTGCTCAGAGAAAGTTTAACAATTTAAAATTACTGTAAAGAAAAACACAATTTAGGAAGTTTCAGTACCCCGAAAAACAGGAATAAATGTTTCTCAGTTTTGAAATGAAATCCTGAATGAATACTTCAGTAACTATAAATAGTTCGGAGTTCCACTTTAGCTTATACACTATCTCGCACAGGAAGTAATAAAAGGCATGTTTATTCAATAAAACTTCTAAACATACATTTACTATCAGCATAAAGTTTCGTGTGAAGGGTAATTTCGAGGCATCTGCACTTTCTCTCGTACTGTTAAAAAGGAACGTCAGATATCTTTACCAAAACAAAATGAAGTGAAAAATTAACATAGCACGCGCCATGCCACATGTTTTGACTACTCTCTGACAGCACAGAGAGGTAATAAATAAGTAAATACTCCAATTAGTATATTAAAAGTTGCTACATTGTCAAAGCATCATATTTAAAACCTCGTATAAATTAAGTTAAGAAACTATTGACTTTACAATATTCTGTAGGTACACATTATCACTTGCAAAATTTACCGATCCACAAAGTTTTTATGAATATGAAATAAACGATCCAACACTAGCTAAGAGAGAAGAAATGTCTTATATTTTTATATTTTTCAGTCCTCAGGGCAGAATGTGGAGTGTGGAGGAGCTTCTTTTTTTTTCATAAACACACACGCACATGTATACATATATGTGTACATAAGTGGCAAGTCTGCCGATCGAGACGGAAGAACCTCTAACATCTTCTGGTTTGATGGCATTGAAAGTTTCCCATTTACGTCAATCTATATTTTAGTTCCTCAAAAAAAAAAAAAAAAAAAAAAAAAAGTAAAGTAATAAGTTTAGTAATGAGAGGTAACGTATTGCGGTTCCTATACCGAATGATTTACCTTCGCCGCTACTTCAAATTCCTTAAATTGTAAAATCAAAAGTCCTGTTTAAAGTTTAGTATCTAGTTCAAAGTGGTATCTCACCACTCGTTTCCACTGACTATTCCACCTAAGAGTACTTATAGCTTATGAACCCTTGAGTAGTAATCTACCTGGAAATGAAGAAAATGTTGTAGATCAGCAAATGTAAGACAGTGGGAGGTAATTGAAATACCGAAATAAACAATTATTCGACGTGGAAACGTAGAGTCAGACTGAAAAATTCAATGCCATAGCCGGGATTTGAGCCACGGATCTTCTGGTTTCCGTCCAGCCGCTCTACCATTGAGCTACTATGGCCAACGTGCCGATATGCCATTAAATTCTCCAACTGACTCGTATTTTCCGGTAAACCACTTAGGAGTTCTCATAAACACAGTCTGACTCTACGTTTCCACAATTTAGCCTACACACGGCCAATGTGAAAGAACAATTAATTTATATTAATTAACCTAATAGTGGTTAACTATAAAGCCCGGGCCTTAAAAAATACTTACATGTTGTAAGTCGCCATCAAGGTAGTTGTCTCATGTGCTCGGTCTTGATAGTTAACCACTATTAGGTCAATTAATGGAAATTAATTGTTCTTTCACACTCGCCGTGTGTAGGCTAAAATACCTCTAACCCTAACTAAAAAGCCCGGGCCTTAAAGTACTTACACGTTGTAAGTCATCATCAAGTGTTTATGTGAACTCCTAAGTGGTTTAACGGCAAAAGCACGAGTCAGTTGGAGAATTTAATGTCATGTCGACACTTTGGCCATAGTAGCTCAAGGGTTAGAGCGACTGGACGGCAACCAGAAGATCCATGGTTCAAATCCCGGCTATGGCATTCAATTTTTCAGTCTGACTCTACCTTTCCAATGTTAGCTTTACCATTTTGGTTTCCATGCTTAACTATGTAGATAAAATAAAGTATGCATCTCCTTGTTAACTAAAGGTAAATTACTAAATGTACAAAGGATATATGTAGTAAAGGAGGCCTTATATATTGTGTTGCAGTGCCAGGGGAAATTATGCAAACACAGGCAGACGTGGCGAGCGACACTGATCTCCTTGAAAGTATAAGCAGCACGGTAGTTCCTGAGGAAGACGTCCCGGCCATGACGGTCAAGCAGGAGGAGGAAGAAGCGGCCGTCTTGTGCCAGAGTCCAGAACCTCCTCCACCACCTCCACCACCACCTCTACCTCCTGCTACTGTTACTGCTGATGCTCCCTTGACGGCAACAAGCACTGAGCTTTTGAGGTAATATTCTCCTTTATTTCTTATTTTCTCTTCTACGTCATTAAAAAATTCGATACCAAGCTTTCATTACAAATATATGTTTTGAGGTTCGCTAAATTGAAAAAAAAAATGTGGATGTTAAAAAGAAGGTGGGCGTGTCTGTATTTATATGTGATTATGAATAACATAACTTAAAAACGAAAATTCGGTTAAATATCAAAATATTGAAATTTTAAAACAATTCTTCGTAAAAATTGTAGTTTGGGATACAAGAATTTTCTTGAAAATTTTGTGTTGCATCCTTTAAAAAATATTATCTTAAATACCAAGTTAATGTGTTAAAGAGTTTTCGCTTTCTGAGTTGTGTTGTTCACAGACAGGTAGATACATACTTTTGTAAATTTGTTTGCATTTAGCAAATCTCGAAACATTCTGCTGCAATCGCGGGATCTAATTTTTGGATTCAATATAACATTCTCCGTATTACTAAATTAGTTAAAAGTAAAAAAATTAATGACCATTATAACTTATCTTATCCAAGATTACTCATTTGCATATCCTGTTCACTCTTAATTTCTTGCCAGTTTGGAGACTCCTGAATCGAAAAAAAAATATCTTTAGAAATTAGCCCTTGTGTGTCTGTGGTTTAAATATGCAAATTTAGCATCCAGCAAGGATGAGACAAGAATAGTTTCAAATAAACACTCTCACTCAAAAACATCCTTTATATATAGGTAAAAATTTCTCTAAACATTTTGATTAAAATATATTATATATTTAAGATACTTTCAGGACAAATGAAATGTATTTCTTGAATTGTTTGAGAATAACCTCAGAAGTCTTCTTAATTCAGAATAGCCTTTCTAAAGATGGCAAAACATAAGAGACAGAAAGAAATTTTACTTGACAAAAAATATAGATCTCATTAAGAAAACTGAATTTACAGAATTTTCTGTATAGTTAAGTATTTCCGATATATTTCTTATTAGTTAGAAATAACAAATACTTAATATTTTTCTCAAATGGAAAGTGTTATTCACTGTGGTTCAAAAATTATGGAAGTTCTAAGCCATCAAATGGCGACATGCTCTTTAAAAATCAGATTATAGCTTTACCTTCTCTATCCTACTGTAAGTTTTCTTTGAAAGTTTACCTGGAACAAGAAATACCTACGTAGAATAACAGAAGTAGAATAATAAGCTTGTATATGAGTATTTTAGAGGAACGAGTAGAGAATGTCATACGAATGCAACACATATTTCAATTGCTTTCTGTTTCTTTGTTTCTAGCCCAGAAGAGCAACCAAAGCTTTCAGAGTCACCTCCAGGAAACTCATTAGAAACTCAAAATGACAATAAGGTGGAAAAAGGCCGTGGAAGGTGAGTGAAAAATTAAAAAGTAACATTCAAACACTTGTGCATCTGTGAGCAGCATAATTAAAATCAAACTTGGAATATAAATTCATCTTTCGAGGGTGCGCCATTATTTTCAAGAGATCCCTCCACTCTGAATTATACTTTACATGGTAAACTTTAATTTGCTCAAAAATGGTTAAATTTTAATTACCATGACCTATTTGCTACAGATTCTAAGAGAAGATGGCTTTAACTCTCATAAAATCATTAAGGGTAACCTGCCCCACCCATTTTAAGTGTCACTACTCCAAAAGTCCATAGAGAGCAATGTGACTCCAAATTTACATAATTATTTTAATTGGCCGCGGAAAAGTTCAGTATACCGCTCGAACACCCACCTGCTGTCACATGATGAAGGAATGCTACATGTTAACGATTCCGAGTCACCATGCAAACTTACTAGTCAGTGGGTCAATCAGAGGAATACCATTGCAAGCCCTGGTTCCATAAACTACGCTATCTCAGGGCACGATTCCTATGGAAGGTTAAGAATAGTGGCTCATCACAACAAAGTGAAAAGAAATGCCGCTGAGACCAATTAGTTGCCTTGTTTTCATAAAAAAAATAGTAGCAGCAATTATAATTTCTTCATCGACTGTTTGTGTCCATCTACTAGACCAGGTCTGTTCAAAGAGTATCGCGATTTGTATGTTTTTTTTTTTTTTCAAAAGTATTTATTTATTCATATCTATTTTGTTCCCTTCAAAGTAATTCTTGACCGATATTATACATTTGTATTAACGTTTTTTCCAGTCTTTGAAGCACTTTAAAAAATAGTTTTTTGTGATCTTGTTCAGCTCCTCCTTCAATGCCGTCTTTATCTCCTCAATCGTGGAATAGCGTTGACCTTTCATATGCCTCTTCATTTTGGGGGGGGGGGGGAAGTAACAGGGGGCCAGGTCTGGGAAGTAAGGTGGCTACGACACCATAAACGTTTTGTTTTTGGCCAAAAATTCGCGCACAAGCAACGATGTGTGAGCAGGAGCGTTATCATGGCGCAGAAGTCAATTTTTCTTCTTCCGCAATCCGGGCGTTTTTGGTGAATTGCTTCGCGCAAATTGCGCGTAACTTGCAGGTTATATTTCCTATTGACCGTTCTACCTTGTGGCAAGAGCTTAAACTGTAAGCAAAACCGAACTTGGCGCGCTTTTTTCGGTCTTGGCTCGTGTGGCAGCATCCATTGGAATGCTTGGGCTTTAGTTTCCACGTCATAACCATAAACCCATGATCGTCACCAGTTATGGCCCTCTGAAGTAAATATGGGTCGTCGCGGACAGAGTTCAACACTTCCTTAGCAAGGTTAATGCGATGTTGTTTTGGTCGAAATTGAGCAACTTTGGTTCGAATTTTGCGGCAACCCGTCTCATGCCCAAATCATTGGTCAAACTCGAATGACACGAGCCAATCGATATGTTTAGGTCCTCAGCAACTTCTCTAATGGTGATTCGACGATTGACGAATACTTTTTCTTCACTTCTTCAATGTCTTCGTCTGTTGTTGATGAGCTCGGGCGTCCGGGACGCTCTTCCTCGTTCACATGTTCTCGACCGTCTGAGAACCTGAGAACCTTTTGTACTACCGATAAACGTTGCTTTGGTCACCATATGCCATTGTCAACATTCTGAATGCATACGCGCACTTAATTTTGTTTTTCATACAAAATTTGTTACAGATTCTTTGTCCGATTTTTTGGAATAGGTAAAAATCGAAAACGAGCTAAAACGCGTCCAAGCACAATTTGCTGTCAATTAACCGAACATTCAAAATGGCCGAGCTTGTCAATATAAGTGAGGGCCATGAGTACCAACATAACGCCACAAAACAGTCGAAAATCGAATATACGAGGACTGTTCAAAAATGAATTATCACAATTTTTTTGGCAATGTACCTTTACTCATCCTCATAATTTTGATGGTCCTTCTCAAAATAGTTTACCCTGAATGCGATGCACTTGTCCCAGCGTTTCTGCCAGTCTTCAAAGAACCATTTTTGAGAGATCCTTCAAAATTGCCTCCGCAGGCTTCACCACTGCTTCTGATGATGGATAATGCCTCTCACGAAGGCGTTTCTTCAAGTTAGGGAATAGAAAAAAGTCACATGGAGCTAAATCCGGACTGAGGGATGCACTTCACGTTGATTTTTGCAAGATATTCAACAACAACATTGCCAATATGTGGCCGCGCTATATCGTGTTGCAGTATACCGTCTGCTTTTGGTCTTTTGTGCATGATATGGACTTGCATTGTTTTTAGGACATCCCTGTAGTATTGTTCAGTTACTGTCGTGTGTGCTGGTACAGCATGCTGATAAACCATTCCATGAATATCAAAGAATGAGATGACCATAACTTTCCCAGCAGGAGCAACCACGTTTGCTTTTTGGGGGGTTGGTGAATAAGGAGATTTCCACACTGAGCTTTGCTGTTTGTTCTCAGGATCAAAATGATGTACCCAAGTTTCATCAGCAGTGATTACGTTTGAAAGAAACTCCGGATCTTCCTCTAACATCAACTTTAAGTGTGTGTTAACTCCAATGCAGCGGTAGGCGATACTAAACATGTCTGAACTTGCCTGGTTCTCACAGGCGAGAACAAGGAGTACCAACAATGAAACTACTACGGCGTCTTTGTTTCTCATTAAGCTAACAGGATGTAATAAGATTGAATTTTAGTGCGAAAAATTATGGCCGTGAAAAAATTATGATCATTCTTTATTGAACAGCACTCGTACGTAGCCACCAAAATTCAAAATTCGCGATACTTCTTTTTTTTTCATTTAATACCCTGTCTTTAATTGCAGTGATTGATTGAATAATGAAATATAAAGCAAAATAAGTTGAGTAAGAACAGGAAAAATATAAACAAAAATTTCTCAAAATATAAAACGATGAAGTCAAAATCCGTATGTATTAAGCAGGTTCACGTCGTTACTTTTAAATAAACTTTTGTTCATATTTACTTATAAAACATTAAATGGGTTACAACAGGTTACATGGAGTTTGCACGTAGATTTTAATCAGTGTGAAACTTTTATACTTAATAAAAAGAAATTAAGTCACTTCTTGCTTTATACTTGTTTAATATTAATTACAGTATGCCACTACATACGAAACAAAAGGTCTTAAAGAATACAGCGTTTAATTTTGGATGTGAATGTCACAAAAAAGCGCCATATTTTCTCAAACTGTACCAGAATTAGTACCTGAAGAAGTATCTTGGACTTTATAGATGTGTTTCAAGAAAACTGACCCAATGGAATATTTCGAAAGAGCAATTCATTACTAACCGAAATTATTTTAAAAGAGAAAAATAATAGGTAGATCATACAAAAGTTGTAGGTTTAAGAAGACGTTATCGAATATGAAATTTGTTACAATACGCATTGCACTGTATGCTCTACTAAGCTTAAAAGGATCGGAAGATTGCTTTGCATACGAAATGTTATATTTAGTATGCTTCTAGTCATAAATATTCTTTGCTACTCATTGGTCACGTAGTGCTGCCCGAGTAACTCCCTAGTTTTGGATGTCAGTAAAATGGAAGTACTCAATTTAAGTGTTGCCTATAATTCCCACAGGAAGTGGAAGCTTTGATGTCCTGAGATCCCCTTCTACGATATCCTGTTACGAACTCGGCGACCAGCCAACGGCAAAAGTGTCAGCTGTTTTATTTGCAGGGAAACAGGGTTCTCAATTAAAGAAACTAATGCAAATTCAAAGTCTTCAATGTTAGTAGTACACATATCCTATATATTTTTAGACATTGCTCTCTAGAAAATACTTCTATTTAAATAACAATAGCAATTGCAAGCAATGTGCAATAATGAATAAGCAATAAGCAAAACGAGTTACATCACGCTATTTCTACAACCTCTTTAATGACAGTTGACTATGATTGCTTAAAGATGAATGAATTCTAAAACGGATTATCAAATTAATATGGGTGATACCATTATTATTTAAATACTGAACGGAATATGTTGTTTCTGCTTATGACCCCATAACAAGTTTAATACTTGAAATCATTCGCTATTAGTACCAACTGTCTATAAACACTACTTTGGATTCAATTTTAATAATGCACACACGGGATTTATTTAGCTATAGGTAAATAGTTTATCTCATATACGAACTCTGGAATTCTTTTGTGGACGAAGATGTTGTAGCTTCAAAAGATTTGGAAGTTTGAGGCTCTTGAAGTTCATTGGTATAATCATCGTTCGTATATTGGTTTCTTGATGTTTAATTCCTTCATAGTTTACTTAATCGTTGGTTCCCCTTTCCTTTATGCATCACTTCGATTACTAATACTGCCATTAACAATAATTTAATGAACTCGTTTCCAGTAAAAATTTCTGCACCAACTGTCTTATAAGAAGTTCACAACTAATAACAATAAACAAAATGATAATATTCATGATTGTTTGGAAAATTATGGTTGGTATATTCTAATTAATGCTTTTCTGTTTTTTAGAGGACGTCGGAGATCCAGATGGAAGTTGAAATTTCATCATCAGGCTCTGCCACCGGAATACCTGGATCATTATGAAGCATCTATAGCACAACAAGAAGCAAAGTCCAATGCTATGCTCGCTGGGGTGAAAGCACCTAATGGTTCAAGAGGAAACAACGACAGAGGTCAAAGTAAACATTCTGTGAAACAAGCTCATGGACCAAGGAGTGAGAAACCTATGTCTGATACCAAAAGTGCAGCTGAAAAGTCTTCGAAGCAGAGTTCATCGCCACTAGGGTGTCTTCAAGTAAAGTTGGAACCAGAAAGTCCATCATTGCCGTTTGGTTCCATTGTACAAGCATCACCAATGCTGCTTAATACTTCGGCAGCAGCAGCTGAAACGTCACATCTCATACCACTCCAGACACTGAGTCCCGGTGACAGTGATATGATATCAAGGCTACAGGACACCTTCCAGAGTCATCATATTGATGATGATATCAGTATAATTAATGAAACGAGGAGTTCACCGCCAAATAATTCAAATAAAGGTTTGCTGGGGTGCCTCTTGTCCAGCAATCAGCAGCCATCAGAAATGCCTTCACCTACACTGTTAGGCAATGCAAACAGAACTGTTCCAACCATAAATGCTGAACAGCGGCAGAATGCAAATGCTAAAAGGAGATCTTCCGTCATTATGTCATCTTCATCAGCAACAAGTGCAAATTTCAACACAGGGGCATCCGTAAATTCTTCAGCTGCGCAACAGCAGGGCAGCACAACAAGCAAAGTCATGAAATATCAAGATTTACCTTATATGGGAGAAATAACTTTGGACAACATGAAACCACGGCGCGGCAGGAAACCAAAGAAGGCCGATATTTGCCATTTGATATACAAGAACTATGGAACAATATTTCCAGGAGCTCCTAACAGTGTAGAATCAGAAGAATTGAGAAAGAAAGTTCACTCAGAGACCTTGCAAGAGCCTTCTTCATCAGGAAATGGTAACCATAAAAGTAGATTGGATGGTTCTTCTTCTTTGGGAATTAAGTGCAGAGCAATACAATCACTCAAAGGTAGCAGTGGAACACAAATCAACCATGCAGATGTGCAGAACAGGATAATAAGCAGTCTTTTAGAGAAAAGACTTACGGCTGCAGCTCAGCAGGAATCGAATAGGAAAAGCTTTCTACAAAACACTAGCATTCCTGACTATAACACATTGATGCTTCCTCCAAATTGTACTGGAGCCTGGAATAAACGAACCATCCCCATACCATTAACTTCTCCTGTACTACCTGCACCATCACCATCTACTACACCAGCCTGCAGTGATGAGCCGCTCAATTTATGTGTCAAAGATCTCAATCAATTAAAGATAAGATTGTTGAGAAAGCATGGAAATTTTTATGAACCGCACAGCGGTAGTACAACTAATAGCAGCGAGGACGGTGCATCGCTAAAACATACTTCAAACATGTCTCCAATTTCTGTTAAAAGTGAGCCACCAAGCCACGTGAGTGATCTCGATGACATGCTAGAAGTTAGTAACGATTCACTGAAGTTTTCTGGCACTCCTGATGAACTGTGTGGAGACGGCAGCAGACGTGGAACGCCTTTACAGACATCAAATCTGCCTGAATCATTCCAACCATCTGCTGTACCAGGTTTGAGCTTTCCTAACCCAGCAGAAATGCCTGTTGTTCCTGCAGGAGCTTCCCCTCTACCTGCAGGATATGTGTACTGGCCAGGTGCAGGAGTATTTGTTCATCCAATGGCTATACAGTCACAACTTTTATACTACCAGAAAATGGGAGCCATACCATTAGTTTCTATGCCAGCAAATGAACCAGGCCTTTCCCCCCAGACCTTTATACCTGCTGCTCCTGTCTCTATTCCCCATCTGGCTTCAAATTCCTTACAACCACCACAGTCTCCTAAATCCATTTCTTCTACATCAAAGTCAGATCAAAAGCAACCATTATCAGTTTCAAATAGCAAGCATTTAATTCCAAAAAACTTCTCTTCTGCAAGTCAAGGAAAGAATAACAGTTTGATGCCATCAGAACTATCATTTCCTAGAATGAAACGACTTCCATCACTGGGTAATGCTGCCTCAGCAATTTCAGGTGGAGCAAAAAGGAAGAGATCTGCTATCTTCATACCACCAATGCCAAGTGAAAACAACTCCAGTCCCACAACAGAAGTGAGTATTTGTAAATTTAAATTTACTGGAGGTGCCAAACCAAGCCTACAAGAAAAGAAAATGCTCTCTGTCGATTCTGGAGGAAATTTTCGCTACTATAGTGGAACTGGTGACAAATCCATGCGCGGTTATGAGTTCTTTCCTCGGGAGTCACTACAGCAACCAGCTGGAGTCACCAGCGGATCACCATCAGAGCATTTTCTAGCAGCTGCTGCTTCAGCATCTGATAGAATAACACCTTCTGCTGCTGCACTGCGCGAGAGTACAGGTGCTGGAACATACTCATTGGATGAACACAGGAAGTTCTTATCTTCGAATCCTACAGATAACTTAGTTAAAGGGATAGGTTCATCATTTAGTGAACTAAATCCGCCGATGGTTTTACCACACGAGGGGGATTCCTCGAGAAAAATGGGTGACGGTAGTGTTTTTCTTGATCAAGCAGCAAGAAAGAAAAGTGATACTAGTGAAATAATGGATCCGAGTGTTGTGAACATAAGTGATAATCAACAGGGACCATCTTCTCAACATTTTAGATTTCAAAGACGTAAAAGAAAGACACGCAAATCACTCGCTCGTGAAAAATTAGAGCAGACGTTTAAGGAAAAGGGATTTCTTATCCAAACTCAGCAACTAGAGTCTGCTGAAGGTGCCACTTATTGTAAGTTCCGTCAGTTACGTAAGTTTACACGTTATCTGTTCAGAAGTTGGAAGGACTATCTTCCTGGAAATGTTAGGGAAATGTCTGTTGCAGCAGGAGTAGCTGGTTCATCGCCCCCTCATCAAGACGATTCTGACGGGGAAGTGTCAAGCAACTCACCTCCTCCCACTTTGGTCGCACCACAGAGCACGCTGGATGATAGTGTCAGCAAGCCTTCTCCAGCTACATAGAATGTGAAGTCTTTTGATGAATGTCCTGTGGTTTTACATCTACCAAAGTAGAAAATAATTCATTTCTGAACATTGCATCTAACAAGTCGGTACTGTGCTCTGGTCGCATCTTTCCTGGGAAAGGTTTCCTCAAACATTTCAATATAAGTTCACCAATTTGCAAACAGTTAAAAACCTTGAATTAAAACTCAACCATGTGTATTTAACCTTTGTTACTTTTATAAATAGTGTAAATATTTTGCTGAAAACTAAATGTGAAACTTGTATTTTGTATTATTGTTTTGTCAATCAGCCAACACTATGTGTCTTTTCACTTTTTTTTTTAATGCAACCTTCTAAGCTGCAGATATGTCTGAGGTCGTATTCATCGCCCACTGAGGACTCATTTACATATCTAAGTGGACGAAGGCTCCACACTGAATTACAAAGCGGTCTAAGGTACACCATAAACTAGATAGCAAGGCTCCTCTTAGAAACATCGTCCGTTCTATGGAAAACATACAGTTCTCTAGTCGATTTTATGTTTCACCATAGTTTACATCATTAACTTCCAAATCCTCCTAATGAGGAAACCCAATCATGTGGCTTTAGTGTCAAAATCAGTCAGGAAAAATCTGGTGGTTGTTTACAGTTAAGTAACATGCCTATGTTCAAAAAGAGAAGAGATTAAATTAACTTTTCAATTATGGTGTAAAATACGACAGATGTATTTCACACAGCACCACCATACGTTATCTTATTTAATGAAGTGTCCTCCAAGCCAAAAAAGCAAGCATATGTTTCAAGAAAAATAAAGGAGTTTTATTCTGGATTGAAGAAAGTGTTGTATAAGACATTTATTCAATGTTAAGATATAGCTGTAATCTCCTTTTCTCTCTCTACCCCTATCTGTCTGTCTTTTTCCCTACTTTTGCCTTACCCATTGAGCTTTGAAATGGATAATAGTGTATCAAATATAAATGTAATACATTTATATGAAAATTACAAACAAGTCACATCAGCTAAAATTGTGAAAGTCAATTGGTAAGAATTAAAATTCATATTTTAGTTCTTCGATAGTTGTTCCTTAAAAGCAATGGAAAGCATTAATTCTGACTCAGCTCTGACTTAGTTGCATACATTCCTCTGGAATGTTCTCTGGAAGAACAACAATTATTATCAAAGATTAATTAGCCCTAATATTGGTTAACTATGTTGCCCAGAAACATAAAGCATTTTCAAACATACAAGTTGCCTTGTAAGATTTGCCAGCATAGTTGAATAGGATGAGAGTGTTTAATGCAAGGTACAAGTATCTCGTCAGCCAACATAAGCGGTAAGAGGACCAGTATGGAAGCCACAGATATATGATTCGATTTCCAGCCATAACATTGATTTTTCAAGTCTGGTTTAGCTTTCTAATATTGCTGTTCTCGTTGGTGTTCTTAAGAGAGTATTTTAAATAGCACCGAGTGCAGTTTAATGCATTAATGGCAACCTGCATATAATATTTATTTTAATCTCTTCAACTCAAGTTTAAAAGTATTAAAGTTGAATAAATAAAAGGTTCTTATAGTAACAAATTGAAATCACTGGTCTTCTTAATTCAAAATACCATTTTCAGAATTCTATTAAGTCATTCACAGTGAAACATTTCTGCAATGTGCTTTCTGAAATACACCAACCTATTGCTTTTTAAATTTTCTGCAGGTTCTTTGTATGTGTGCAATTTATTACAATAATGATGACTGTTGTACACAAGAATAATATTACAGAGTAGCTTAAATTTTTTCGGTTTCACATAGAACTATAATTTCTGGATGTATAGTTACAAAACCCTATGAATGGCTGATTCATCTTATATAATATCTCTCTGTCTCACTTTAAAACAACAACAGGTGTCTATTTATCTGTTAATAAAATGTATTTTAAAAATGTAATTATTAATTGTTCTTTCAGACATAAAGAAAATTTGGTCAAAGAATCATTCTTATCACAATTATTTTTCCAAAAATATATTTTCTCTTACTTGCTAAGCTACATGTAATAACTGCATTACAGTGATAAATGAAATTTATGTCATAAGTGGAATGAATAGTCTCCAGATCTTAGGAAATATTTTCCCAGGAGTTGTCTCCCCATATTCATAAAAATTATAAATAAATTAGTTTATGTGACACCAACCTTGTATGCTGGAACCAAGTGCAAAGTGTTATCTTCATACAGCTATGCTAATAACCATCACATACACTCTTTTTTTAATTCATAACCAATGGTTTAAGTTTATCTTAAACATAATTGTGAAAACTTCTTATAATTGTGCAATTCTGTTTAAACACTGTTTACATATTTGTAAAATTAACATTAATATCTAATTTTGTTATTTTGTAAATAATGATTAATGTAAATCGTGTATATTTTGAACATATGACAAATTAACTTTTGCAGGGCACAGACCACTTAAGAATATATAGTCTTGAGAGCAAAGCAACCCATTGTTATCTGTAATTTAAGCTTGATATTTCATTGTAAGGAAACATATTTAATTAATCCACGATGAATGTGCACCAAAGGTGGAATGAGGAGGAAATGAGCAGTGACTGATTGGTTGAATGGAATGATGACTGTGATCTCTGTTACAAATCCAACAGTAGTGACTAACAGGATTTGAGTTTCTCTTACTCACTGTGTGCAAAACAGTGATTTGTTAACGTTGTATAATATATATTTTTTAATTTTATAAGATTTAACTATTTTCCATACATACATGATGTATATATGTTTTCCAAAGACTTGATGTGTAAAAGGATATCAGCACATAAGACAATAGTTATGCAGAAACACTGCATCCAAGGAGTTTATTTTTTGATTAAAATATTAAATAAATATGTACAAACTAAATATTTACTAGCTAATTATGTTTGAATTTGTTAAATGTCCAAGCATAATTTTCTTATGCATTACAGGAAAGGTAGTTTGTCAAGTACTACATTGCATTTAGACATTAATAAATTAAACTTCTAACATCCACAGACCAAGGCTTCACACTTTTTAATGTTATTTTATAAAAATGTGACTATTATGTGTTTTGAATGGGAAGGTGTTTGTCCTTGAGCGCTACTAGGTGAGCAACCAATCGGAGTCCTGCAGTGTTGTCGTATTGTATTCCCCCTAAGTGGTATGTAACGAGTGCCAAACTAATCAATCTCTAATAAATACTATTCACTCTAAGACAAAAATTCAGATTTTGAAAAAACTGTTCCACGAGGAAGGAGAGAGTAATGTACTTAACATAATCGTAAAAACCCCATATTTTTAGCACAAATAGTTTTCCTAATACAAATAAATAAGGTAGATACCATTATATTATAACAACTCATTGCGACGTGAGCACTGTAATGAATATCATTATTGGTTGGCATGTATGCATGAACGTATATTTGAAATTACTCAGAGCTGAAACTTAAACATTTGACATGACGTGGCAAAAGAAATATGTACTTTGAATAAGCCAAGGTGTTTGTTAAATTCGATGAGAGGAAACTGTACACTTCTTGCTGGTCTGGCAGAACGTGTCTCACATTATATCTTTGTTTATGAATGATTCCTAATCTCTATTTACTCTAGAGTTCAAAGCAGTATTACTCAGTTACTCTTCAATGAGCCGCGAACCACCTCCACACCCCTTACTACTGCTAGAACAACCCAATAGAGTTAATGTGGGCTGAAATTATGTTGCAAACAGAAACAGTATTTTTAAACTGACTGACGTTGAACGGCTTATTCACGAAGAAATTGACAAGGAACACAACAAGACTGGAAAAACTGTGTGACACATCAGATAAACTACAAGAAGACGACGACTTTTGGAAAGAAATAGCACATAACAAGATTTTGGAACCTATCATCTTAAATTTGCAGTACTCAGACAATGAAGACAATGACAATGATGAATTATCTCTTAACATAAGTATCTAACATTCACAGCTATATGAATGCACGACTGGTATTTTTGTTGGATTAGAAAAATAAGTAATTCATAAACTATAATTAATTTTGAACTAAATATATAAAACCTTTGCATAATACTTTGGAAAATTCAGTTTGCGTTCCCTTACATCTAGCGCCATGAACACTCGCAAGTCTGGGAGAGAGAGGGAAATATAAAAAGAATGGGGGTAACGAGGTAGCAATGGTGAAGGCTGTAATGCATCCAATTCGCTGCAGGCAAGGACTCTTCCCATTTGAAACACATAATAAAAGCAAGAGTATTTGTATAATGTAAATAAAATTGTGATTACTTTGAATAAACCTCCCAAGAACAAACATGTAGCCCATCAATGTGTCTAAAGTATCTTTTATTTATTCTCCATCAAACCTAAGTGAAGTGGTCTTTCAGGATAATCTAATCATAAATTAGCTACATTACTTGTCATATTTCCAAAACTCTCTTGCAAAACTGAGCCAGGTTTAACAGTTTGAAAACTTGATTCTTTTGTTTCCAAAGTAATCCTAAACAACAAAAATTATAATCTGAAATTTATATTCAGATTTAAGTCTTTAGCAAATTGAGCAGTCTCCATAATACTTTTCTTGCATTTAAAAAGCTATGTGCCATTCAAAATAATAGCATATTACTTACTCTCCTTTGTTATGCTATAATTGTCATTTGTCAGGATTGTATAAATTATTTAAAAGTACAAGCCTTGAGTATTTCAAATTGTTTAAATGTTTACCAAAGATCTAAAAGAAGATATTACATTGTATATAATTTGCTGTTTAATTCATTAAATTAAAAAATGTATTTAAGATCTTGATCATTAGGCTTTTGGTTATGCATCATGTACTACTGGAAAAGCAGTTAAGTTTTTCTTTATAACCAAAGATATCCTTGTTTTCTTTTAATTTGGGTTCATAGGGATTTGTCTAACAACTAGTCAACATAATGTAACTTATTATTAAATTTTAGATGAGTCGCGTTTTTTACACATCTGCTTCACTTTCGCTTCACTGTGGTGTTCCAATACAGTTGAATCTCGATATAATGTAACTTGTTTTGTTCCATATTTTGAACATGTGAAACAGAAGCTTAGAACTGTCAAAGATGAATTTGCCAAAATTATATAAAACCTGTGCCTTGGAAAATACGACTATTGAAATCTTATATCACGTAATAACTTGCATTTGTATTGTATATTATTTAAAACTATTTAACAAATTGATTAAAATAATATATGCAATTAACACTTCCACATTAGTATAGCACCAACTGATAAATAACCTGCATATTTTATGACTTCATTTTAATTATGGCTTTTTATTTCCTTTATGTATTCTGCATTTATCCACAAAAGGTGTTTTAAAAATATACACTGTATTAAAAGGGAACCTACTTTAATCCGATTCTGAAAAAATCTTTGGCTTAATTTTTATTTTCAAATAAATACAAAAACTAATTTCAAACTGCAACAATCACCTTACGGATCACTACATGTGACCTTATATTCTATATATTCTACATGTGACCTTTTCCTCATGTCAAAGTGCTGTTAAGTCTACAGACAAGCTTTAATTCTGTAAAGAATCTTTTGATATACTTCATCTTTTCTTACAGCATACTGCGCCATTGTTAGTATTCCTGTAAGAATCTTTAAAAGTGCCTAAAAATAGTCTTATTTCTCAGGTACAGAAAACAAATGATTCAAATGAAAAATCAAAAACTAATATAATGCTTGTATGCCTCATTGTCTTTGCTACTTTAATAATGGTTATTATTATGAAGCAAAATAAAATGTGATTAAGTTTAAAACTATGTTCAAATAAATTATTTATTTATTTTTGCTGTAGCATTTTAATCCCTTGTCATTCCAAAGAACTACCTAGTCTGTTTCTTTTCTTCAGGAACTCTCTCAAAGGTTTGCAGTTGAACCACTACAATCCACATCACAGTGGCTGTTGGCTTTGTACTCTTTTCTCTAAATTTACAGAGACCGTCTTTTCTTCAGGAACTTTCTCAAAGGTTTGCAGTTGAACCACTACAATCCACATCACAGTGGCTGTTGGCTTCGTACTCTTTTCTCTAAATTTACAGAGACCGTTTACTGAGGGACTTCGTCTTAAAACATACTAGACCCATACAATAATTATATAAGAGTAATGTTTAAAAGAAACCTGAAGTCTCAAGTACTGTAACAGATTAGTCCTGCCTCTATATTTATAAAATCAAATCAGTGTAATGGAAATGTGAATTCTGAATGCATATTCTGAAATACGAATAGAAATCCTTCGGTGTGGGACACAAAATAATTCAAAAGTTAATATATTTTCAATGTAAAATTTCAATTTGAAAGTACAAATATGCTCATAAGACAAAATAAGACTTTTTGTGACACCAGCAAACTTTATTATCAACAGTGAACTGACAGCAAAGCAAGACCAGATTTTGCACTTCTCAAGAATGTGTTAAATCACTTGTACGTGATAGAGGAATTTAGTAACAGTGACGTGAAAATCAATTAAAAAGCTATTTGTAGTTGGTTTTTAATACTTCGTCACTTAAATTGTTATATTATTGAAGGTCCAGCAATGGACCTTCAAGGTTGATAATGGATGCAAAAACTTCTGAAACTAGTCATTCAATAATATAAAAATGTACGTGACAAAGTGTTAAAAACCAACTACAAATAGTTTTTCAAGTCTTTAATCATCTTTGAAGGTATTCATGTTGTCAGATTGCCTTAAAAATAAATTTACTTTCTGAAGAAACAGTTCCCTCTGGGACTGCTTTTAGCTAAAATATTTGTCTTATCAAATTACATGCATTGATGTACCAAGAAATTAAATGTCAAGGTGTTGCTACAGAGCCTCCTCAGCTCTCCCTACCAAGCCTATGAAATTAAATGAAAAAATGCCACAAGTGAATTTTATGCTTTTCTTATATTTCATACTTTAATTAGGCATCCTTGATATTCTGATATTGCATATTTATTAGGCTGTATAATCCTTGAAGTCCTGCTAAACAGTTCTTTTTCTTTAAAAAAAAGAAAAAAAAAGTATTTTTCATCACTTAAAATGCTCTACCTATCCAAAGTTAACCAATTAACTTCTAATTTTAAGCTAAGAGATTCACATAGATATTTTTAAAATTGCACAATTAAGCTACTTTTTAAAATATTTTCATAGTCTGATACTTTTAAAAATAAAAAAATGTCAAAATGCAAAGGGCTTATCCCTTTCTTTTCTATCACAGCTTCATTTGAATTCTAAAAATCTCAAATGTAGTGTGTTTTATAATGGTCTGTTAAAGGCAAAATAAAATCCATAGTAAATACCATTTGAACCATGGAGCATTTTTAATTACTATAACTAAATTAATTGAATCTAGGACAAAAGCATTACTTTTATAATGGTAGTTTTTGTTTGTAGTGAAAATGAGTTTTGTTTTCTGATCTGACTATTAGTGGACCATGTAATGACAATATAAAAACAAAATGATAAACGGTTGCTAGGAGAAGAAAATCAATAAACTTATTTCATGATGATGGAAGAATGTCGCAGTGAATATAAAATTTTTGAATAGTAACGGAAAATTAATAATCTTCAAAAAGATATATTCTGTAATCTTGTTAGTGATGAGTGGATGTGCAGGAGTGAGGAATTTTATGTAATTAACTATTTATTTATGAAGTAAGGATTTATCGATATACTGGAGGTAACGTGCAATGATTGACTAGGAAAGAAAGTTCGAGTAAAATGTAATCCAGATTATATAATTAAATTATATATTACGAAATTGGACTTATCCAAAATTTTATTTATTTCCCTCGAAATCACACATGAAAATGAGAGATCTCAAGACTCTTATTTAATCAAACACAATCATCAAGAAACAATTCAAACTACAACAAAGTAACCCTGTTACATCTGACTTCCCGACTTGGATCTTAGAAACAGTCAACGTGCATCCTGTCTACAACAAATAGAAAATCTGGTTACAATTTCTTTGAAAGAAATGCTGACTTCTTATTGATGTATATAAGGGCGTTCAACTACTAGAACACTAGGTTGTACACAGGATATCTAATTGAAAATTTGAATGTGATCATTATATTTCATTACCATGCAGTGATAAAAATTTCAGGTCATTCAAATGGAAATTAAGATCTTTTAGGGTTTTCACAGGTCCTTATGTTAAATATCCCTGACACATACTAAAATACTAATGCACAAATGTATGTATTAATTATGTCAAATTGAGTAAAAAGCCCATTGTGACATATTCTACCATACTAAAAACATATGAATTGTGATAAAAAATTCTGGATAGCCATTTTTCTCTCAGGCATTAGAACAAAGTAAATATTACAGTACCACCAATTAGCCCTCGATTACCATTTCCAAGTCACTTCCTTTTTCACCGAAAAAACTATTTGTAGTCAGTTTATTGACACTTTGTCACTTACATTTTTATATCATCGAGGGACTAGTTTTAGAAGTCATTGCTCCAACAAACTGGAGAGAGGTTGAAGATGGAAGCAATGGCTTCCCAAACTAGTGCCTCGATGAAATAAAAATGTAAGTTGACATAATATAAAATATAAAATGACACTTTGTCACTTACATTTTTATATAATCAGTGGACCAGTTTTGCAAGTCATTGCTCGAGCAAGTTGGAGAGAGGTTGAAGATGGAAGCAATGGCTTCCCAAACTAATGCCTCAATGATATAAAAAGGTAGGTGACGAAGTGTCAATAAACCAACTACAAATAGTTTTTTTGATTAATTTTGATGTCACTGTTACTAAATTCTTCCAGTCATGCATCACATTTTCATGTATGCCCCTGAGAGGTTTCAGATGACAATACTGATAATGTCCTGCCTCTTCCTAATATGGAAATATTTCTGCACTGTAAATCCCACATTCTTTTTGGCTTTAATTATGTGGAAATAAATACTCAAGTAACTTCTTAGATTTTATCAAGCATCCAGTAGTAGCACCTGTGAATGAACGTTTTATTAGCACTAAAACCATGAATTATCTGGGCTTAGAATCAATTATTTCAAAATGTTTTTGCTCATCCCCCATTATTCTGAGGAGGTTTTCATTTTTCTTTTAATTCACATCTTCCAATGTAAATTGAACGATGAATGAAATGAGTGGAATCAAGCTCAAATGAGCCCAAATTCCATAGATTAGAATTACCCAACATACCACTGTACTACATGAGGAAGTCCTAATGTGGCTAGAGATAGCTTAGATTTTAAACATACCAGGTTTTAAAGTTATTCCAATGTGTAAGGACTATTATACAATGAAGCATAAAATTAATATAATTTTGAGTCAAACTAGTACTCAATGCTCCACTTATTGCTAGTATTTACCTATAATCCTTTTCGTTAGGATCTTCCTAACTAATGGATGTTAGTTTGGTGAACTCCTTGGAGGTGATGGGGTGTAGGAGTTCACCAAACCAACATCCATTAGTCGACAGCAGCTGATGATGTTAGAAAGATCCTATACATTCTAGGTAAAAACTACAGATAAGTGGAGCGTTGAATACTAGTTTGACACAAAATTATTTTAAAGTTATACTGCTGATAGTGAAATTCTCTATATAAAAACAAACAAGTTGGATGCCAGCTTAAAATGGCAGAAGATCCAGATCAATCTACAACTGATTCACTGTATTACAAATTGAAGTTCTGATATTGAGTTCGTTACTCACATAATGAAATTAAAAACATACAATAATTACATAGAAATATAAACTCAAAATCTGATGATGATTGTGGTTGCTTCATTACAACAGAAAATAAAACAATGTTTCAACCTGTCTGAAACTCTGACTAAATGTTCATATATGTATATTGCATGCACTTAAACAGACTTTATCACAAATATGACAGAAAATGAATCATCATCAATGATTTTATAAGTTCAGTGATGAAGATAAACATTTGCACAACAGAAAAGCTAATAAAGTATTACACCATATTCTTCAAGATGGATCTAACTTGGACAACAACTCAGGAGCAGGAATTAAGTGTGCACTGTTCTCATTCTGTCAACCAGCAGGATACCACACAACAAATTTTGATGCAGAAGTAACGGCTATTCATATTTCACTCCAACACCTTCTATACAGAATAGATACATTCAAAAATGCTGTCATACTTTCTGATTCTAAAGCAGCATTATGTGCAATAAGTTCATATAATATGAAGTCAATCCAAGTTAAAGAATGTCACAAAATGATCCAACAACTTCAAAAACTACAGAAAAGAATTATATTATAGTGGATACCTGCACATTGTGGAATTGCTGGAAATGAATCAGCTGATTTTCTTGCCAAAAAGGTGCAAATTTAATTCAGAACAAAAGCAAAAGCTTACCCTTTACATCCATAAAAAGATTAATCAAAAACAAATATAAAAACAAACAAAACCAATCAATATCTAAGAAAGCCAAAGATAAAAAATGGAACATTTTAATTAAAAATTCAGAAATTATTCCAGAAATCCCGCGTAAAGCTGCAGTAGCAAATTTTAGATTACTTACGGAACAAGATTATTTGGCCAAACACTTACACAGAATAGCAATTTATACAAGTCCAAATTGTCCTCTGTGCAACAAAGAAGAGGAAATGACTGAAGAACATCTTTTAACCTGTGAAGCTCTACCTGCCGAACCCACTACACAGAAATATTGGAGAGCAAGAGAGCTAATGGCTTCATTGCCAAAGTCTACCATTTAAAAACAACAACAACCATATTCTTCAAGCAAATGGAAAATAAATAATTTCTCCCTGGATTCCCTCACACTGATGAGTAGGAGGGAATAAAATAACCGACCTTGCAGCCCAAAACATTCCAAATTTCAGTGCCCCACCAAGATCTAATTCCAGTCATTAGTAAGACAGTAAAATAATAATGATGATGATGATGATGATGATGATGATGATGATGGTGATATATCAATAACTATACCAAGAATCTCCTAGCAACTAGACATTACCGTAGCAGAAACAAATTACACAGCACTCACATTGGAAAGAAATTGGGTTAAAATTACACATTTATAATTTGTTACACAAAGTTAAACACATTGCTAACACATGCTTTAAAAGAGGAACCTCCACACATGATACCTACAAGCAAATGTCTAACTATGAAACATGTAATCATGGATGGTGCACAATATATTTGAAATACTATCCACAGTACCTAATGAAAAACAGTAGTTATATTTCATCAGTAAAGAACTATCTTATAGACATTTTCTGTATTAGATTCTTTACAACTTCGAAATATTATAGGCATGTAGCATTTGTTTATATCACAACTCTCAATCAATGTATTAAAAAATTGAATATTATTTGATATTGTCACGAACCCGTTATCTACGATAGCGCGGCTTGTGTACACAAAAAGCCGGCAAATAAAGATAGCGGAAATAAAAGACTTACCGGCAAAAATAAGTGAGGTAAATGGAAATTTCTAGTAACTTCTTGATTGATAGAGATTTCTGGTTTGTTTTAGAACAGTCTAGAAATTATCAATGGAGGTATAAGAGACTGTGACACACCAGAGGGATAGCAAACAGAGCAGTAGTAGTAAACAGCTGTGAAGTGTTGTTACGAGAGCTGATGTAAACAGGTGTAATCGAACGCTGTTGTGATCATCGACCCTGGCAGATGATGTATGTTACGTAAATCTGTTACGTAAGGATTGAACAGTGTGTATCTCTACGAAAATAAAGAACATTTTGAATTTCTGCAAATTGTACTTTTAATTCTACGAACCCATAAAGTCACAGTATTTTAGACTTGTAGTTTAATGTGGTCACAATATAATCAGAACCTTAAAGAAAAATTTGTTAACTACAGAGAGGATATAAGGACATGAATTGCTTATCTTCTTTTACCACCCGAAAATAGTTGGTAGTGAATCCGAATAACATTTTAATTTGCGAGACAATTCGAAAACACTGGTGAGAATGCACGTAGTACAGTGCTACATTTCTGTTTGCATTAGACAGGCTGGCAGAATAAACATATATAAAAAGAATCTCTTTTCGAGAGGCCCAGTTTTGCGACATACAATTTACATAATTAAAAACCTTCAGTTTTCTTTAATTTAGTAAAAGTAACTTATAAAACGTCATAGCAGTAGGTATATTTGTCATTACATTTAAAGTAGACATGTCTGCTTTTACAACCCTGCTGGTGTATTGCAAAAACAAATTAATTAAAAGAGAAGTTAAGTGCGGTACCTGCACTATCTTCGTTATTGGTTATTTAATTGTAGTGTCACACCAAGACCAAATAAGATTAGACTGGCAACTCTGTTCTACATTGCCTGCACACTCACGGAAAAGATAGCGCTAGCAGAAGGCCTGTGCCATAGAGAACAAATTACTTATACAATAAAGCGATGCGGAATTGCCTATTTGTGTACAATTTGAGACTGTGTGTAACAAATTTCTACTGCCATGCTTCTGTACTTTTGCTTGTTTAGGTAACCCATAGCTCACAAATACGCTACATATTTCGTTATTTAATATAGAACGAAAATTCCTTTTGTGTATAGATGTTTAAAGAAATTGGATAACAGTGTGGTATGTGCTGACAAGGATTCGTATCTTCATGTTTACACAGTAGACAATAGAGGAGAGGAAGAGAGTGGCGAGTTCAACCACAGACCATGACCATGACCATGACGTGCTGGCTGGCTATATATAGCCAGAAGGTTTTTGCTGCGTGCCCACCCGTTAAGGGTTTTACCGCAGGTAAGGTATTTGAACGGGATTTGTAGGATGGATATGGTGTAGGTTTTGAGATTTGAAGAATTTTGTGAGGTTACATTTTGTACCTTCGGGATGAAAGGATAGGATGCAATTCCCTGCACCCTGGTGTTTTTAATTTAGTTTTGGGTTGGGGAGAATTTTGTTGCCAAACAACTTAGGAGATTATGTGGAGCTCAGCTTTAGCTGCTGTTAGGATTAGCTCCTGGGTTTTCTTGGGTGCCCGCATGCCATGCGGGGGACCCGATGTTGTCTAGAACGGCGTCTAGTGGGGTCATAATCTCCCAGTGATCTAACAAGGGCGCTTCTGTGAGTTGGTAAAGTTGCGTAGAATTTTGATGCCCGGCGCCTAACTTCGTCCTTAGCATATGGAACTCCCGAGGCTTCGTGAAGCAACCTGGTAGGAAAATAGCGACCCACAGAATAGATAGACCGTAGCCCTCTATTCTGTGCACGTTGAAGCCATGCCAACCAGCTGTCTGCGGCCATGCCGCATATCTCGCATGCATATAGCATCACGGGGATTACCAGCGCTCGGAAAAGGTATAACCTCTGGCCAAGCGGTATCGAGCTCGACCCCAGCATAGGATATACAGGGAAGCGATAGCTCCCTGTACCCTTGCCGCTAGGCCTCTGATGTATTGGCGAAAGGTTAGGCCTCTATCCAATGTTACTCCAAGGTATCGGACAGAGTTAGTCAACTCTATCCTTCGACCTCGGAAGCTGAAGTTGGGGCAGTCTGCGGGGATGTGGCGCTTTGTGAAAAGTATGGCGTGGCTTTTGTCCGGATTTACGGACATCCGCCAACGCCGACACCACTGCTGTGTGAGACGGAGGTGTCTCTGTATGGGGTTGAAGGCTCTGAGTATGTGTCTGTCTTTGCAGAACAGAAGCACGTCGTCAGCGTGTTGTGCCATTACGACTCGTGGTTCTGAATGATTCAAAAGTTGTACAGTTGTCATGAATAGAACTTCTATACACTATACAAGCTTAAAACAACCTATTTAAAATACGTGAGCAAGTGGCGCTCATTTTATGATGATTGCAGAAAACCATGGTACTATTGCCAGAATTATTTGAATGTATATGTAGAAGCTCCGTACGAAATGTGTCGTTTTATTTATTTATAATTGTGTAATTGACAGCATGCATAGGCAAACAACAACTTTAAGAAATAGCATCTGTGTATGAAAGGCAAAGCAAATGGGGTATTGGAAAGAGAGACCAGCCTCGGTAGCGTGTGTGCCTCACGTTCAAGAGATCCCTAGTTCGAATCTCAGTCCGGGTGAGTTACCTGGATAAGGCTTTCCCGAGGTTTTTCCTTATCCTAAATGCTATTCGGATAACTCTAAGCTCTATGAACCCGCTTTTTTTAATTTACGTCCTCCATCGTTAAGCCATAACGGACGATGAATGGAATGGGTGAAATGATGCTCAAATGAGCCCGGGGTCCATAGTGCTTAGAGTTACCCGACATTCGGAAAAAACCTTATCCAGGTAACTTACCCTGACCGAGATTCGAACTCGGGACCTCTTGACCGGGTTTATTTGAACATCGTTTCACCCATTTCATGACAACGTTTTTAAACGATAAAAAATGAAAAGTGAGATAAATAGCACAACCCTCTAATAATTCCTTACCGTGTATGGTATTTAAAGGATTAATGTAATTGCAGCCAAACCAGAAAAAATAATATTATTAAAGAGCTGCTTACCGAGCGGGATAGCTCAAGCTGTGTCATTTGTGGTCCGCATTCGGGAGGCCCAGGTTCGATTTCTGTGGTCCACATACCTGATCCATGGGTTTTTTCGCGGGTTTCCCGGCGGTTTTTGCTGGGTAGTTTAATTACATCCTCCGAATTTTCTGTTCCTCATTTCATCTCCATTATCATTTCACACCATCTCTCATCTGGTGATTTCTTTCAGGGTAGAAGTGTAGGCGGGAGTCTCGGCGGTGCATGGTGGAATGATATGCTCTGAGGGAAACGCTTTCCCCTTGAGTGGGACGGACTTGGTCTCCAAGTCGGCCTAGTGGGCCGATTCAGGAACTCGGCTGGCGGGATGCCGGTTGTGCAAGCCTGCATGGAGTCTTCCTTACTTTAGGGGGGGGGGGGGCGGGTTTCGGTATCCTGTCTCCGAACCCACATCGCGACTGCTTCAGGTGATGACGATTGTCCTGCATCGCCGGGAGTTTCTATCTAGTAAAATGTAGGGACCCCAATCTCTGTACCGTGGTGACTCCTTGGGGTCGGCCGCCCTCTGTCACCTCTCACCTCATCCTTCCTCCCGGGGGTCCCACTTGCGGCATAGGTACAAAACACCAGTCTGGTCGAGGTGCAGTTGAATTTAATCTTGGCCGTTACAAGGATGTCATCTGTGTAAGCATTATAAACCGGGACAGAGTTAAAGAAAACTGGCGTATTATGTGTACGAGTGAAAAGCATAAAAAAAGGAACGTGTCTGCAGAAAATGTGCAAAGATTACTTATGGCCTTCGCATGGAAATAGCTTAAAAACCACTTTACCCAAGAAAAATCCGTCCTATTTTCTGTGACTTTATCCAAAACTATGCAATGTTTCAGTCTTGTGGATACATTCTAGGACCATAGACATAATGTTCGTGGACTATATCGTGTACCGTAGACTTTCCACATTGGTGCGTCGAACTGAGTTCTTCGGACTTCTTACGAAGGTAAAAAAGGAAAAAAGTCACAAACGTCATGGTAGAATCGTAACCACTCCAGCATTTGCCTACTGACCAGAGGCGTAACGTACGCAATACGGGCCCGCCTGCAAAAATTAAAATCCGGGCCCCCTAAAATATAATGTATAACCGATCAGTTACAGCAGGTGGAAAATTTAATGCAATGCATTGTATAATCCTACGTAATATAAATAAAGCTATTATTTGATCACTGTTTTCTAAGTATTGAACAAATTAATACCACTAAACTAAGTACATTATAGGGGTTGATATTCTATATCAATAAGGATAAATCTATACTTCTACCTATTGTCTGTTAATTAATTTTACTTGTACTTATAAAACCTCACTCTACTCACCATGATCTCTACTCAAACTGGACCATGCGGCGCGCTTTCTCTGATGCGAAGGTATGGATGATTTCACTGACATCAATGAATCTCTAGTTGCCTTGAATGAATCGAGTTGTTTCGCTTTCGATACTGAGGAGGCTGAGTTCACTTAGTCTATCCTGTGTCATAGAATTCCGGGGATAGTTCTTTATAAATTTGAGCTTCGAAATGAACGTTCAGCCGAAGAAACAGTAACAGGAATAGTTAAAAACAGGTAACATGCTATGCATAAATCTGGAACGCCAGCAGCTACGATTGAATTCCCTATTACTAATAGTTTTGTTAAGTCGAGTACGAGGTTAGTACGGATATTTCTTTTTCAGAGCGTTTTTGAAACCTATTACATGGTCTGGAAATTCACTAGATAAATGCTCCCCATATTCATTTTGAATAATTACTGCTGGATTGTGAATCTCTTCATCGGAGGCAGCATTTAGGAATTTTGGGGAAATAATTTTGAAGAAATGGCGAACATTGTGCATACCCTCAAATCTGTTTCTTAACTGGGCTACAATAATGTCCAAACAGCCATTAAAAACAATGGTTCTGATTCTTTTTCAGAGCGTTTTTGAAACCTATTGCTTGGTCTGGAAATTCACTAGATAAATCCTCCCCATATTCATTTTGAAGAATTACTGCTGCATTGTGAATTTCTTCGTCGGAGGCAGCATTTAGGAATTTTGGGGAAATAATTTTGAAGAAATGGTGAACATTGTCCATACCCTCAAATCTGTTTCTTAACTGGGCTGCAATAAAGCCCAAAAAGACATTAAAAACAATGGTTCTGAAATACATACTTTGATCCACTAGCCGCTCGTCCTGATACAATTCATCAAAATGTTGTTTTTTTTCCCACTTTTCGAATTCTTTTATTTTCAAATGTCAGTGAAATACCCCATTTCTGTGCCAAAGATATGGCTGATGACATTGCTTCTTAAAAGTTTTTCTTTTTTTCGATAGCAAGATAAATTGGCAGTTGCATTCTGAACAAGAAAACACCTTTTATCAATATCTACATTTTCGATTGCATAATTTGAGATTCTAAGTTTGTACATTCTAGAATCTTTGATTGCAGCAATATCTGAAAATAGAATTCAAATTTCTCTAACTGTGTTTTCAAAGCTACAGCTCTACAGCTTCCTCTCTTTTTTAAGATAACAATATTATTATTATTATTTTTTTTTTTTTTTGGCACAGCCCTAAGTACATCGACATATGCATACCGAAAACAGACTGGTTTCTCGAAGACCAACGAGTTGGGCAAAGCTTTTTAAGGTACAAGAAGATACCAATAGTTCCCATCTTGTAATACTGTTACTGAAGAGAAGATACTCCGCTTCTACTGTGTCATAAAATGACCTGACTTCTTGAATTCCTCATACAGCATCGTTAAATACTAGATTTAAATTCTGCGCTGTACAGTGCACATATTTTGCGGTTCTTTGTCTTTGTTGAATTCTTGTTCTAACACCTTTGTATATGCCTGACATATTGGCTCACCCGTCATAACCCTGCCCACGGCATTTAATTAACGAGAGTTCTCTTTCGTCTATTGCACTTAGTATTTATTTTTCTACTCCTAATGCACTTTAATCTTTTATTTCACGAAAACCTAAAAAGTTTTCATTTATCTTCACGTCACAAGGCTTTCCAGTGACATAATGTGAAACTGTAACGTATCTAAATGTCTGAGTTAATTGATCTCTTTTTGTAATGTCCTGTATTGTATCTGTGATAATAGAAAAGAATGGGGCAGCTTTAATGTCATTAATAATTTCTTTTTCAACTGCACAGGATAAGACGTTTATTTACACATGTTCAATTGCAGGGCTAAGACATTTTTGCGTGCAATTTGGTTTATTTATTAATTCGTGTAATAGCGGATCGTACGTTGTGAGAAGTTCAATAATTGCCAAAAAGTTTCCACTGTTTGATTTTCCAATTTCCTCCCTATGCCCCCGAAAAGCTAAACTATTGGATGCCAGAGATAGTCACATTCACAATACGCTCAAGGACCTGTTTCCATATGTTCTCACTTTTCTTTAGTTCTGAATTCATACCCGCGACAACTGTGTTTTCCTTACGCCACGAATTGAAAACGTCACAAGCGTTCAAACGTGCAATACCCTGTCGTAATACCCTTTTGGTTAGGCACTTCCAATCTCGAACTCCTTCCCTAAAAGCTGACGATTTCTGTCCTCCAAGTAGCCAACACGCTTTACAGTAAACAGGGTCATTTTAGATGAATAACATAACCATTCTCTCCAAATTCTTTGTCCTGCCAATGTGAACTTTTCGTAATATTTAGTGGGGAAGGACCTGTTTTCCTGCTTGGCATCTTTGGGGAATGGGCCTGCTAACTTAAGGATTTTGTCTAACAAGGAACATTTTAGTTTCATTATCTATATCTAATTGATATTCTGCATCTGCACGATCATTTGAATAGTCTGTGATATCATTTTCACTTTCACAATTATTATTGGTGTTCACTTCAGAAATGCACTCATTTGTGACACTGCAAACTTCTGTAATAGTTGAGCTAGTACTACTACTAGGAGAAAAAGGATCACTTATTTTCACTAATTTGTTTCTTTTTCTAATTCACACTTCTTCTTTCCCTTTTCTCTTCTTCTTCATTGAGATGTTCCTGCTTAACTTTAAAAGGTTTCATTTTACTGAAAAAGTACACAGTTAAATAGAAAAAGTTAAACTTTTAACCAGTAAAGTTTTGAAAAAATCTCACCACGTTTTACGATGCACCTAGTTCCCGCAAAGAAAGCTCGTCTGAAACTGAGTTGGCTGTTGATTGACCTGCCAGTTATTCACATCTTAATGTATAATTGACATTGTTGTTGAATGAGAAGTGTGACGAAAGTTAGATGTTTAGAAAAAAATGTGCATATTACGATATCAGGAACTCTAGACATCAATACAGACATTTTCCTGCCTAATGTAATATTTTTGTATTCATTTTCATTATGAAAGGGTAGAGCCATAGCCGGGATTTGAACCACGGATCTTCTGGTTTCCGTCCAGCCACTCTAACCATTTGAGCTACTATGGCCAACGTGCCAACATGACATTAAATTCTCCAACTGACTCGTGTTTCTCCCGGTAAACCACTAGGAGTTCTCATAAACACATGAGACAACTACCTTAATGGCGACTTACTATGCTGTAATTACTTTAAGGCCCGGGCTTTATAATTCGGACCACCATTAGGTACAATTAATGGAAATTAATTGTTCTTTCACACTAGCCATTGGCATTGAATTTTTCATTCTGGCTCTACCCTTTCATAGTGCGTCCTACACACGGCTAGTGTGAAAGAACAATTAATTTCCATTCATTTTCATTGTTGTAACTATGCGCCACTCGTTTGTGACGACAGAGAAACATGATGAAAACCAGTGTTATTAGAAAATTTGTAATGAAGGTCAAGCAGCATTGTTAACACACACAGCTGTGCTAAACTCAACGTTGACCAATTCTAGGATACCGTTTGGTATGATCTGGCCATTAACTTTCTATGCAGAGTAACATTAAACGTTACTATTTATCTTATACATATTTCAGAATTTATATCTGTATATATTCAAATTGTTTTGTTCATTAACAATAATATGCTTTTGTTTTTCCTTTTCTGCGGGCCCCCAAAATACCGGGCCCGCCCGCATTGCAGACCCTGCAGACCCTAACGTTACGCCCCTGCTACTGATAACGAAAAACCAATTGCCAGAGTGAACTGTTCGCCGGAAATCGAATCTGAGACTACCGAATGTGAGCCTCGCACGTTGCTGCAGGTCCAACTTGCTTGGTAAATCATATGATAGTATATTTAGTTTATTAAAATGACTACTTCCCCATGATTTGCAACACTTGATTATTTAACATAAAAGGTAAAATTATTTCTTTCCTAAAAAAAACATTAAATATGACATTTAAAACACGTTGATAATTATGATCATCGGACTCTGTACTACTCGACAAAGCGTTGAGATGTATTGACGTTGACTGGCCAACGCTGCCATCGCCCACTTATCTGGTGATAAGAGTGAAATCGTACGGTAAGTGACGAAACACAAATATATCACTTGGAAGCTGTGTCTCATATGAAAGGTCAGCATAATAATAAAAAATGATCTTAATGATAATAAATGCATTAAATATGTACCCACGTAATTATTTATTGTAATATTTTTCAAATATTGAAAATGGGGGTAAACAGCCTTATCTTCAGCAATTTTCATTACGGAAAAGAGCGAAAACCAACTAAATTAATTACTACACCTTTGTTATTAAATGACTATTGCAACTATAGCAAGCGCGCGGTAATATAACTAATGTTCTAGTGTGATCAATCTGTAGAAGGGGAATAATTTCTAAAAGTCTTATTTACTCAGCTGACGAAGGCTAATGTCAAATATATCATCAGTAATGGCCCATCACTGAAAAATGTCTGTCATTGTCACTTTTATTGTATACAAATCAAGCTCAAGCTTCTTGTTTCAGTAATCTATTCCTTTTTCCAATAATTATCTATTCTTTTAGTTCTTTAGTTAAAAAAAGAAACCTATGTCATTAAGGGAAACCTATTCGTATTAATTAATTTCTGTAATTATAGGTAGTATATGGTAAAACATTTATTTTTCGAATCGCGATCAGGGTGAGTTACCTGGATAAGGTTTTTGCCGGGGTTTCCCTTATTCTGATAGACGAATGTCGTGAAACTCTATGCTCTGTGGACTATGGGCTCATTAGAGCATCATTTCACCCATTCCATTCATCGTCCGATATGACGTAACGTTGGAGGACGTAAATTACAACAACAAAAGATCTAAATTGTATCAATCTGTACAAATAAGCCATTGCCGTCATATAAATACATTATTTAAATGCATCACAATGTTAGCTGTAGAAGATTATGAGTATATAATTTTAGATATTTATTATTATTATTATTATTATTATTATTATTATTATTATTATTATTATTATTATTATTATTATTATTATTATTATTATTATTATTATTATTATTATTATTATTATTATTATTATTATTATTATTATTATTATTATTATTATTATTATTATTATTATTATTATTATTATTATTATTATTATTATTATTATTATTATTATTATTATTATTATTATTATTATTATTATTATTATTATTATTATTATTATTATTATTATTATTATTATTATTATTATTATTATTATTATTATTATTATTATTATTATTATTATTATTATTATTATTATTATTATTATTATTATTATTATTATTATTATTATTATTATTATTGTTGTTGTTGTTGTTTTTGTTTTTGTTTTTGTTTTTGTTGCAGTTAATAATGAAACCAATCTCTTGTTAGTTTAATAATGATGGATCTAAATGAAAACATATAAATAAAATAACGTCAAATTCATAGGTTTGGTTTAAATCACATTATATAAAGTAAATCCCCCCCCCACGACATAGTTACGAATGCAAAACATGCCTTAGAAATGAAAGAGAAACAATTCTACTGACATTGATTCAATGTACCTGCATGGTTAAAGTACTATAGATACAATCCGAGGCAGTTGATCAGCAGTATCTACTGAAAAATCACAAAGGGATTTTGATTCCAACTTTCTCCTAGTCACAATTCAGTCACTTTGTATATGATTTCTCGCGCTTGCCGATGTATGACACGTTGCTGTGATTGTATCTGAAGAGAGTGTACATTCACTGGAGTCGCAGTGTATGTGCGATAACTTAACGTAAACATCGTGTTGCGAATTTTTCCCTATACGCCTCGCTTTGCCATGTAGTAGCATGCCTGCCTCGTAAGATCGCGACTTCGAATCTCTGTCAGGCTGAGTTATATGGATAAGGTTTTCCGGCTTTTTTTTTTTCTTATATTGAAAAATAAATGTCGGGTAACTATAAGCTCTATGGACCCTGGGCTCATTTTAGTAACATTTCAACCATTTTATACATCCAATATGTTTTTAAGTTGTATGACGTAAATGTATAGTAGTAGTAATAATAATAATAATAATAATAATAATAATAATAATAATAATAATAATAATAATAATAATAATAATAATAATAATAATAATAATAATAATAATAATAATAATAATAATAATAATAATAATAATAATAATAATAATAATAATAATAATGGTACAATGTTATTTTAATTTCACATTCATATTATTTTAAAACATATAACCTGTTTCATTATAATTAAATATATTATTTTTCTTGAAAATGATGTATAATGCTGAATTGTAAGTTTAAAAAACGCCAGAAAATTCGAAATACGGCAATAAAATAGCAAATGCAATGGTTTCAAAGTAGGTTCTACAAATCGCCACTCCTAACTATAACCATAGCCATCTTTTGGCGCCACCAGAAACGACTATTTCCTGAAACATCAGAAGGGAGCAACGGGTCTTAGAACAGTAGGCCATGAAGTCAACAATCGCCTGAAATTGTCTCATATAGGTAGCAATAACAGCAGCAGTTGCAATGCAAAACTAAAGCGGGTTGAAGTTATATGGGGTTGTAGTTATGCTGTAGTGTTTACTAAGGGAATATGGTGCATCCCAAAACCGAGCCGAAGTCAGTTACATTTAAGAAACATTTGGATACGCGCAGTGTTAGGGAAGAGGTCAGCAGAAGAATTGCACAAGAGGAGAGCGAATCTGATGTCACCTCTGAGAGTGCAGCAATAGATCCTCATGGTAAGGACACCTTTTGTGTTCGCAAAGATGTGTACAGAATGATCCAGAAAATGGCTGAGACTTCGGCAACGGAATCTATTGATGATGCCTCATCTGTAAGTTCTGTGATGGAAATGGCAGTTCCAAAAGTTTCAAACAAAGCTAGTGAATCCAGGAGAGAATCAAGCAAAGACCACGAGGGAAACATTCACATATCAGAAGGAAACGAATGTAAATGCGCTTATCAAGAAAGAACTGAAGCTGCTGTAAATGCAGTGACAGCAGTAGAAGGAAGCTGTCGATGTGGTGCGAAACGTCAGAATGAAAATGGTACACAGACTGAAGGATTAACACTACACCCTTGGACCTGTCTCTGCCATTACAACACGGTAGTTCCTCTTAGTCAAAACGTTCCTGAGCATATGACGACCATGTGCAACGAAAACAGGTACGCTTTATTTTACTTAATGTGCAATTTATGAAGTGTAAGGGAATAGTCAGCATGCGTCTTAGCTGCTGAAGCATGAACTCACTGGCGTGACTGTATTAACCAGATATCATCCATATTCCTGCTCAAAATTAGACACCATTATCAGAATTACTACCGCAAACCGAAATGGCTTTTGGGACCGTGTAACGTCAGACAACATACGAAATTTTGTTTGACGTTGGATGTAATTTGGCGATAGTGTTGCGTGGGTTACCGCGGTATGTAGAAGGCGAGAAAATACACTATCGTTCAAGATGGCGAATTGAAGTAACTTCCATTATTTGGAATATTACTTAGGGGTAACATTACATTCCGTAATTTAACCCCAAAGATTACCGAGGGATAACACTGGACACCCCAAATGAGAGTTCCTTCATGTTGTGATAAAATAATCTTTGCCTAATTCATGTACCACATAACCCGAAATACTAAAATCGTAACATCACATAATTGTGCACTAGGCAGAAAATCTTAAAACTGAAACATATTTCCTAATATTCTTATATTTATTGAACAGAAACAAAGTTTAAGAACAGAATTACATAGATAGAGTCAACATGAAAAATTCAATGCCATGGCCGGGATTTAAACCACGGATCTCCTGGTGTCCCTCCAGCCGCTCTTACCCATTGAGCTACCATGGCCAATTTGCCGTCGTGACATTAAATTCTCCATTTGACTCGTATATTTTCCCGGTAGACCACTAGGGGGTCTCGCATCCGAGATACACCGTTTGTGGCAACTTACTATCGTAAGTACTTAAGTCCCAGGCTTCATTTAACTCTTATTATTTTAGTTTATTTATGGAAATTAATCTTTTTTCTTCATACTAGCGTATATAAGCGGAAACCAGGAGATCCGTGGTTCAAATCCCGGCCATGGCATTGAATTTTTAATGTTGACTATCAAAACCTTAGCCTATATACGGCTAGTATATTAATTAATTTCAATCAATTAACTAAAATAACAGAGTTACATGGTTGTTTTTTTTAATTTTATTTACATCCTCCAAAGTTAAGTCATATCGGACAATGAATGAAATGGGTAATGCTCAAATGAGCTCAATGCACACAGAGCATTTATCTTTCAGGATAAGGTAAACCCCGGGAAAAACCTTACCCAAGTAACTCACCCTAGACGAGATTCGAACTCGGGACTTCTTGATCGGAGGAAGGCAGGTTACCATCTACGGGCATGTGGCTGTTTGATAGTGTGCTTTGGACATCTATAAATAACTAACAAATTACTGCTGATTATAACATTGTTTTTTTAAATGAGAATTTCCATTAATAATTATCTCTGGAAAAGGAAGCCTTCACTTTATAACACTTTCTGAAAATATTACGACCTCTTTTCTCTTTTATACAGCTTCTCTTCCTAATGACGTCCCTATTTCCTACATACAACCGCTGCAGATTTACTTTCGTTCTTTTTTTTTTTTTTTTCACCTTACTCTTAGTGCACACTTTGTGCGTAATTATTATCCTGAACGCGCGCCAACATTTAAACGAAATGTACCATGAGAGAAAAACCAGCTACGATGGTAACATATGTAATACCACTTTGAGTATACAGCGTTTTAAGAAACTAATAATCTGTGCATTTTAGTAAATTTTCAAGAAAAATGCTATTAGAAATTTCTGGCTACACATTACAATGTGTTCATCGGGTTATTAAACTACATTGTACAAACAAATCACTGGTTTTTATCATTCCGCGGTCAAATGCGTTCGAGATAACACAGTTATCACTTACCTTCAATAAGCGTTTTTCACCATTAAAAGGACATATTTGTTCGTTATAAATATAAATGACACACAGCAACTAGACACGGAAGTTAATTGCTACTTGGTCATCTGAGTTGAAAATTGGTCTCTTCTTGTCGGCAGTTCTAACCTCACTCACTGTGGAGTTTTCTTCGCGTGCGCTGTAAACACTTAAAACTGACATACCGGTGAATTGGGATGTTTATTTCACCACTTTATCGATAGCAAATTCTGGATATTTCTCGAAGTACTTGTTAAACACGTTCAATATTGTTACCTTTTCACCATTAAGTAGTAATGACTTTCCTGCTTATGTTTAACAACACTCGGCTGTGCTAATGTTTTTTTCCCCTCGTTGCTCCCTCTACCAGCTCCCAGTTACACCAAAGAAGTAAGGATAGTAAGCTTAGTATGAAACAAAATGCCAAGCAAAATGGCGAGGGTTGTAACTTACTATAAGTCATTACTGTATACTATTTTTCATTTTATGGTAGCCTGTCACGTTAATTTAACGCTAAACTACTGTATTTATTTTATATTGTAAATGGCCATTTAGAATGAAGACTGCCCAAGCTATATCGCAGAACATTCAAAATATTCATTTTATTTCTTATGCAAATATTAAAAATGTTTACATAACAAATAAAATGAATATAATGTGGTGCTTATGATGTTTTAATCAAAATACTAGAACTATTTTGAAAATGTTAAGAATAACGAAAACTTTTCCATATATGTAAAGGCTAGCTTAGTGTGAGGGAATTTTGTGAATCTAAATAACAAGTTTGTTATATATCGGGTATTTCGTTTTTATTTTTATTAGTTGTTTGTTTGCATTGTTGTGTGTGTGTGTGAGAGAGAGAGAGAGAGAGAGAGAGAGAGAGAGAGAGAGAGAGAGAGAGAGAGAGAGAGAGAGAGAGAGAGAGAGAGAGAGAGAGAGAGAGAGAGAGAGAGAGAGAGAGAAGGCAGCATTTGTTATTAGAGACATGCAGAGAGACATGCATTTCTCTAAAAATGGTAATCTTAGCATTCCGGGTGCTTATACTTTAGGAGAAAACTTACATCCATATGATAATAAAGATTGCTATAATGTAGCAGTTGATACTGTTTTGTACTGTTGGAAAACCAGAAAATATACACGTTGAAAACACATACATGTAATGGAGCAATTCGCTTTTCTTTTGTTTTTAGCATCATCCTACATGTTTGACCTAATTACAAAATTGATTCACAACCAAATCTCTTTAATTTGAAGGGAAATAAAATGTACTGCCCCGGGTGAGGATCGAACTCACGACCTTAAGATTATGAGACTTACGCGCTGCCTACTGCGCTACCGAGGCACCGTTGGAATAAATAAAAGCTGGGATATATTCCAGCTATATGGCTATTTCTATTTGTATAAATTGTTCTAAATTCTCATTTTTTGATGATTTCATGCTGTTCGAGGCAGACATTCGGTAAAGCTATCGTGTTGCGACTGTCCTTTGAACTACAGGGGTATTGCGTTAAGCATTAAGACAGTCCAATCTTTTGAAATTGGTGGCTATGTCTTTGAAATTGTTAACCTTTATGATGACTTTATGATGCACGCAATGAGATAAAAAAAATGGCCCCCATTTGTAAAAAAACTATAACCATTGGCAAGAATATCTCTAAAATGTTTCAGCTGTTGCAGTGCTCATATTGATCACGGTCCACGATTGTCTGAGTACACGTTTCTTCTAGATTGAATTAATCACTTCTGCACGTGCTTTTTATATTGTAATGATGACTTAATGAGAATTGAACATATAACTGTACTGAAGTTCTGAAAATCAAAAAGACCTGGTGTCTAAATACTGGAAAGCGAGGAGAAGAATGGTTTTGTTATAAAATTCTGAGTACCTATTAGAACAGACACAGTTTACCAGTTATACAAAAATTATCCAGAAGGAAGAGGACTTCAGAGGACAAGTTCAAGATGTACATTTCATGTCATGAAAATATTCTAAAGATATGGTATTTTAATCAAAATCGTTAGAGGCAGTTTTAAGAAAATCAAAATATTCCACGTGAAGGTTAATGTTAGGGTGCGGGATTTTCTTGAAAATATTCGTGTCACAACCAAGAAGAAGCTGAACTTATAATACGTTTGATATTTAAGCGGCTTTTCGTTTTGGGGTTATGCTGCTCACACGCACATACGCACAAACACACAGACACAGACCTTCTAAAAAACATTTAAATACTGTCTTTTAAATTTAAGGAGTCTCAAAACATATTTCCGATGAAATCTTAATGTTGATGTTTGGTGGGAAATGCAATACTTTTCTACTTTCTATACGTAGTGCAGAAAATAAAATAGAGTATTTTTGTTTACAGATTGAAATAGAGTTCTTATTTATGGATGCTCTTTAATTGCAGTGGTTCTACATATTAAGCGTCCCATTGCATATTGGTCGTGAGGCCTCTATCAGGTTTGAAGTTGTTTTACCTATGGTAAATCTATGAACCAGGCCACCGGCATTGCTTTCCCTACAAAAAAGGCCATGTTACGGATATTAACACCCGGAAAATATTAATCGTTCTCAGCCGGGTTTGAACCCTCGACTTTGGGAACGACAGGCATGCTATCCTTAAACTACGGAGGACGCCATTTTTATTGACAACGCCATGGTTTTACTACATAAAAAAAAATAAACAATAATGACGTGTATATGGGCTACACCGCATATTCTTTAAAAACCACTGTTATATGCATTTTCACTTCCTAAACCATTTCCCAGTTCTCTATGGATATGAACTAAAGCTTTGATATATTTGTTTGCAGTTTCAATTACCTATTGAAATAAAAAATATAAATTCCATTCTCTGCTTCAAAAAACATCTCAAGCAATTTTAATCGAAAAATGTTATTGCTCAACTGATGAGATTTTGCATCAATGAAGTATTCACTTGAAGTATTCACTTGTATTTTTTAACAATGTAAAAGTTCAGGCTTCATGTACATTATAATTTTTAAAGTAATTATTGTTTAACTCTTATAATATTATAATTAAATGTTAAAAATACTGGACGAATCCACTACATGTATATATTAAATTGGATGAATAAAAGTGAACTGAATTGAACTGGATTGCTTTCACAGTGTGCGTAATGGAGACTTACAGAATTGAGAGAACTGGATATTTAAATCGTTATGGTATGTCACCTTTAAAGATCTGCAGGCAGTGCGAGCAACACTGTTGGAAACTAGTTGGTTTGATGTTAAATATCAAATAAAATATAAGTATACGGCAGATTCTGCAATATAAAACACCGATGAATGCAGTCCGGGCCTTAAAGAACTTAGAGCATAGTAAGTCGCCATTAAGGTAATTGTCTCATGTGTTTATGAGAGTTCCTAGTGGTTTACCGGGAAAACATGAGTCAGCAGGCACGGCTCTGGGCGAATGGATAAGGTGACTGGAAAAATTGACTAACCTAAATTAACAAAATCAGCATCGCAAAAACAGATTTTATACTGGAATATTTGTTTTGAATTTCGACGGGCTTCCCTCTGTATATGAATCCAAAAGTTTCTTAAAATTACCTTTATTTAAGGAGTCCTCGCTTTCATTATGTCCACGAAATGTCATTTCTTGTCTACTTCCCTAATGGGATATTACATGAAAAGCCTGTTAAGATTAACGTTCTCATTGTATTTTACAATATATAGACGTCAGCTTTCCCGAAGAGCGTCTGCAATTTTGTTAGTGTTTTTTTTTTTTTTCTCAGAGCCTACAATCCAACACAATTATGTTCCTCATACCAACGAGTCTTAAATTTCTTTGTGTATTTTGAAGATGCTCCGCCACAAAGTTTTTGTAAACTTAGCACTGGTGTTGGCCTACCGACATTTACCACATCACCTTTGTCATCATTTTTCCATAAAGAAAAGGGTGCTTAGAGATACAACAAATCGGGTGTTGAATTCATAGTAAATCCCTTAAATATTACAAATTAAAAACTTCGCCTATCAGATAGTAATCAAATCACTGATAAAATAAAAATTACGTTTTTACACAAGATGCAATCTGATAATAAACAATAGGACATAACTCGCGGGGCTCGCTTCAAGCGGGTTACGACTTCTACCAACATATTTATTTCCAAATAAACGAAAAAGTAGGAAGCTCCTGTGTAGTGTTGGCAACACGAGTTGGTGCAGAATATACGGTTTCTATGAATCGAATCCGTAGTCATGCTAACCAGCAATGCATTCTGCCCCACCATCCGCTCCTCACCCATCGCATGTGTTACCGTCACTTCGGCCTTTTAATAACGAATCGGGAAGTAAGCTACCTGTATTATCGACACGCGAGCGCCAAGAGAGCGGTTCCATTACAAAATATAACTTGGAGAACTTTTATAAAGTTAAATTAAATGCCAGAACATAATACATAACCATGTAATTATTCAAAAACAAGTAGGTGACGCGGCGATTCAAATGCATCAAGGAAGAACCGCCCCTGCGAGTCAGTTGGAGAAAATGTCATGCCTGCACGATGGCTATAGTAACTTACTGGTTTAGAGCAGCCGGACGGAGACCAGACGATCCGTGGTTCAAATCCCGGCTATGGTATTGAATTTTTCAGTCTGACTCTGCCCTTTCATAGTGCATCCTACACACGGCTAGTGTGAAAGAACAATTAATTTCCTAAATTCTTTTCTTCTGCGCAAGTCTAAGCCGACGACGACGAGATGATGGCAGGCCGAGGACAGCCCGAGGTGTACTATCCTCAGTGTACCTCCCTTGTTAGCGCCTAACCACTTTAATAACGAGAGCCGAGGTTTGCAGATGTGATCTGGGGTTATCTCGTAATCCACAAGAGGCCGAATTACAGCACTCCGATGGAATGGGTCCTTTACTAACAGTTTGCCGTGTCCATTATAAACTCCTTTCCCAGTTTAATCTTTTTCTGTCTTTGAATACTGTCTTTAATGCTTAAAAGCAGGCAGCAACTTTGAAGTCTGCTGATAGATTATTTTATCTTTCCTTCTTTTTTTCAGGTATCACAGAATGCACGTATCTCAAGTAAGAGCACCTCACCAGGACTGTGCCTGTGGTAAATATATTTAGTTTTTCTAAATTATATGAAAGAAGTAACCATGTTATCCTGACTTACTAGGATATTTAATTGTTTCAAATCCACATTAATACACACGAGGGTGATCAACAAAAACTAAGACTGATTTTTTTTCTGTAGCTTTCGTAATAGTTAATATACCATTCTTAGAGAGAGAGAGAGAGAGAGAGAGAGAGAGAGAGAGAGAGAGAGAGAGAGAGAGAGAGAGAGAGAGAGAGAGAGAGAGAGAGAGAGAAGTATCTGTAACATAAATATTTGCAAAGAACGGGGTTTTTATGTATAATGTCGGTATGCGGCAGCACACTCGTATTGGTAGGTCGATAGTAATGCTCTATTTTGTAAACCCTACGTGCATTTCGCATACCAGACGGTAGAGGTGACGCGAGAGGAGCAGTACAGCGCAATTAAATTCTGTTTTCGTTTACACCATACAGCCACCGAAACTCATGAAAAGCTGGAGCAAGCGTACAGTGGAGATGATGACTTTTAGCTCAACAACTTCCGGGCCCTAGTTATGATGAAGTCGTCAGTCGTTTCTTTGCAATGTGCTTTCTCAGTGTAGCCATACTGACGTGTAGTATGCTGCTGTAACAGTAGTGTGAGGGGGGACTGCATGCTGATAAATCATTCCATTACATGTGATCATCACTTTCCCTGCAGATGGAACAACTTTTGCCTTTTTTGGTGTTGGAGAACCTGGTGATTTCCACACTGTGCTGGCTTGTTTTCCTTCAAGATCATAATGATGCAGCCAAACACCCTTATCTTTATTCCCATCACTAAAGGCAAAGCTTAGGGATATTCGATTTGAGAACTCTGAAGCAGTGCTCAAGAAGTGAGGCGATTCTCAAGGACCTGACAAAGAATGGTCTGCAGCACGTGTTCAAGGACTGGCAGAGATGCTATAAAAAGTGCATTGAAGTAGAAGGGGACTACTTTGAAAAATATCATGTAAGCATTGAATTGCAGTAATAAACATCTGTGAAAAAAAATCAGCCTCACTCTTTGTTGATCAGCCCTCGTATAAGCGACTGACTGCTGAACAATTGTTAAACTAAAAAGGTGCTAGGGAAATAGATTGTGTGTTTTAAAGAGATCCACAAGAAAAAAAATTGCTAAGCCATCTTTAGAATAGGGGAAGGTTGTGTGGTATAGGACACCTTAGGTTTTTCTTAAATTAGTAATTTCTGACACTGGAAAAGAATAAACAGGTTTTTAGAAACAAGTTTTACATTTTTAGAAACCTTTAATTCCATTTTACAACACTTACTAAATTATACTTTAGAATAAAGTTATAGTAAAAAGATATTTAATGTTAAGGGTGTCTGCATTTTCAGAATTTTTAAAAATTGGAGTGTGGTATCGGACAGTAATTGGTTTTATCATGAAATATATTTCTGGATTGCAGTTTACGTATACTTTTCTTTGGAATGATCACACATTAGAATAGGACATTACCTTCAAGTTTGGCACAATTTTCGTGAACAAAATTTTGAACAAACAACATTAATCCAGCCTTCACTGAACTGTTCTTCAGAAATGATACATTTAGCTTTTTCCTTTTTCACCTACTTCATTCTGGACAAATTTCAGTGTTCTCTTTACGATTTTCGACTTCTTTGCACTTCTACTGGTTTTTAGTTTTGGTTGTCTGTTCTTTTCTCTTTCTTCCAAACATGTTCGCTTTTCCACAATTTGTACTTTATATTTTAAGTCAATATTTCATTCCGTTCTTGATACCTCTTTTAAATGTTGAATTTTCCACTGCTATTGCTGGGAGTGGTAAGATTCTGTGAATAATAAATTGCTGCTTACTTTATTTACAAATAACACTTTTGCATTCTTTCCTGTTTCCTCTCCTTTTATATTCCTTTCAATGTGGAACAATGGACAGACTTATTACTAGAGAGATAGGCCTAATACTTGCTCAGTAATCTAATAAGAAGGGCATACATTCATACATATTTTGGTTTTAATTTTTTTTTAATGTTTTCATTAAAAAACTTTGGCACAGATCAGGTTATGTCTGTCCAAAACCAAGTGTCAGTTTACTATCTGAAACCATGCGAAAAGCGCTTTATAAGAAAACAGTGTCCTAAATTTTGCGTGTGTGAACTAAAGTTAGTTCAATTCCACAATTTAGACAATACAAAATAATGCATAATGCTCAAATAATAAAAAGCATGACCAATTACAAACAACCCTGCCTCTCAATTGAATAACATTAAAATTGCTTATGA